>JAYRBT010000082.1:37871516-37886365 GCA_036023395.1 Myiotriccus ornatus | reverse complement strand
TAGTAAAAATTTACATCTCTTTATTGGATGCTGTTAACATATTTATTGTTAGAAGTGCTAGCATGAGATTTTCTACTATATTTCATAAACAGAGGCAGAAGGAGGAGGGCACACATCACAGAAACATGCAAGCATTTTAACGACATACAGCAGCGTACATTTTCTAACCTTTCAACCTCAGCACTGTTACAAGTTGTACCTTAAAGCAAGAGTGACAAGATCGGGAGAGAGTATGTTTTGAGAGCTGAGCACCGCTTTTGTTATGCTGTAATCATTTCCATACAGACAGAAACAAAGAGGTGTGCCTACAGAACTGTAGAACTGTCACAGAGATAGACGAACAGTTTGCACCTTATTTTACTCTATTAATTTTTGAAGGCAAAAAGAACACATCATGTCTAATTAGGCACAAGTAGGAAAATAGTGTAATAGCACACAGTAGTACGGCAGAACACCTGGAAGAACTGACAGCCTTAATACCCATACTTGATGTAATTTTACATTGATAACAATATAAGAAGAGAAATAAATCTACCACTAGCTAAAAATCACAGGGATTTTGGGTATGAAGGTAGGGAAAAGCTCTGTAAGAACAAAGAAAAATGATTTGTTTCCAGTCACTGCAGTTTCATTCATTTTGATTTTCTTCACTAAAAGGCTTCTTAAATATTCCTTTTCGTGACATAAAGATGTTCAAACAGCAATATGTTTACCATGTAAATATATTTACACTATGTAGGAAAATTTCTTAGCCAATCCAGACAATTCCACCTGAACTTTCAAGATAAAATAACAGAGGTATTCCTTCATTTAAGTTTTTATGTCAAGATCTCAGTTCAAAAAGGACCGGAAATAAAACCCTTCTAGTACACAGAAACAGACTTCTTAATGAATTAGTAAGAATAAACAATTTCCAAGGGCAGCTAACTCCCATCACTAAAACTGACCTTTTTCTTTTTTTTTTTTATTTTACAATGGGTTTTTAATCCAATATAGTTACAAGTTATGATGAGATAAGTGGGGGAAAAAAAAAAAGGAATTAAGGCAAACTAACCAAAAATAATTCTCTTCTGCTGAGGTTGTTCTGTCACAGAAGAGTATAACAGATCGTTAACAGAGTAGCAAACTAACCAATGCTAAAATTACTTTTTTTAATTCACTCTCCATAAATACGTGTCAAACTTCGTGTCACACATGCAACTTTCAAGCCACAAGTTAATGCTACTACAGACTTGAAATCTGATCAGGCAAAGTCAACCTTAATCTTAAGTACTGGAGTAAGACGCCCTCGTTTTCAGCTTCAAGACTCAACTGTCTGAGACATATATTATTTTGAAAAAATATAACAGAAAATACTTTTAGAAATTACTCTTAAAGGTGCTTTGGTCAAACATATATATACTGATACACGTGAATGTGTTTCATACTGCACAAACCTTTTTACAGCATGACTTACAAAGTTTTTTTTGTTTTCTAAATGCAGTTTTCTCCCATATAAAGCAACGTTAAAATAAGGTTCAGTTTGCACATTAGTATAACAGAGGAGACTCTGAGCACACGTGAAGTGAAAAATCTGTTCCTCTACTGGCTTATCAAAAGAAATACAGGAAACACCATGCTCGATCTGAAGTCTACTCATTCTAACACCCCATCTCTCACTGGCTTCCAGTGTCAAATAGGACAGAGATGGGAATCAGAAGGCTTCTGCCAGGTCTTCTGTTTTCCCCTACCATAGCAACACCCTCAGTGGTAAATGCTTGAGCCTCAAAACCAGGCATCTCTGTTTTCCTTCTGAAATCAGTATTATGAATAAGCTGCAGTAATTCAATCTGGTTTTGCCTTCCACAGAAGGCAAAACTCAGACTTTTTGAGGCTTGCTTAATTCCTGGCTTCAGTAATTAATACAGCACGGAATCCCTGTGTCCAATTTCATTCTGTAAAAATTAAATTTCTTTATCTTTTAATCTCATTCCACATGCCTTTGCTCTTGTATCAGAAGTCAGAGGAAAATAAACTTCCCATCTATTTTCTCTAGCAAATGAAAAATAGGAAAATAAGTACTATGTCTTTTTTTTTTTTTTAAAGGGAACAATCCCTGTATCTTCACATGAGAAGTCCTCCAGTTCCTTTTTTAATAATTTCCATCTCTCCCCTCCAAAATCCACCTACTTCTTCAATATTCTTTTTGAGATAAAGTGGACAGCATTCCATAGGAGCTGATAGACAAACCATTACTTTTTATGTATTTGTATTAAGTCTTTTTCTCATTCACATGCCAGAAAAACCCACTGCCCTTTCTTTTTTCAAAACTGAAAGATTTATGATCATAGGTAATCATGTCCCTAATGAACACCAGACAAGTAAAGAATAAGTTTCTTTCCCTATTTCAAAGTTTGCAGTGGACTACACGTTGTTAAGATCTATTCTGTTGGCAAATACATGTCAAGTCTCTTTCTGGAAGCCAGTACTTCTGTATCAGTCTGGGCTAGTTGAAGTCAATGACAAAACTTTCATCAAATTCAGCAGAACTAATTCATATGCAAGGCAGAATAGAGAAACCTCTCCTGGGAACCTGGCAAACCAATCCCCGCCCCAGCAGCAACTGCAAAAGCCAGATCACTGCAAAGCACTTGGCTTGGGAGTTTACTTCATCACACTTAGCCCGGTCAGTAATTATGGCATTCCTCATTCTCACAGTCGGCAAAGAACATTTTTGAAAGCATCCTTGTTTCATCTACGTCCTGTAGAAAGACAAAATATTGTATTCTTTACGGAAGAATAAACTCTAAGAGTTTTTAATCAATCAGTGTTGATGCTGAGCATTTTAGAAACAAGCAACAAGCTTTGCTTCTGTCATTAATCCAACTGTAATTTTTAGATAATTACAGGAGAGCAGAATTTTACAAAGAAAGCACAGAGCTCTACAGAGAGCTGAACTCCTCTACAGGAGACAGTTTAAGGTTCTTTCCTTTAAAGCAACATGATTTATTCAAGTTACCTTTTCTACACTCCCAATAACAGAATTTGGAGACCATTAATATTTGGCTAATGCCTAGGGATTTCGAAGTATTGTTTCTATTACACTTTTGCTCAACTACTTTTTTCTCTTCTTTCTGAATCTAGATGTGGGTTTGTTCTGGGTTTTTGTTATGTTGTTTTTGATTTTTTTGGGGGGTTGATTTGGGTTTTTTGGGGGTTTGTTTGTTTGTTTCGTCAGGGTGTGTTTTGTTATTTTTTTTTTTAAAAAGCTTTAGCATATCACAAAGATACTTCTCCTCCCTGGCCTCAATGTGAAGGAACTGTGTAGTTTAAAGTCCTGCTGAGATTTGCAGGCATAAATGTCAACTGTAATAACCTTTTAACATATTTATTACTTCACTCCTGATATTTTTCCACTCTGTGGAATTAATCCCATAACTTGAAGTGCCACTTATTAAAAAGGCAAGACATGGTAAAGAGCCTGCTACCATCATCACTTCCTGTACAGAAATATAGTGATTTCACTCATTACAGCATACTCAAGTTTCATCAGCACTGTGGCTCTTGCTCTGTGTAGGTATTAATCATTTACGGGTCTTCGGATTCTATTGCTCACTTTGTAGGTCATTTCCGTACGCTTTCCCTTGCAACCTGATCAGACATGATGCATAATGGCCATTCCTGGGACAAGCTGATATGGAAAGGGACATGGAAAAGAAGCATGAAGAGGGACGAAGACAATACATGAGGAGGATTTCCAGTCCCAAAGGGACACAAGACAGGTGTGTACACATGTGTATGTGGAAAAACACTTGCATATGTACAAGCTGCAACTAGACAAAGAGATTTCAATGCAATGCTCAGAATTCAAGTAAATTTTAGTGTATAGGTAAGACTAACTGGAAGAACCAAAAAAAAGCCTGCTCTTCTGATACAACATCTCAGTGTTGTTTAAACCTCGGAGCATGAGTTTAACATTGCTCTCAGATCACAATAATTAATAAGGCTGACTTTGAACATTCATGGTAGCCACATGCCTGCCCAATTCTATCTCAAATTCTGTTACGTTCTTGGCCTCAATAATTTCCTGTGACAGTAAGTTCCAGAGACTAATTATATGTGTGAAAGACACATATAATGCCTTCTTTTTATTGCTCTTGTATTTGCCACCTTTGGTTTTAATAGAACATATTTCTTTGTTCTTCTGTTATGAGAAAAAGAAAACAGATGTTTCTAATTTATTTTCTCTTACACTACTATTCAATGCAGCATGAAGTTAACAGTTAAATGATTGAATTATTGCATCCTGACTGTGTTCTTCCAAACAGGAGTAAATTTGCCTGCCTACTAGGAGAATCGGAGAAAGATGAACAAGTAAAGGAAGTACAGAAATTAAAAAACTGACGAACTTTGAGCATAAGGCTCATGACAGAAAATGAGAAAACAAATACCACAGGCATTAAAAAATGCTCCCCCTTATTCAATGCTGGTATGCCTATATTTGAAAAAGAAAAAAAAACAAAAACCACCCAACAAACCACAACTAACCAAAAGAAATATAGCACATATGGCTGAAGATACTAGTGAGGGAGAGCGACAATAAAAAAAGGCAAAAGAAGAGAACTTTACACGTAATGTCACCCAAACCTCCAACATCACACATACTCAGCATGCTATTTTAAACCTCATCCTAGAAGCAGTTACAGTCAACAATTCCAGCTTCTTTTGTAAGTGTAAGCAAGTTCTCAGGTGCCATCACCAGGGTCAGGGATGAATGGCTTAAAAGCGATCAATGCCACAGCTTTGCACTGACATTTCTGGGCACTTGCAGGAAGGGTCTACATCTATATTTATGTGTAACTACCGTTATCTGGGTGTAAGCTGCATTAAACAAAAGCACAACTTCAACCAAAACATTTAATAAAATAGAGATGTCCATGTAGAGGCATTAACTTTATAAAAAAGTAATGGAAGTAGATTTCAGAGGGAACTCACCAGACTGCAGACTGATGATATTGGTGTTACAATTTCAGTGGAAACCGTGCTTGATTTAGTTATTGCAGGACAGGAAAGGACCATTCAGAGAAATTACAGAGCTTTTATGTTACCTCAGCTATAGGACTGATCCCTAAATATAAAAGTTGCCTACTCTCAGATCCAAGCCAGCCTGCACTGCGTCTTACTAAGCCCAATTCCAACTTTCCTCATCTTAATTTAATGGAAACAGCACTGCAGTTGAGGAAAAATACACTTAGACTTCAATGCCTCACTCTGCAGTATAATGACATCCTTGATCTTTACATCAGAATCATTAATATACATTTGCTACACGTGAAAAGGCATGAGCTGTATGCGCCCAGCTTTGAGGACTCGAAGACAAAATTTCGGGAGCGGAGAAAATCTTGTTGACAACACATGTCATTTGGATCAGGTTGGGGTTTTTTTAAGGTGTATTTTCAACACTGAAACAGATTATAAACAAATAAAGCATTCTCATACAGTTAAGAAGTTCACTGCTCTGAGTCAAAACTTGGCAAATACTGGAAGAAAGCCACTAGTCTGCTATGACTAGCCAAGGGTACAAGAGCAGAATTAGTTCTTACTTGCTGACAGGATTGGATAGAAAAAGGAAATGCAGGTGAGTGAAATAGAAAATGAGGCGTCTTAAATTAGTGTGATGACAGACTGAATTTTCTTAGAACGTCACACATTTTAACAAACTTGTGTGATAACAGAACACTTAGCTCTAGTTCTGATCATACAGACACTACTTCATATACAAAATCTGAGTATACCTGTGTACAAACATGCATACACACAAAATCCGTACACCTCCCGAGCTGTACTCACTCAGTTCAGTGGCACACGGACATACACACACACTCATATATAGTTTTCCACTGTGCAGACCTAGAATTGTATTATTATTTTTGCTACAAAACGATGACAGGGAGACACAATACAGCAGCACTGATCTCAGCTAGTACCTTTTGCTCTCAGTCACAAAAAAGAAGTTTGACTTTACCCTTTATACCACTGGGATTAACTGGCAAGTCAGCGTTACCCTTGGAGTCTCTTTTGCCCCCACTTAAAGAGACTTTCCCATGTATGTTTCTCCTGGGTGATGCAATGTTTGCAGTTTAGGAAAACTTAATCTGTCAACTGCTGCAAGTCATATTAAATGCCGAAGAAAAGTAAAGTTGATCTTACAATAATTCTTTTCCACACAGCTACTTTTGCACATTTTGTATGGGAAATGTAAACAAAAAGTAACTCTACTTTCTCAGAACTACAACTGCGCTCTGGTAAGTGAATGCAAAAGGGGTGTTTGCACACACATGCACACCCTAAATACACTGCTGACAAAAAGCAGATCTGATGCAACACTGTTCCATCAGAGCTGTTGTACAGACAATATCTAATGTTTTAAAAATGTGCAAATTATAATGAAATGGTGAGTAAAATAAAAATCAAGCTAAAATCTACTTCACTTATTTCTAAGCTGAAGTCTGGCAGCTGTACCATATTCTCAGTCTTCTCTGACAATTCCACTACTGCAAAAGACATATTGAGAGGCACTATTTAGAGTCTTCCTTACTGTAAGGGATTTACCTTTAACTGCTGGCAAAATCCAAGTATACATTCCCCTCCTGAGCATCTTTTAATCCTTATAGTTTATGTTCCTTTAATCCATGTAAAGCAGACCCCCACCAAGCAGGTGTATCTCCCCAGCACAGGCTACAGAGGAAAGGCAGCTCTGGTTCAGTGGTGACTGAGTTCAGTGTATTTCTGAATAGAATGAAAGGCATGATCTAAGCTGTCCACGCTTCAATTAAAGCAGAAAAACAGCTTAGACTAAAAAAAAGTCTACAAAAAACATCTTAGCAGATGCGACCAGCACAGAGGAGAAATCGTGAGAGAGGCTGCCCAGTGGCTGTTGTGCTGGTTTTACACACTTTTCCCACTAGGGCAAAGAATGATCAAGAGACTCATCATCTCAATGAGTATTCTTACTGGAAACAGCTTTTGTGGAAAGTCAAACCCTTAATAAATATATGCATTTCATAATTTTACTCCTGAGACTGTTCTACTGCATACCAAAAGAGGTACAGAAAGAATCAAAAACATAAGGTAATTTAAGCCTCTATTTTCTTCCGTACTGCTTGTAAAGAGAAACTTGAACACATAAAAGAAATCACCTTTCATAATCCTGTGCTGTGCTAAGGATGCACATGGGACTGATTGCCTACAGGCATGCACGTATTAAAAAACCAAAACAGTTAAACAGACCTCCCCTCATCCAGTCCAATGTCTTACCGCACATACGTTTATGTTTCTTTATTTGCTGTATGGTCACTTGGTCTACAACTGTTGAAGTGTCCTAAAGAGGACTTTAACAGTCAAACCAATGCAAAGAGAACAAAAAAAACCCCACAATCCTCCCATCAAAAAAACACCCCAGCACAGCATGTCCTAGCTCTTCTTATAAAGAGAAACAGGATAATAAATATGAATAAGGAATCAATGTGAATCTGTGCATAGCAATCCCCTTTTTTTTTTTTAACAGTCTATATGTTTATTTTTCATAAGCTCTCTGTGATGGCAAAACTATGAATGTAAAAGTTAAAGACACAAAGGGAAGAAATGAAGTAGCCAATAGCAAAGATTTCAAACACACACAACCACTGTTTGTTTTACAGCTGCTTTACATAACAATAAAAATGTAATATACTGTGGGCTTTTGGCAGTGTGTAGAGATGCAGCATCAAATAGCAGTAACAGACTAAGCACAAATGATCTCTTTGGAAATTAAGCAATTTTAGAAGGACCATTACGTCCAACAACTAATGGATCCAAAGAGACAGAAAGTGAGTTTCTGCATATTGACCAGAGATCTGACATATGCGACCCTCTGGAAGAGAGGATAACTTCATAATCACCTTATATAGCCCTTACTAAAGAATAACCTTACATAAAACCCAGGACACTAAACAAAAAGAGAGATCTTTCTTTCAGAAGCCAAAGGCAAGAAGTATTCTTCCATCCAGTTGTCCCAGAATAATTCATAAATAAATAAATAAATAAATAAATAAGGAAGAAAAAATGTTTTCCCACTGTGTATAACCAGCTGAGAAAAAGAAAATCATTGGCTATCTATAAAACAGTGAAGTGCCCACATAGTTCAGTAAACAGTCTGGCACTTAAAAAAAAAAAAAGGTAAATCATATGTATTGCACATTAAAACTCACAACTTTTTAGTGACCTTGAACTCTAGTAATATAAACAAGGACATACAAACCCACTTATTTCTGGACACAGTTCATTCACTATCTCCAGTAAGAACTGAAATTTAGCACTTGACCTAGTGAATCATTAGGATATGACACATTATCTTTCAGGAAAGCCAACCTAAGCAAACATTACAGTTCCATTATTATTTTAATATCCAAAAAACAAGATCCTCTCTCTGAAAAGAAACCATTTGCTAAAACAGCAACTAGATGACTTTCCAGATGTGTCATTCAAATACTGACCAAAAGAATCTTTCACTTGCCTGGCATACAGCTGTCTGCTGTGTAAACACTCACGCAGGCTCACCTACTGCACATGTCCAATGTCCTAATAACTCCCAAGCGAAGTTTAGATGTATCGTCTTGACTAGAAACCTTTCAAGGTAATAAAATACATTTTTTCAACGACCAAAGAGTACTACATAAGGAAAGATGACAAATCCCAATTCTTATGTTACCTTGCACTCAGGATTATCCCTATTGCCCATTTAAGTACTTCAAAAAGACTTTCCTCTTTCCCTTCCATCAAGCTCCTTTGATTCATGATCCAGGTACTTTAGCAATTTAAAAAAAAAAAAAATCTATATGCACATTCAGTAGTTTAGCTGATCACTGCTACTTCATTTGCAAGTAAATTAATAAAGCAAGAATGGTTATGTCTGCTTATTTTTAAATTCCTAATAAATATTTTCTTTCTGTCTATGGGGCAATCTTGCCTCTTCAGTTCCCTGTAGGCATGGGCTGCAGACTTAGACAGATGTAATGGCTTACTGCTGAACGGTCAGTGCAGCCATCAGGAAAGAGAAGGGACCAGAATGTGCTCAGCTCAGAGGGATAAGGAGGCAGAAGACACTAGCGCTGTTCCTTACAAGTCTGTGATGGCTTGCAGAAAGAGACCCAGCTCCACGGGCCAGAACAGGTACACTAGCTCTCTTTTGCAGAACTCCCATCACACTGGTGACTTGGGACACCTTGGATTGTGGTGAAGGGAAAGCCTAGAAAGGAACTGGAGAGAGCTGAGAATCTCTGCAAGAGACTGGCAGGTTTACTACTGGAAAGGGATCTGGCAAAATGCTTTTTTTTCTTCTGTTGTTCTCTGAATTTAAGGGTCATGTTTAACCCCACCCCAAAGCTTCACTCTTTCCTAATATGTCATAGTTCAGCCATCAGCTTTAGCTCCATCCTTTTTTCCCTCATTTGTTCTGAATCAATCAAGACCTCTGCAAATACAACAGATTTCCCTAGGTAACAGATAACTCTCCTTTTCAGACCCAAACCTCAATCAGCATTCCTTCCTTATCTCTTTTTAAGCTTCGAATCGCTAACAAATCTCATCCAGCTGTTCAGCCAGCCATGAGAGAGGTCACAGCACATCCCCACTCCCTCAGCCCTTTAGTCTGCTGCTACAGCTTATGGCTGGACCCTGCCAGTTCATCACATCCCTTCTGCAGCGTTACCACACAAAGCCTCCACTATCCAATCCCTATTTTTCAGTCTTTCCTGACAAAATCCAGTTCTAGGTAATAAAAATGGCCTAAATCGCCAGTTCTGTGATACTTAGCACTGGAGTGAAACATGCAACTGAGATATCTCAGAGCTAAATAATTTGTCTGGACTTTACATCTCCTCATAAATAAGACTTTTCTATGAGATACAAAGTAAAATCCTTGTAATGCAATGTAGAACATACAGCTTGAACAGTCCATGGGCTAGAAAATCTGCATTTTCTGTGGGAAAAACAAGGTACAAGATACACCTGATACATTACAAAACCTCAAATGTAACATAATATTTATAGTCATTAAGAGTACACACACTGAATACTAAGTGCTTTAAACTGGAATGTCTCAGCACATGTAATAGCTCTGCAATTTAACTAATATTTCCCTAACAAATAGTTACAGTCCTCCTAGATATTGAGGTGGAAGGTGAAGTAGGAGCACAAAGATGCCAAACAAAGAGATTAGCTGTTGGGCAACTTTCTTATTTCTCTGCCACCATCCAGGAAGAAAAAAACCCAACACTAATATATCTCAAAACACATTATCCTATTACAATGTAGTAGTATCACAAAGTAACAGCTGTGATAACCTTGATGTGCGTAAACCCGGAAAACAACCAAATCACATATTCAAGAAAATACAATAGCTGCTGAATAAAACAACCTGCTTATTGATCTCTATCAGATAAGGCAAAAAAATGCAACATCACAACATAAGCAGAACTTTTTGGGGGAAGGGGGCTAAGGTGACACCTACAAGCCCAAAGACTTTATTACTAAAGCACATTTAAACATAGATGGAAATTTACACACCACTTTGAAAACAGACGAAAATTAAAGAAGTCCTCTGCCCTGAAAATTTACAATCTAAATTCAGCAACACACATGCATGAAAACCAAAGAGAAGTGGCTGAGTGACAGCAAACAAGGGCTTGCTTTAAATGGTAAAGTATAAAAAGAAGAGATGAAAGAATGGTTCCATAAAGGGCAGAAGCTGAACGTGTTGGGTGGCTAAAAGCCAGGGAAAGTGGAGTAAGAAAACAAAAATGAGCCTGAAGTTAGTGGACTGGAATGAGGGACAATGGGGTGGGGGAAGAAGGTAATTTTGTGGGTATTCCCCATAGAATTCAAAAAGACCATTTGGGATCATTTAACTCAGCACCCTATTCCTGTCAATGGTAAGAGCAGATCCTCCTCAGAATAGGTGACTGTGGACACTAACTGTGCCCATTCCCCTTGTACACCCTCACCATCCACAGCCACTGGATTAGAGGTGCTAAAGGGTACATGCCTGAATTCTCTTTGTCTGTTTGTGCACCTGTTGCTCATGAATTTATTTAACCCACCTTTGAATGTGCTGATACTATCTGCCTCAGGCACCAAAAAAGACACCAAGACCCCTCTCCTGATTTCTCCCAAATAGACACAGGAATTAGCTCCCTGACCAAAACGTATTGCTCAGATAGCCACAGCAGAAAAATCATTAAATATTAGCAGCCCACCTGCCCTGGGAAGGGCCTCCCCTCTTAGCACAGAGCATTTACTACTGCCTTTACAGTTCTCAGTACCAGTTCAAGATTCTCTATGTTCCAGTAAATCCAGCAGCTCCGGAGAGAAAGATGAGAAATTAGCTATTTATACTGATACAGAGAAAGTACAAAACACATCTACTAGCATGCTGTGATAATGTTACGCTCACTTTTGACTCCAAAAAAGTCCCTGGAGGAATCGAGACCTAAATTCTGCATTGATTCACAGAAACACAGAGGCAAAGAAATCTAACAGGAATCTACATCATTAATCGTACAGACTCTTTAATCCAATTACTTTGTATTTTCTCTTAAACAAATGAACTGCCAAAACTTGGCCTGGACCCAGTTCTCAAAACAGCTCAATTTAATCTTACCTGATCTACATTTTGAGTTGTGAAATCATGAATCAAACTGGAGGGAGCGGAGAGAGTCAAATACCATAACTATACCGAGCTATAGTCTGCACGCCTCTCTCTCCTTTTCTCCCCCACCTCCATCCTACAGAGTCCAGGTTAATAAGGAACACTGCATATTGGATACTGAAGTTATGTGTACAACTCTGCAATATATTTTCCTGGTAATGCCAATCAGCCCCTCGCACACAGAACATATGTATTAAATGCACAGTAGTAACCATTACACTTTCCACAAATGCCTGGGAAGTCCAATTGCACGATGCTGAAATTTGCAAATTGGCAAAAGAAACAAGAAAACCCCTCTGAATTCCAGAGTGTACAGTACTTATTTTGATAGTTTTAATTTATTTACAGTACTTGACAATACGTGTTCCCTTCTTCATCTTGTAAAATAATGAAATCAGTATTTAGACCTCCGCTGTTAAGCCTCAGAGGGGAAAAAGAAGTATACATTTATTTCATTCAAATAAATGTACAGATTGGCAAGATTCTACTTATAATGACTAAATTGCACTATTAATTTAACTTAGTTTGAAGCACTTTGTTTTGTGGAGAAAGTATAGCCTTTAACTTTGACTGTGGTGTGCGAGTCTGCACAGGTGTGCAATAATCTCCTAACCCATTCACATGAAATAGTATCCTTTTTGTTTAGTACATTAAATACTTCTAAAAAGGTGCTCTATGGAAGTCTTGTCTTTCATGTACAACTACAGAAGAGTGCAAGCAGAGACTGCAGAAGTTTCACTATGCACAAACTCACCAATAACCTTAATCCACTGATTTACAGATGCCTGTGAGCTCTGTCTCCATTCCCAGCACTATTCCCTCCGACAGCAGGACCAAAGTTAACATCTTGTCAGACAGCACCTTACCGGCTCTCAAAACCAAGCCATTCTTCAGAAAACACAAAGCCCTCACTCACTAGCTCTTTTTGAAATCCTCAAACACAAAACTATGCCCTACCACTTTCTCAAGCCCCTAGATCAGCCAGTTCTCTGTGGATACTTTTGCCTTTATATAAAAAGGCAAGCCAGATTCAACCCCTAAAGTATAGATACTGTACATACATTTATGTCTATAAAGTACCCTACACATATAATGCATAATTCATAACACAAAACCAGACATAGAACCCGCTGCAATGCACGTATCCAACATAAAAATCTAGACAAGCAGCACTGGAATACAACAGAAACAAACCAAACAAGACTGCATGACCAAGAGGAAATATTAGAATTTGTCAGATAAAACATATACATAGCATCATAAACACAGTTGCACAGTGCCCTCCAAGGGCAGCAAAGCCGAAAGTCAAATAATAAAATTAAGTGGTATGGAGAGTGTGCACAGAAGGGATTTCAATCCTCTTTGTTCTTAGCCATGATACAATTTCACAGCGGCTCTCAAGATTCATCGTTCCAATGTTTGGCATGCAAGAGCACAGAATGCAGTTCATTTGGGAATTACTGAGCCAGGATGTGCCAAACAAAATCTACCACAGCATCAGCCAGCTCCTGCCACACCATCCGAGCAGCCTGGCCATCAAAACATTTCTGACTCTTAAAATAAAAACAGAAGTAGCTTCAGAAAGGTTAATTCCTATAATATTAACTGATCGACCCACAGCAAAGGAGCTGCTCCTGTGCAGTTTTTGTCTGAGTACATCAGGCAGAGGACTTTGCCTGCAGGAGCATCTACCTTCACATATTTCAAATCCACCAAGTGTAGAAATGTATTATTTTTATGGTTTGCAAGCCAGACCATACGCAGCTGCGGAGGATCTCTAAATTAGTTAATACACCATTTCAAAAGGAAGAGTTATTTCTCCAGGGATCGTGTGCCAAACAAAGCAAGGAGGGAATGCTGAACCACTGGTAGTTTATATGACAAAAGATATTTTTCAACTACACACAGTACTAATTATGAAGGTGCTTTCTATCCTGCGTCTTGAAACTTCTCACAGAAAACACTCACATTTAGAGAAACAACATAAGGGGGGGGAGAAAAAAGTTCTAAAACCACCTTTGTAAGCTGATAATTTTCATTGAACATGATCTATTTTTTTATTTCTACAAGGAAGTAAAACGCGGCATTCGTGTCATTCTTGATCTAATAACTTAGTGTGCATATTGAGAAAAAAGGTCATACTGAAATTAAGCTTTTTAATTACAAAATTTAAGACCAGAAAGTTTATGCCAGAATACAGCTATGTTCAGGAAGGACTATTCCAAGCACGAAAATAACAAAACCAACACTGATATTAAACAGTGACATATTATCCTTAGATAATATACTAGATTTGAAAGCAAAAGTACTTAAAGAATTATTGGAGTTGGAAGTATTGAAAAAGGACATTTGCAAAAAATTACAAGCACCATAAAAAACAAATATAAACAAGACAAGTGCCAGACTTGCATGGTATGTAGATGAAATATATTAATTATAATATGAAATTATTGAGTTCAAAACTGCCTTTGAGCCACACATTTTATGGAGATTCTTCCAAGCCAACAAATTTTAATTCCACATTGCAGAGTTATGAAAACTATTAATATTCCATACATTATAACACAGAGCACTTCTCCCCACCATCTTTACCAAGACACATATTTATTAAGTGCTGACAGTTAACTTTCACAAGACTCTCCAGGAGATCTGGTCCTTATTCTGTGAATTTACAAAAACCAGGCTGAAAGTGCCAGGAAACACAACTGTATTTTATTATTATCTAAATAATGAATTTGTGATGGCATTTTACTCTGAAGCAATGGTAAGCCTTGCAGGCAAATGCCTCCTTCAGTAAGGGTTTGAAAATTATTTTTGTTTAAATAACAGCTGGTCTTGCCTGTGTGGACTTAAATGAGCCATGTGGAGACAAACTTGTTTCAGTTTGGGAAAGAAAGATTAAAAAACATTAATTCCAGTTAATATCCATTTTGGTCCCTCTACACAGATGGGAGAAATAACATTAAATTACCATGCTTACATACAGTCAATACCAGACACCCAATAAAGCACAAATTCAAAGCCCTGCTCATAATGCAACTGATGCACACAGTTCCAGCAGAACAGCTCAGCTGCTAGTTAGCTTGAAACAAAGGAGATTTACATTCATTTCTCCACTTTGCCA
>JAYRBT010000082.1:37817566-37871416 GCA_036023395.1 Myiotriccus ornatus | reverse complement strand
CACAGTTCCAGCAGAACAGCTCAGCTGCTAGTTAGCTTGAAACAAAGGAGATTTACATTCATTTCTCCACTTTGCCAAAGACTTCTTGCGTGACCCTAGACAAGTCACTTGTTTTTTGTGTGCTGTAACTCCCCATCCCTAAAAACGGGGAAAAAACCCTTTATTTCATACCCTCAACAAGCAGATTTACTACAAGGAGATGCTTAAATACATTGATCAAATACATGACACAAAGTGAATAAACAGTACTTAAAGCTTCAGTTAATTTCTCTTGAAGCTTCGAAAACTTTATCACAGGGACAGAAAGCAAGCTTTTTCACAATACAAGTGTCATCAACAAAGATCGGGACTGCCTACATATCAAGAGGGAACCATATTCTGACATCTGCAGACAGTCACAGACGCACACTTCCTTGACCCAAAGCAAAGACATGACATACTCCTCCGTCACCAACATATACAGAAGATCAAAAGTTAAAAGTCTCTAGGTACCTTCTTTGAGTTCTAAAACAAGAGTTATAACTTTTTGATATAATACAAAGTAGGAGAAGAAATCACCAGGTACACCCTTAAAAGGTTTAAAACACTTTAGGTCCAAACAGTCATTCTCCAATTCATATTAACCACTAACCACCTTTTGAACTTGAAAGCCGCATTTAACTTTCATAACTCAGTATTAATATCAGAAGTCATATCAACTTGCAGAAATTAAAGACCTCCAGAGCAGCAGGCTACTGCAGATGATGAAGAGGACTTAAATCCATTCAGAGTATCTGCCACACATGTATTACACTAGGACACTTACAGAAACCCATGATTTTGCGACATGTACTAAATGTATCTTTTTTAGAAAATGTCTTCAAGCCCAAAAATCTTTGTTTAATGCAGGCCAAACAGAGACTGCATTTCCATGCACACATTCTGCACCTCTGCACAAGTAACTGTACTAGCCTACATAAAATCAAAATCACAGCCTGGGGAAGGAAACAGGAGGGGCAAAGGGACTTTGAAAGACAAAGCAGTAAAAGAGAGACAAGCACAGGTAAGTTTTTGGGAGATACAGGCAACCTATGGAAAACCAGAAGCAAGGAAAGTACTGAAGAGAGAGGAAGTTCTGGGATAAACTTCCCCTCATATTACCCACATATGTCTAAAACCCACACAGCTGCTCAGTCACAGGGTGTTGAGTGTGCTTGGGGTTTGGGTTTTTTCATTTTTGTTTTTTAAACAGATGATCTGTGGGTTCCACACATGAAAATACAGCCACTGCAAGCTACAAAAATAAAAATGAAACATTTGGTTTTAAGCTTTTTTTTTTTAAATATCAAATGGTTGTCATTATTTGTAATTGCATCTTATATGTGATATTTTATAAGAAAAAAGCCCCAGTTCTTACTAAAAATCATTCACAACCTAAAGCTTTGTCTTTCAATATGCAGAGCTGCTCTGGGATGTGCTAAATATCCTGAATTCCCACTACTGCAATAAGACTGAAAGAAGAACAGCATTTTGCAATGAGGCCAAAAATTAAAGCACAGCCAGCCATGAACTGCTATCAAACACTGGGCATGGAACAGGGAAAAATACAAAGATGGTGGTGAGGTGTGCAAGAACAGATGTCCAGAAAAAAAATAATCCAGCATAACACAGGATATAGTTTCAGATGCACATTTTCAAATGTGACTTCTGATGCTGTGGCACCCCAAAAGTTAACAACAGAAAAGGTAGTACTTCGTATCATATATAGCTCCCTGAATATGTAAGTTTTGAAATTAAACTTGCAGAAGAGTGAGAGTCTAAAAGGAGAGGACTGGCCTCCCCTCCAGTGACACTTGAAAAACATCTGTAGAGACACAAAGACAGCAGAAATATGAGGGGCTGGAGGTCAGAGGAAAGGTGAGAATAAGCAAACTCATAAAGGCAGGAAATTGAAACTAAGTTCTCAAATTATGTATTTAATACCTCCCTCACAGCATGCCAATAATGTTCATATGAAGGAAAAAACATAAAGGAAAGCAGTGTCACTGCTAGAAGGCTTCCCAAGAGCAAATTCTGGCAACCTTAAACATCATGCAGCAACCAGAGTCTCTCACTTGCTTAATATCCTCATAGTCACAAACTGTTTCTATTTCTTTATCCACAAGAGGTGAACTTTCCCCATAACTGTGATAGCTGAAACTCATCTCACTGTTGTGACAATCAGCACCTGCTCACCCTTTTACAGACCCGCTGCTATAGAAGCAAACTCCCAGTGCTTGACTGCACAACTGGAGCCTTGTGAGCCACAAGCAGACGTGCTCTCCGCCACTCTCAGCACTGTCTTTACTCCTTTGGTCACCCAAACCCCCTCCACTCATGTTTTCCTACCTATCAACATATTAAGGGACATTAACAACTACATCATGTTCATATACTTTTTGCCAGAGTTGCCAGCCTTCATCCATTGGAAGGTCCAAAGGAATACAGAATACTTGTAATTCCACAACGGGTGAAGATCACTATCTTCATTACTTGTACTAGGATCCAGTTTTTACCATAAGAAATATTTATAAAGGCTGAAACAACACAAACTTACTATGTGGACCCTGAAGTGCATTATCCTCAGTGGTCTATGTAATTAAAAAAGAAAAATCAAAACTATACTCTACTGTGACAAGTAGCCTGCTAGCTCATCTATACCTGTGAATTAATCCAATTGAAACAAGGACAAACTAGGGTTCTAATATTATTTACACAAACCTTTAGATGAAACATGCAATCTAACATACTCATACACTATCACAACTTTTGGGTAGATTTGCAAAGTTCAGACCGCAGTCCAAGCACCTTGATCATCCAGACTCAGTTATCTAGACAGCAAGGCACAGTGCCTTTCTAAACTGTGCTTCTGTGTTTCTTTCCCATGAAAATCAGGTTATGGTGGGAGGAGGAAGGAAAAGCATGTGGACTTCATCCTGACACAGAACCAGGACGAAGACTGGACAGACGCCTTCAGCCCAAAAACTGGAAATTCTTGTAATATTCAGATAAGTCATTAGTGTCCCTAAAACAACATTGTCACAGCTAAAGATTTCCAAGTTCACTGGTTATATTCCAAACAGCACAAAAATCCTTGTATCAGACTAGACATCACATGTCACATCCAGTCCCTCCTTTCATTAATTACGATCCTTGGGACCGGTACCGAAAGGGCAGCTCCGGACCTGTCAGGCTAACTCTTGTGCTAATGCCTCCCTGTAGACTAACAGTGGCAAAAAGCTTCAATAAAAAGGTTCACATATATTTGCGGGCAGCAACTCAATACTAAAAGGACCAATTTAAACAGTTATTTATAAACATGATTTCCTCTGATTTCTGCTATTACCAACATCAAGAAGCATCAAAGCTCAGCTACAGCAAGAAGATGGGAACAGAGTTGGGCCTTGGCAACTACAGTGAACACAAATCAGACCAAAAGCCTTTTTCCTCTTGAATGAACAAGCACAAGCAAAGATATTACACTACTACTGTCTCCTCTCCAAATGCAAAGAGGCTCAGGGACACCATGCAATGACTCAAATCAACCTGCTAGATGCTTTAAAAAAATAGTACAAGTTTCTAAAACACACTTTAAAACAAGCTTCTCCGTAAAGGGCAACAGAATACCCCTGCTTTCTATTTCATCAGCTAAGATGTGTGCTCCTGTGGGGCACCCACTGAGTGACGAATTCATGCTTCTCTTCCACTGTGAGCTGCTGTTCACAACAGAACACTCTGAGCTAAAAACCTCATAGCATTTTACTATTCTCTGCTTCCTTGGCAGGACTCTTATTTATATAAGATTAGTGCAGTCAGGCATTAGATTTATAAACAAAAGAAAAAACAAACACCGAGAAAGTTTTCACACTCTTCTTTACAGGCCAGTTTCCGAACCATACACACGCTTGAAATGTCTAACTTGCTTGAAATGCAATTGTTAAAAAAACAAAACAACTCCCAAAACAAACAGAAAACTTATCAAAACACATACAATCTTTGGAGGTCTCCCCACCTGGAAACTATTTAATGTCATCCAAGCATTCACAAAATTACTGCAGGCCATCTAAACAGCCATTCCTCTGCTCCATCCAAAGCCTCTGAAGGCAGTTACAACACACAGACACACTTCAGCCCCTCACCTTCCCCCACCCTCCTCAGGGAAGGACTCAACACCAACCTGCAGTTGGGAGGTGGATCTAGGGTGATGTCAGCCAATTCCTTCTGAATCCTGTGGCAATAAAAGCAAGAAGGTACAAAAGTAAGTCACTGTGTGGGACAGCAGTTAACACATAGACCTTACAGACACACTGTCACTGAGTTTGCAACAGTACATGAGAGAGGCACTCTCAGATGAAGCCTCACACCAGTCCAAACCCACTGAGCAGGACAGGTGTCCTGCCCTGTTACAGAGACAGGCAGAGAAGCACACAGGCATCGTGCACTGAACCCAGAAAGGTGCACTGCTGCATGCTCCCATAAAGATGCCAGCCACACAGTGGAAAAGACTGTCTGCTTTCCTCTGACAACCAGCCTGTAAATGAGGGGAAATCTCTGCAAATGTGATGCACCAAGTGCTAGGAGGAAACTGCAGTCTGAAAATTGTCTGAATTTTGTCTTACAGGATTGAGAGAAACAGTCATTGCCAAACTGGCTCCCCCTCTCCCCCCAGTTTCTCACCACCATCCTGAGAAA
Source organism: Myiotriccus ornatus (assembly GCA_036023395.1). Taxonomy (NCBI): domain Eukaryota; kingdom Metazoa; phylum Chordata; class Aves; order Passeriformes; family Tyrannidae; genus Myiotriccus; species Myiotriccus ornatus. The sequence goes on along the minus strand of JAYRBT010000082.1, from coordinate 37,866,706 downwards.
AAAAACACACCAGCCCTGAGGGAGTCAATAATTGCGCCATTCCCAAGGACACTTAAAGGAAGGTGCGTATCTATTTCCGAAGCTCCTGCACATTCCTGCCACCTTCAATTCTCCCCTCTCTTCACCCTCAAGAGCCATACAACATCCCCAGGTCTCCTCCCTCAGCACTCCAGACGCTCCCTTTCTCCACCGCGTTCAGCCAACACCCTGTCCTCCCTGCCCAGACTATTCTGGGCTAACGCTGCTTTTGCCACAAAACGCCCAACCAGCTATCATCCCCTTCCCTGGAGTCCCATTACTGTCACTCAGGCTTCCTTTCCAGATTTCCACACCCAGCACTCAGTCTGCCTCCCTTCTCCTTTAAACTCAGGCAGCATCTTCTGCCTCTCTTCCACTTGTCACACAAGAACCACAGCCTTTCACATTAGGCAGTTTAAAATCTTCTTAAAAGAGTGAAGGGCACAACATGTAAACACCATTTGCCAATATCTATGTCAGTTTGCCATGGAAACCTGCTGAGTGGAGATGTGGAATAACCAAACTGCCTAAATTCTACAAAGCCACAGAGAACTTAGTTGCAATGGCAGGGCATTTGCATAAAGCCCCAGTCACTTTTGACACCTTCTGACACAACCTCTCTGCTGCCTGGCAAAGCTGTTCAGCGAGATGGTTTATTATTCTTACTGAAGTACTGCAAGTTTGCTTGAAAACTTCCATTTGTCAGCTTAGCTCCCTGAAGCAGGATGGTGCTGAATTCGGGTGAAACACGAAATAAACAAGAAAGAGTAACAATTTATTTAATAAAAAAAAAAAAAAAAATAAAAAAAAAACCAAACCTGAGTAGCTCTAGAGTCTGTCCAAGTGAAGAAAACTGACTGACACTGCTGTTCTGGGATTATTATTCTATGCAGGCATCTATCCCTACACATTATTCTGGAATAAAAATTATTTAATTCTGAAAAAAACCCCAACCCACTCTGCTGTGAGCAAAGGCTATTACAGAGCAGAATGTCCACAAGTGGACTGGCTGTAGATTATTTATTCTAGTCAGCATCCAACCATATACAGAAAATTCAATGTAAGTGTTGAGCAGACAAAAATAACAGAAATATATTTGTTGGAAAAGATCTGGGGCTATACTACACCACTTGCACTGGAGTGCCCTCCCCCAGTGCAAGCGAACTCAAAACTTAACAAACATTAATTAATCCCCAAATCAGTCCTGGAAAGTAAAAAAGCCAGTCTAGATAATTTCAACCTACAGAGAGGGAAACTGATGTTGAAATGCAATGCCTTACTCAGGACCACATAGCTTCCAGCAGCAGATAAAGAATTAAGGTCTACATGTCAGTCCTAAACCATTCCCATAACAGATGCCAATAAGGAAAAAGGAAAGACAGCAGAAATAACTGAGGGTCAGAATAACAACCCGGAGGAAGAAAAGACAGGAAAATATTTGGGATGGAACAGAGGAATAAACAGGAAGAGAGTCCAGCAAGCAGTGAAGTTGAGCAGAAAGTCACTGCACTGAGACACTGAAAAATGTGAGACAATAGCGGATTCATGTGGAAACGTTAAGCACAAGGGCTAAAGACGAGGAATGGAAGCAGCAAGGGAGCAGTAGGGGTACAGAGCAAAATAAAATGAGGAAGGAGGAAAGATGCAGCGAATCAGTGCAAAAACTGACTGCAGCCTCACCTCTTGGCACTGGTAGATAGCAGCTTAGAGTTTTTACTCATGCTGACTTTGCTTTCCTTCTTCTTAGGCGTGCTTGTCTCTTTCTCTGTCTGTTGGTTGGAGGATGAAGATGAGGAGGAGCTGGTGCTGGCCCTCGAATCGTCATCCGACATAGCGACCCCCCCACCACACACCCCAACCTGGAGAGGAGACACCATGGGGCGTGGGGAACAAACAGTGAACACAAACACACGCAGAGAAAGGCCGCTGACAATCTCGCTCTGTGTTTGGGTCATGCTCCTTTTAAAGGATCCTCGTGTCTCCCTTTCCTCTTCAGGCCCTATCGCTGTAGCAGGAGGAGCAGTAGCCTCGCCTGCACTAGTAGCACCGAGGAGCAGGGGGAAAGGGATTTTTAAAGCTTCCTCTCAGAAAGCAAGTGCGAAATGAGAGGAGACTGGAACGAGGACGACTGCGAGGATCAGGGAAGCTCAAAGCAATTCCTTCTAATCTCCCCCAAACTGCACACACAAGAGGAGCCATCACCACCCACCACTATCCAGCCTAGGGGTGTAGAAGATAAAAATGGAACAGCTCCGGTCCCTTGGGTTCCCGGGAGGCACGTGGGGGAGGCAGGAAGGGATGGGGCTGGGGGGGCTGACCATCGCCAGCTCTGTAATGGAAGTGGGGCATCACTGACAACACGGGGAAGACTCTGGAGAATCTGTGACCTGCGGTGGGGAAACCCCTGCCTGCTGGATAACCCCTGCCTGTGGGATCGAGTGTTGTAAGCGGTGGGGGGAGGGAGCAGGAAGAGAGCAAACGAAGGGGAGCGGCTAAACAAGGAGTGGGGTGCACCGATGGGACCCACCGAGGCCCACCGCACCGAGGGGCATGTGCCAGCAAAGGGGCCAGGGAACAGAGGGTCTGTGCTGCGGGGGTGCGTGGGAGGCAGGAGGGCCAGGGCCTACGAGGGGCGAGAGCGGAGGGCCCGGGGAAGTCGGTGGCAGGGAGGGGGGCAGCGGGGTGCCAGGGGGAGACAGCCCGGCTCCATGAGGGCACCCCGGGGACACGGGGGAGGAGGGCGAGCACGGCGGGCTGTCCGCGCCTGAAAGGGGCGAGAAGCCGTCGGGAGGGATGGTGGTGCTGGCAGGGCACCCCAGGAGAGTTCGGGGGGGCGGGGGGGACGAGGAGGGCAGCCGCGGGCCCGGGGAGCCGGCACACGGCCGCCTCCCCCCCGGGGACACGGCTCCCCCGGGAGCTCCCCGGCCCCCGCCGGGCGAGAGCCGGGGGGGCCCGGCCGAGCTGCCCCGGCCTCGGGCCCGCAGGGCCGGGGGCACAGCGATACCTGACAGCCCCGGGCGCGACCCCCCTGCCCCGCCGGCTGCCGCCCCATCGCCGGGCCGCGGCCGGCCCTGCCCCTCGCCCCTGCCCCCGGGGAGGGCGGCGGGGGGTGCCCCGTCCCCCTACCTCTCCCTTTGTGTCTGGCTGCTCCTCCTCGGTGCGGCTGGGCCTGGCCACTCGTGTCTCTCTCGCTGGGAGAGAAGCGGAAGTGCTGCAACAGCAACTATTAAACAGGCAATGGCTTCCCTGGCTGCCTCCCCCACCGCCGAGCGGGGCTGGGGGGCGGCGGGGCCGGGGCGCCACCCGGCGCGGAGCGGGGACGGGCGGGGGGCGGGCGGCGGAGCCCCCGCTCCGGGGATGGATGGAGGGGGGATCCCGGCGGCCACGGTCCCCCCTTCCCGCCCCTGGGGAAGGGAGAAAGGGGCGCACGGAGGGGGACGGGAGTTTTTAATGGAGACCCTCTGAAAAGTAACCTGCAGGGGTGTCGTGGGGGTGGGACAGGCGCCCTCCCCGGCTCCGCTGCTGCTTCCGTGCGGGAGCTCCGCGAGGACGCGGTGGAAGCAGGTGGCTGAGACAGGGGCAGTTCCCGGGGCTGCTGCTTTAAAGCTGAGAGGGGGCTATTAGGCTCGGCGGGGGGGCTGTTTGCTTTCCTCCTATTCTTACAACTGTTTCAAACCCAAAGCTACTCCCCTGCCTCACCTGCTTTGTCCGTCCGGCAGCAGCAGCAACTTCTCACCTGTCTCAGTTGGAAAGCAATAAGGGGGAAAAAAAGAAAAAGAAGAGCCCATCCCAAAGCCCCCTCGCCCCCACCAATCCAGGCAAAAGGAATCCCCGGCAGCTTTCCTGTCTCTCACCTGTTTCAGCCCCAAAGCAGCAGCTGTGTCCTCCCTTCCTTCTCTCGACTCAGCTCTGAACCAGCAGCAGGAGCAGCCGCTTCCCACTCGCCCTCGCCCGGAGTTCAGGATTCCATTGTCCCCCACACTGCATTTGGTGACATCACTGACACACAAAGAAGGGGCACTTCGTGATGTCATCAACGCATGCTGGGAGAGAAAACAAAATCCTGGGCTTGGCAGCACGAACGCACACCCCCACACACGCACCCCCACACTCTTCAATTTTCCAAAGGTAAAAGTGTTGGGGATTCCCCTCCCCCCCCCCCCCCCGCCCCGAGTCTCCTGATGGGGAACCCGTCTGCGGGAAAAGGCGTGTTGTATTCGCTGGCGTGTTGTATTCGCGAGGCAATTTACTCATCTCCCCGAAACCTCTGCTGTCCATCTCTCCTTCCCTGTCCACCCAACGGAGAAAAGTGATTTGGCTGGAGCCACCCACCACCCCCAGCCCAGGCGTGGGTGAGGGGAGCAGCCCCGGTGGGCAGCCGCGGCTCTTCCTGGAGGTGCCGGACCCACTCGTGAATGGACAATGGGGACCGGCATTCCCACCGACCTCACCCGGGGCACATTTGGCTCGGTGCCTCCAGTTTCCACAGCCTATCGAGGTGTCACCTATCGAGTTACTTGGTGTCTTCAGTGGCCGAAAATACACAGCACTGTCACCACCACGCACCACGTTAATGGATCAGAGTCCTCCCACGGGAGGACCTCGGGATGATCCGCAGGCACACACGACTGGCTGCTGGCTCGACAGGGCGCTGTTGCGACATGACGCCTGGGGAGTCCCCAGGGGTCAATTACAAAAACCGAAGCCGCCGGAGCGGCGGGGGACGGAGGCGGGGGGACACCCCGAGGCTGGACATCTCCGCCTCACTGCGACCGGGGGCGGGGAGCGGGGGGCAGCCGAGGCTGGCTCCTCCTGAAGCCCGGGCTTCCCGTCTGACGCTGCCAGGTTCTGCCCGTTCCCGGGATGCCAAGATGGCCCCAGCGGGCAGCGGCTTGCGGCGGGCCCGGGTCCGGCCGTGGGAAGCCTTCCCCGTTCCCCGGGGCGAGCGGCCTTCGGGCTCCCGTGGGACCCAGCCCCCTGCCCGTCGGTGGGACCTGTGCTGTGAAGCGGACCCCCGGGAGGAGCCTGCTCCTCAGCGAGGCTGGAGGCTTGAGTGGGGATGAAACCCTAAAGGCTGCGTTGGCTAATGGGCGCCCGTGGCTTCTTTTGGGGTCAGCGGTCAGCAGGGCTGCCTGGGGATGCTGTGCCCCTCCTCCATGGGACAGCAGCTGCACACTTTGTGACTCAACACAAGGATCTGGTCGTGGCACTGGTTTTTTACCATTTATGTCCCCTAATCCTTGAATCAGAGGTATCCCTAGAGGGGACATCCATGCAGAAACAGTTTTTCCCATTGTCACCCTCTCCTCTGTTTCCTTGGACCACTGCATATGTTGCTTCTCTCTCCTTATCCTCTCTCTTTCTCCCATTTTCTGCACATATCTCAGCAGCACCTAATTTCCCCTTGATCCATTCTAAAACTACCTACACTCCCCAAAACTGCTGCCCAACCTCCTGGTTGAGCCATGCAGTGTGTTAGACACACACACCCCAGTGACACTCCAAGCATCACCCTGACAACAGAAGGAATTCCACTGGAGTGTCAACCTTAAATGGTCTTGGGAGGGGGTTGAATTTGAAGATTTTTTTTTCTGCTAACCCTCCTCTTCAGCCTTCATGACCTGTGGTACCATGTATTAGGCCTTGGTGAACTGTCCTGCAAAAGCAGTTTGCTAGCAGAGACAACCTGTCTAGTTTGATCTGTAGGAATGACACGTAGGAAGCCATGGTCATTCTTCCCTCTAGTAACTGGAGCTTTGACATCTCCACCATTAACCATTGCCTTGAAGACACGTAAGACTTCATGAAAAATGACATTTAGATAAGGTGGGTGATCTGATCGCTTCATGCCCCTCCCTGACAAAAGGGGGGCAGCATTCAGCTCCCATAGACTTAACAGCAACCAGCTGCTCTGTCAGCATTCTCCTAACTGACCCAAGGGGCTGTGGAGGATGGGGCTGGCAGCGTGGTGGTATGTGTCAGGCGACAAAATGCAGAAGATGAGAGGACACAAAACAAGGTGACCAGACTTCACAAATTTTGTTGCTTATGGAACAACTCTTTTAAAACAGAAAATCTTCACTTTCACCACAAACAAACCTCCAGCCCTTTCCTGTCATCACAGGAAACATGCACCAAAGTCAAGTGGAACAACTGATATTAATAATGAAAGCCCTCCACTTCTGTAATAAGGGGCAGAGAAAATGTAAAGTTTGCTGCAAAATCACACAGGCACTTTTCCTACATTATGTTAATAATCTCGGTAGGGGGTTATCTGTAAACTAACCTTTTCTGCAGCGCAGAGTCCTTGGTAACCCTGTTCAAAGTAATAATACGATAACCAGCAGCAGCGGTTATTTACTTTGAAGCCTACCCAAAAATGCTTTTGCTGAAAACACCTACTAATGTCATCGCTTGAGCAGCTGTTACAGTGGCAACTCCCATTTTATGACTCACCTTCTAGGTCATGGCTAGGATCAGCAGTGGGCTGTTCTCCTGTGCTAGGCATGCCATACCCACAGCCCTGGAGAGAGGGGGAGCCAAGAAGCCGACTTTTGTGCCCAGAAATGTTTTTGCAGTTTGACTTGCCACCACACTTGGCCTCTCAGCTTTGCATGGACATGGAAAAACTGGAAAAGAGTGTAAAACATGTTCCTCTTTCCCAGTCTCACTGATCTGCTTGTGTTTCTTTCCTGTGAAGTGTGTGCACTTTATTGGGTGAGCTTTCCTTCTTATCAGTGCTTTCTCTTGCTGACTCCTTTTTTTTTTATTTTCTTGAACAAGTTGTGCAAAGGACTTGCAGAGCAAAACTGACCCAGATTACTCATTTTCCCTGTGCCCCAAGCTTTTTTAATCGATGGCACTAGCTCAGTGTAGCAACTGAATAGGATTAGTCACTTTTCCCTCTGGATTGAGTTTGGAGAAGGCTGCAAAGATAGATGACTGAAATCAAGTTGCCTTTGGGGCTTTGAGCTTAATTCACAACAGAAGGTAGCCAATTCAAATCACTCTGAGCCTTCTGCTAAGGGAAGGTGACTAGGATTAGTCCCTTTGTACCATCTCAGTTCCAAATACATTTTCAGCATTGTTTCTGGCTGGTGTGTTTGGGTCTGAGCCAAAGCCCTTTATATTTCCAGCAATTCCAGTGAGTTTTGCATCAGACATTTTGTGGGGAGCAGAAAGACATTATCATATTTTTGGCTCTCCTACTGTCAGCTTGCCGATAACGTCACACTTGCAAGCGACAGCAGCAAATCCAGAAACATGCAGATACCTGACAGAGCCCTGGGATGACACATTTTGTCCTTTTCGTGTGTCCCTGTGATAAAAGGTGAGGTGGCAAGGAAAAGCTACAGTAAGCTCAGGACTTACAGCACAACTTTTGAGTAAAGCAAGACAGAAACTCTGAATTGGGCCAAAAGAGGAAGGAACTTCATTCAAATGAGACAAAACGTAACAGAGAAAACGCAAGTGGCTTATTTATGTGACATAAGGTAGTGAATTTACAGTCTCGCCCTTTGGTTTCCCACTCAAAACTATCTTGCCATAACTTAATAATGCTGTCCAACTTGCCTTGCTGTAATTTTTTCACACAATACAGCTCTTAGTCCTTAGAGTTTTATTTTTTCAATTCCTTACAGAAGAATGAAAGGGTCCATAAGCAGAAAAAGAATTGTTTTCTCTCCTTTTATTCCAGTACCAAAGAGGACTCAGTTGTGAAGGAAATGTTTAGATGTTCTTGTCAGAGAGACAGTGCTGCTTGCTACTTGGTTTTGGTTCTGTTTGAGACTAGTCCTGGGACCTATCTGAAGGCCTTGCTGTGAGACTGTCGTGTGGGCAGAAAGACTTGAGACTTGTTTCATGTTTTGGCCTTATTAAAGTCCGGGCTGAATTCCCGTAGACATGGAGAGCAGCTGGCAATTCCAAAAGCTTAAGGAGAGAAGCATAGCTGCATATAACTATACATATCTTCTGCCTCTACTGTGCTTCTTTTTACGCCTCTACTGGTAAATGGTCTGGTTCGTTTTGGTAATTGAAAAACTGGAGATGCTTAGGTCAATTCAATTTTGCAGCTTCCTAAGAAGTTTCAAAAGATATATTTCCAGGGGTTTCTGCCTTGCTTCCAGGTGATGAGATTGAGTCTTAAAATTGCTTTACCTTGAAGATACAATGACTCACTTCTTTCTCAGTTTGCCTAGTCTATAGCTAGTAGTTAGCGACCAGGACCCAGAGCTGTGTGGGGCTTCCCCTGTCTATGTCTCTAGCATTGAGTCCGTATTTCTGATCTTCATTTTCCATCCTGTAAAAAAAAGAGAATGATGTTAATCTGGAGTTAGACTGAAAGTGTAAATAGAGGTGCACATTCAGACTTCACCCCTAGCCACTCATTAGACTTTTTTGCTGCTTCCTTTTTGTGCTTGATGGATTTCCTTTCCTGCAGAACAATGCTTCTCCTCTGTGCTTCCTTTGGGCTTTGCAGTAGCTGGCTCTGCTTTTCTTCATGAAATCATAGAATGGTTTGGGTTGGAAGGAACCTTAGAGATCACCTACTTCCAAATCCCCTGCCATGGGCCGGGACAACTTCCACTGGACCAGGTTTCTCAAAGCCCCATCTAGGCTCTCTGGATTGCTGTATTCCAGACTCCTTGACTTTTCTGGCAGTGTATGCTCCCCTAGTTCAGATGTTTTCCTTGTTTCTGCCTATTTTTCAGTTTGCATGAACTGCTGCTTTATTGATCATTATCAGCTTTCCATTTCTACATACCACTTTCCCTTGGCAGCAGTACTCAGGTTCTGAAGAAACACAGAAGGTGGAATACTAGATTAGTACTGAGATTAAGCAGAAGATGGACTATCATCAAACAGTAGTGCCATAGGAAAGATCCCAGGGTGATGGCATTCCTATTGGCAAGAGCTGTGGGAGAGGTGAAAGATGCTGGCCAGCATGACCCACACAGACTCCTGTAAGCGGTGGGTCAAACTGCAGCAAATGCAGTATTTTGCCACTCTTCTTCTGCTAGCTTGCAGGAAAGTCCAACTTGACATTTAAACTGCTTTTTATTTGTCAGCACTAAATGGCCAGTGGCGATGTCTACTGCTGGACCAAATCTGTAGATGAAGCTTTCCACCAGAGCAGGAAATGGTTAGGTTACGACATGCCTACGCTGGCATAATGCCAAGTGTAGCCCAGTAAAAGCCAGTCTAAAAGACTGGTTTGCCAGCACAAAGTGCACCTCCAGATGTTGCATTTTGTCTATACTACTGTATTGCCTGCACAGCTATCCCAAGAGATCTTTTTCTGGTGTAAGCTTAACCTCAGAGTGTCTCTGTCTTGAACCAGAATAGTCAGAGAGGAGAACTGATGAGGATGGCTTATTAACAGTGTACACTTACGGTTTATGCCTCTGCTTTTGTAGGGTTCTTTGATAAATTCAGATGCAAAAGGACAGTGTTTAATATATAGTCACCAGAATGTTACAGATTGACCATAGACTCTTAATACGTTCCCTGGAAAATCACTCATTTTGAAAATGAAGGTCTACAAAAAGACATATGAATTCAGTCAATTGTACTGAATGTGATATTTAAGAAACCAGTAATAAGTGGACAAAACAATTTTCCTAGTACTTGAAATAAAAGGGTTTCTCACCTTATGAATAATACTTACACCTACAGTCCTTTTTTTCTGCGCTTTCAAATATTTCTCAGTTTCACAGTATGGGTCACTCTGGCCTAGATGGGTTAGTACAAGAAATTCTGCTTTGCTTGCTCATATGCTGAATTGGTAATATTCTAGTCTATTCTTTCTATCAAAAATGAGAGTTTTCCCACCTGCTCTAATTCTGTGGATTTGTATATCCATGTAAGGAAAAAATCCACATGTCCTAACTTCTCAGAAAATGTATTTAGTGAGGATTTCAATTGAGTCTTTCAACCTCTGCCTCCTCATCTAACAAAGGTTCTTCTCAACAGAGAAAGATCAGGAGAGGTGTTCAGGGCTCAGTAATTTCACTCTGTGGCTTGACTACAGTTCAAGACTTCAATGGTCTTCAACTGCAATTTTTCTCCCTAGGCCTCCTTATTATTAGAGCCCTTCAAAAGAAAGCAATAGAATCACTCAGACTTTTACAGATCCCTGATGCTGCATTCTTGAGAAACCAGTGTATTGCAATTCTTTTCTTCTCTTTTTGTCTGACCAGCACATGGAAGCAAAGAATAGAACATGCATCTGATTGTTAACCATTACTTGTACTTAACACTTGAATCATATATTTTTTGATCTTTATTGAGTGATAAAACCTTCTTCATTTCCCACATGAAGTCCATAATTAAAACAAAAAGTTGTATGCTATTAAAAACTCCAGCATTGGAGAGCCCTTCATTTCAAGACTTCTTAAACTTTGTCTCTTTTTTTTCTTCCTAATATAGGCCGTGGTAACTCTCAGATTATGCCAAAGGTTATAGAAGTGTTCACAGCATGGACTAAAACTTCACATGTAACACTTTTTCATTATCCTTTCTCAAGTTCATGTTCACAGAAGTTCCATGTGGCATCTTCTGCAATTGCTGACATGGAAGTATAAGCTTAGGAAACCTAAACATTTCTGAACACCTTTAAAAAGCTTTTTTTTTTTTTTTTTTTAAATGTTAAATAGCCTTGGGTTGTTCTATTCTGTTCCCATGCAATCATAAGAGGTGTCTTTGAAATGTGACTTCTTGCTAAGCTAAAGAACGTTGTGTCTGTGGCCTGAAGGGCAGCTAGATATTTCAGGGTTTATCCACGTAGATACGTTTCACCCTTCACAGCATTACAATCATACAGATAGAATTAAGCAAGAGTAACACTATCTGTGAACTCCCGTTCCAACATAAAAATATTGGCTCTAATTCATCTAATCCCCTTTCCAGAGCAACAGAAGTCAAAACTGGAAAAGGGCTCACTTCTGGAGTGTTCACACAAGGTACTATACCAGTACAATTATATAACATTATGTAATATAATAACCTCTTTTGTTGCATAGACATGCTTTAGGAAACTTTAGCCATGGTGTAATGAAGTTTCTTTGCCAATCTTTTAACATTTCTGTTGAGTTAGAACAGGAGGAGCTTCTTTTGATGCTGTGTTTGGGATTTTTCTCAAAGAATTTATTGCACCTTTTTTAGCCCTTTGACTTTTTCTTTGCTTTTCCTCTCCGCATAGTCTGAAGCACTGCCTTTCTCCATATTTGTGGGACCATGATTCCCTGATCGTTTTTTACCTTTTCCACTTTTTCTTCTGTATACACTTCCTTGCTTCTGGCTTTTCTTAACTCTCTGCAAGTGATTCCCTGAATTTTGGCCAGTGTGTCCAGTCAGCCAAAGTTTTTTTTCCCCCATCTTCTCCAATCATGCAAAATGGTCAATTAGTTCCTTTTCCCCCTTCCTTCCCTACCAAATGCCACTACAGGAGGTCCTTTTTCATATTCCTGCTTCTCCCGGGCTTACAGACTGCTCCATGAAGTGCCTTGCAACTGTCCATGGAAGCAGGTTTCTCTCAGTGGATCAGTAACACAGCAAATGCTCTACAGCCTCACAGGTCCACTGGGGCCTGTAGTTTGAGAACCACTACCTATTGCATTAGTCTGTGTGATAAAAATAGGAGCCCTCTGGACACGAACTTTTCATTCTTACAGCATAACTGGGCTTTAGGCATTACCACTATGTGAACAGGATGTAATAACATAACTGCAGAATTTTAATTTCAAGGGTCTTCACTTATTTTTTTTTTAAACAATACCCCAAGTCAATAAACATTTTTATAGCAACAGTTTTACTAAGATGTCTCCCAGCCTAGAGATATGTGTGTGGTAAGAATCCAATTGTATCTATGCTTAAAGCAAAGCAGAAAATCATTCTTCCTATACAGTATTCGATGTTCAATCGAAGGTGTGAGTGAAACTGCACAGGTCTGTGGCACTTTGGGTGGCAATTTTGCCACACCCTGGAAGGGTTTGTTTTCAAAACTGAGGCTGAAAAAAAAAAAAAAAAAGACACTGAACAGTAGATGTCAAGAGTACTTCCTCTACTAGGTATAGTCAGAAGGAGAATTGCTCTTTGAAGATTTGCACATAAATCGCCGTGTCCTCAAAAATGAGATTTGCATTTCAGATCTCAGAATTTATATATTGAAACTACAGGCAGTCTTTACAGCGTGGGCTGATATGAAAGGCATATTCATATGATTTTTTTAAAAACAGCTAATAATGAAATGGAACATTACTGTTTTTTCTAGGAATTTGTTGGCAATGAATTTGGAAATTTTTCAAATAGCAGAGTCAGGACTAGCACCTTTCCAATGCCACTTTTAAATTTTACCATTACTTTTGCTTTAAACATCTGCTAATCTCAAAAGATGCCCTTTTTTTGTCAATGCCATAGAAAGACAACACTCACCCTTCTAAATATACAGTGTCACACAGGTCAAACAATGCAGTACAATCATCTGCAATCTGGGAAACTGGGGGTTCATTTATCATGACAGTATTTCACCAGTGTACCTTTTATTTAAATTCATCAAGCCTCATGCACTGACTGATGAAGTCAACAAGATTCCTTTCACTAGTTTAATCTGTTTCAAATCAAGCCATTGGATAAGAGAAGATTTTTAGAAGCAACTCATTAGTGGAGATGATGCTGCTTTCTGCAACTAGAAGATTGCCATTGGGAGAATCTTTTAGTTGCCTTAACATCTGTGCTGTAGCTGTGTGTTGTGGACGTGTTACCCAGGTATTGTGGGTTTCCTTAATTTAACTGCCTTGATATCCATTCAGTTATGTTTTTTTCCACTGTTGTGAAATATTATTTTCCTGTCTTCCAGTTTCTGTGCTATTGGCAGTCCTTCCTCTGTGCTTATCAGAAAAGCGAGAGAGAGGACAGTGCCACACTTGAATGATTTTTTATAAGGTTGGGTTATACTGTGGGTTTCACAATAAGAGAACCTGGCCAATGGAGTTTGTATTTATAGATTTTTCAGTTTTGCTGCAGCTATGGGATTAGGCAGCACAGTAAAAGAAAAAAAGTAGAGAGGGATTCTGACTTTGCCTTGACATAACTCTATTGAGTTCAGCAGGTTTACTCCAGATTTACACTGTAATAAAGCGAACTCAGAGTCAATCCCAATAGATCAGTTTACGGTGCTTTTGGAGGCATCAATTTACTCAGTCACTTGGAAAATCTTACTCCCCTACTGCCAAAGATCTGGGACAATTCACAATCCTAATATATTTGGTGAGCTGCACTGTGGTGTATAGATGTGTTTGCTTAGTAAAATTAGGAATTGGTAAAGCAGATTTTTATACAGCAAGCCTTTCCCTCTCTTGTGCTTGAGGGCAAAGTAGAGAATAAGATGCACAGGGAGTTTCGTGCCCCTGTAGAAAGAGAAAAAGCTACTGAGTGCTGCTGGCTTGAAGTAGACCTGGATGTAGCCTTCCAGCCAGTGATCACTTATGCAGCCCTTAGAAGCAAATTCTAACCATACACAGGACTGAGTGCTCTTGTTCATGGGGAAAAGGATGCCAAGAGCCTGCTGTGAGGAATCTTGTCCTGACTGGTAGGATTTCTCCCATGCTGAACAGCATCTTTTCTCCCCTTCACTGGATGGACAGTATTCTCATCCTGCTATTAAATGGCTTAATAAACTATCCTTGTTCTGTAACGGGACAGGCTTAAGCAAGCTTGTAGATGTGAAGGAAAAGGCTGTTAGCTTCCTGTATCAGTGGCAATTACATGAAGTAGGCTTATCAATGATGACCATACGCTACTACCATTATGAAAATGGACTCTGTGAAAGTGAAAATAGAAGAATATTGCTGTTTGGAGGGTTTTTTTGACAGATTTTGTTTTTGGTTTTGTTGTTTGTTTGTTTGTTTGTTTTTTTCTTTTTTTGATCCTCCCCGTGGTGTGAAATGGCATTTGGCAAAAAGTATTTGAACACTGGAATGTGTCGTTTGGTGCCCTAAATGTTTACATCCAAATGATGACACAACATGCTGCAAGAACAAAGGTCTGTTGGCTGGAATCTGAACCGGTTTCCTAATTCACACCTGTGCACTGGCAGACAAGCAGCCATCAATCACAGACTCCCGTGTATCCTGGCTACAGTGCTATGGGCAGGGCTGGAAACATTTCTCAGAGTGCTGGTGGGAGGGTTCCAGTAAGAGAAAACAGTAGAAGAAACGTAAAACTAAAGGTAATAGAATTACAGGAAACAGGGCTGGAACGGATATCAGGAGGCTGGATTGACTATACTTGTGTAATTCCTGACAGACGAGATTAAAAAAAACTCTTTGAAATGCATTATGGCCACAAAGCCACAGATACAATTTGTTAGAAACAAATTACTCTCTACATCTGCTAAATCTTAAAGCACCATTGCAAAATGGCAGACAGCAGTTTGAATTGCTGTACAAAAATTCCTATATCTTGCTTCATTCAGGTATATATAAACTGTCTGTATAAAACATTTATCTACAGGATGGCAGACTATAGGTGTGCATGCTTTTGTAGCACTCTGACAAGCAATGGAATTTTCCCAGAGTAAGACTTGTATAGCATGCTTGAAACTGGGCTTATAACCATCTTATACAGCTTTTAGTTTTATGGATGGATTTTGTGTTTAAGAAGTAGAAGTAAATAAAAGCAGATAAAAAAGAAAATTAACTACTGCGCAGCTAAATCATCTTTAGAAAGGTATCAAGGCCAGGTCTCCTCATTATTTTCTTTCTTCATTAGTACTAGAAGAACAAAGAACAGCATTTACTTTATATTCTAAAGATTAATTGAAGTGGGGGATGGAGCAGTGAAATTGAATTAGTAAATTATTAACCAATTTCTAAGTAATAAGAAATAATCTATTACAGAGTCTATCCCTCCATCTAGAGATTTGTCTTAAGCATTTGTCTTTAGGAGAGAAGGTAGAAAGAATAAAGGGACACAGACTAGAGACAATCCATCAAGTCGGCTATTGGAACATGAATAATGAAGACCTTTGAACTTGGCAAATTTTCCAGATATCTCTCTCCTTACTGTGACTTACAGACTGTCTGAGGGTCGCTGCTTAATCTAATGCCCTCTTTTTAATTTTTGCCCCAACGTTATTAAAAATGCTCCCATTATAATCTCAGCAGCTGACAGTGAAAGCAACAGTTAACAGGCCTGAATCTGGCAATATGTCAGCTCAGGAACTCCCTCCAGCCTGCAAATACAACTCCACCCACTCACATTTTCAGGAGAGGAGCCTAGTGCCAAGGCAGTGCTGGCAAAGGTGGTGACTGGGTAAGTGGAGATTCTGGCTTCTTTGATTTCTGAGGCTGCCTATGAACAACCGGGTTCTTTCTTCCTTTTTGAGTCAAACCTTGCTTTGATGGCTGGAAGGTTTCCTCTTTGCTTATTTCTAACATTAAAACTCTGATTTACTTTCAGAAACCATAGTAAGTAACATTAGTGTCCGACTGAAACCAACAAACTTGCCCCGTGTAAAGTTCTGACTAAGAGGAAGGGTCTGGCTTTCACTATGGATAGTTCTTAATAGCCTCGTGGTTTAGAGGTGTTTTGAAGCAGCTCACGGGGGTGAGATTTTAATCTATCCATCCCTCCTGACTCGTGGTGTATGGGATGCGCTCGCAGCATGCATGAAAAGATCAGGCAGGAGGAGGGGAGAAAGCATGTGGGGTACAAAAAAGGACCTCCACCCATCACAACTGCCTGATGTAGGTTATGGCTCTCCTAAACCCACCAAGGCTCTTGATCTGAAAAGGTTTAAAGCCTTTACACCAGGTGTAAAGCTCTATTCCTCTCTGCCTGTATGATGGTCTCCTTCTGACTTACTTCATGTATGTACCTCTCAGTTCACAGCTGCAGCCCACAATGCAGACACAGTCTCTGCTCAGAAGTACAAATGTGTTTTGTCCTATGGCCTGAGCTCCACTGTCTATAGGGCCCTATGAATGGCCTTAATGGATTTTAGAGACAGGAGAGCAGAGACCGGAAGTAAGATTTTTTGGAAAACCTCTACCCAGCGGTACCTGAGTGACAGATTTCTCTGGCTGGGCTGCGAACTGTGCTAACACACATTGCTCTCTCTCAGACTTTTTCTTAGGCTTTAGTGCTAGCCCACAAACAAATAAAGTACTAAATTCTTTACTCCCACCTCCAGTCTTAAATGAATAGCTGCTTGACTCACTGTACCCTGTGCACAGCTTCAATGAATCACGTCAGCTCCGGGGGTGAGACTGTCTCCCCCGCCTCCTTCGCTGTGTGTCAGCACCGCTGTCTCCTCCCTGCTTTAGCCCAATGGCTTAGACAATCTTCCGGGCACTTCCAGGGCCTGCCAGGAGTGGAAAATGGCAAAATGCACAGAGGAAATTGTTCTGTGCCTGGGCTCACTTTCACCCCAAATGATGCTCCTCTTGCTCTGTTTTAGCTACAGCTCTCACTTCACACTCAAGAGGGGCCTGAATCCAATTTCTCCCTTTCACCCCTCCCTTCAAATGAGTGTTGGCTCTGGTTTGTAAACAAGAGAACAGCTCCACACCTCGAGCAGCTGGTTTATAGTTGCTGTAGAGTGCACCCTGCCACTGAGAAAGAGTGAGAGGAAACTCCTGGACTTATTCTCTCAGCTTCACTGTGTAATCGGACTCAACTATGTCAGACCCCAGAGTAGAACTACAGTGATTGCCTGTTGTCTGTCAACACTGGCTGGTGATGATTTCTCAGCAGAGCTTTCACTTGGAAAGCTTCATTCCTTCTTAAAATACTCTCACGATGCTGTGAGCGAAGATGAGCTACAATAGCATCCACAGCAAATGCACTTCTGGATCTGGCTCTCCCATCCCTCGTGCCTGGTGTATGCTATGCAAGGTTCTGCTCATACTGCTGTGTAGAGACACGCTGCATCTCGAATACATAGATGGGAAAAACCTGCACAAAATCATTCTGACTACAGTGCACGTGGTGCCCTCTCTCAACACTAGTTTGTATTCACTTTTCCTCTGTGCCTGAAGGGCAGGCTTACAGTCTCTGAAAAATTCTGCTTTCTTTTTCTTATATCCCAAGCCCTTTGAGTTAAACCATTACAAAGGAAGATACAGAGATAGCAAAGGAACAAGGGATTTTCTTGTAATTTTAGCATTTATTTCCTTCTTAAAGATGCAATTGTATAAAATAAGTGATGTCCTGGCAAAGGCTAGTGTTATATCGCGCCAGACAGTTTTATCACCCTAGTCCATGAAGGCTCTAGTGTACAACATAAAGCTGCTTTGCTTTCCAACATGCCAGTTTTTTCAATGCCAGACCTCCCTTGGCGGCGCGAAGGAGTTTTCCTTCAAATTTAGCCCCTCTTCAGCATCCTTCTGCCCTCCTGTAGGTACCACCCGCGCCGAGCCAGAGCTGCCCCGAGCGGCCGGCTCGGCGACAGGAGGGGGAGCTCGCAGCGCGCCGGCTTTAATCGACGACTTAATTTAGCAACGCTGCAAAATCACCACTGCGGGTGAGGTGTCCATGGGGCCCTTCTCAACACCTCCTCCCCCACCCACCGCAAAAAACCCCCAAAACCCCACAAAAAAACCCCAAACAAACAAACAAACAAAACCCCCCAACACACACACACAAAACCCCAAAACAAAACAGGAAAAAGGGGAGTTTATATTGGGGTTTAGGTGAAGATGGAGAATTAAACTAGATTAAAGGGGAGTTGAGAAGTGATGTGGTTGCTGGGCAGTGATGGAGAGGGTGGATCTTAATATATATTTACAGTGCTAGCAGCAATGAGTAAGATGCTCCTGGTAGTAAACAACACTTTTCTTCTGGTAAACTGGGGGCTGGTATAACTGCTGTTATATGCTCCTCAGTTCAGCTGAGGTATCAAGGGTTGTGCCCACTTACACTAGCACTGAATTTAGCTGTATATCTGCTAGGACACCCACGAAGAGCAATGCCACACCACTGGAAAAGTCTTTGTTTCCACAAGTGAGACAGAAAATCGCTGACTACCAGTCTCATCATAAAGTCACAAGACTGATCAAGCTCTCCTCTTTAGTATAAATTCAAGTCTGTGCTGTTACACGGAGTTATAGGGGCATGGTTTGGGTTTATGCCAAACTCTGCCACACCTTTAGGCCTGACACAAGGCTCAGCCTAAGTTAATATCATGCTTTGTAAAATTAGGATGCTTTTCTGAAAAACTCCTCTTGGACTTTGAGGCACCACACTTTTCTTCTTTTGCTTTCACTGTTTTTACCCTTTTCTCTGAGAATTCAGCTGAAGGCAGAAGCTGGGAAAAATTCCTAACCCATCAAAGCACCTTCCTGAAGATATTTCTCCCTAAGGATGCAGAGGAAATCGCAGCTTTCAGATTGCATTTGTCCAGTTTGTTAGACAAAACTAACATCAGCTTTTACAGAGGTAAGCCACAAGGAAAACCTGTGTTGGTTTCACAGCAGTAGAGAGAGCAGCTTTTTTTGGTGATAAGACCAAGCACTGCCTACCCTTGCAGACAACCTGCTGGTGCAGTACTGCAGCTGAGCTGGTCTTTTAAATGGACAGTATTTTCCTTAGTGCAGACAGTTGTGTAGAAAGTTAATCTCCTAATATTGTAGTGATATGCTGGAGAGAGATTTATTTTAGAGCCCCCTAAGTGCTTGCATTATTCTCCTCTGTATAATTTCCATGAAAATTCCCAAATTTGGTATCTGGTAATCTCTCATAAGGTAAAATATCCCTCTCTTTATCTGTAAGGTCATGACCTTCATTATTAGTGCAAGCTGAGCCTACAACTAGTAAAAAAGAGCCTACCTCTTGAGCTAGAGGAGAAAGAATCTAGATAGATCAAAATATTTAGTGCCAAATTAAATAATTTCCTGATGAGTTTTCCCAGATAGAGGTTTGTGTCTTCCCTTGCTGTGGAATAGGAACAGGGTTCTCTGCAGGCACAGAAACCTTTCTACAGATACAGCCCCGTGATACATTTAAACAGAATGAACCTCATTCTTAAACCCATCTAAAAATGTTAGTGGAATCATGAACACTGACCTTAAAGTGAAAAATGATTTGCAACCTTTGCAGAGGTGTCTTTATCATAGTGCCATAATTTAAAGTATTTTATCCACTCAGCTACACAGTCTTACCATTCATTTGCAGTTGTCATTTTACCTACAAAAGCATTCACTTAATATCCCCCAAAGCAAGAGAAACTTAACGAGTATTACAAGGAGAAAATTATTACTAGTATATTATATAGAAAAGCTGTAAAGTTCAAACAGAGGGAGTTGTGTGTGCACACCACGTTTCATGCAAATTACACTTAATAGTTTAACACTGCATTACGTTTTGCCTCCTGAATAAAAATGCTTCTTTAGTTATTTTTCTAATAATCTATGTAACTTTGGGGAACTAATTAAGGCAAACCATTTCCAGCATGCCTGTTTAGCTGCCTATATCAAGTGGCCTGATTTTCAAAAGTGCTGACTACTGAAGCCATAGTAAATATTTAGCATCCCTTACTACCTGGTAATTTTTATGTGGTCAGTGTAAATTTAGGAGCCCTATGCGAGCTACCTATGTGATACTTGTGCTTTAATTATTTTAACCGTAAGTCCATAGCTCACAGTAAGAAAATTAAATCTAAGAAACATTTTTAGTAAGCTTATTTCTCCTCTCCTTTCCCCTCTCTCACTCTAGGAAAAGATGCCGACCTACAGTTCTTTCAATGTAAAGGTGCTTCTGTAGCTGCAGAAAAATGCTGACATTGTTCCTTGATTGCAAAAGGAGCATGTGACACATAATTAATCCACATATGGACAAGAATGTCTTCCAAGACTGGAAATGGAAAACTAATCAGGAGCACATATGACACACTGGATCCAACACACATGGTTCACTAGGACTCCTTGGCTGCCTCACATCTGGCTGGCTCCGAGCGCAGGCAGAACCGCATATGACTGCCTGCCTTCTTTCATGGAGACGTTGTTGAACTGAAGCCTTCAGTTTCATCAGCTTAGTGAGTGCTAGAGTATGGTTTATCTTGCCTGGACTACGGTTTTGAATGTATTCATTTGCTTCCAGTGAACTAACACAATCCAATATGTATATTTTGAATCCTAAGCCTTTGGCTCGGTCTATACAGAGATTTTGTACTCGTATAACTAACAAAAGTGCTAGCACGATTTTTTTTTTTACTTTCTTTTAAATCAAGGGACATATCCCACAGAAGAAAATCTCCTCTGGCAATTGACTTGAAAACTGCATACCAAAACCTTATTTTGAGGGGCCAAACTGACTGCTGCTACAGATGCCAAATTCTCATTGGCTTCAGCAATCTACTGATCTTTTCTGATCTACTTCAGAAAGGATGGGGGTGTTGTGTTTTATATCACTGTGTTGGCTACTGGAAGCAGCTGTGCTTTCCAGTCACATGGAGAATTGTCGAGGTCTCAAACAGGATGCTGAGATTCCCAAGGTTGAGCACCTCTGGGAAGGTTTAAATTTGGTTTCCCAGGAACTTACATCTTTTTTCAAAATGTAGATGAAGACAAACTAATTCTTCATTGCTGGATGCCATATGTTATACGAAGATTTACAGAGCTGTTTGTAGCAGGTGCTTTGGCTGTGCTGTTTACTGCTTCAATGAGAGACCAAGTTAGATTTTTATATTCCTCTCCCATAATATTTAATGAGCAATATTTATGCTTATGTCAGAGATATGCTTTGAGCCATGATTATTATCTGCAATTTTGCACTGTAATACGATGTCCAACTTCAATACTTGCTGTTACGAGGCACCGTTACGAGGCAGTGGTCCTTGTCATCTGATCTTACAAAATGTAGAGAGCGGTTATGGTTTTGGAGCCTGGAAAGGTCTGTGAATGTGAGTAGTGAATTATGAAACTGTTGAATTTTTTATGTCCTGAATTTGAGGAGCAACCAACCAAAGCAATGTGCCTATAATATATATACACACATACAAATGCACACAGGTACACACACATAAACAATACAGGTATGGATACAAAAATTCAACTCTGTGTGTCCTGAATCAAATACACTAAAATAAATCTCAACTACATTGTCTCAAAAGCATCCCATAAATAGAAAAGTGCTCAGACATGTTTGACCCTGCTAGCAGGGTACCATGCATCACCTGCTCTGTAATACCTCACTTGAAGTATCTGACTCATCAGTCATGCTGCCTCCCTTTTACAATGGGCTAAGGGATGGGCACAGTCTCCCATCTCATGGGAGGCTATTTATTGGGCCCTGTAATGCAAACAGGAGCCTGAGCCTTATTTCTTAGAGAAAGTGCTGACATGAGGCTAATTCAAAGGAAGCACATGGCACAAGATCCTGGTGGGGCCAAATCATTGTGAATGTATCAAAGTGGAAATTTGCATCAGCTCAAGACAAGGGCTTATGTACTTTGAAAACACAGAACTTTATGGAAACAGCATATTGTTTCTCTTTAAATATCTGTTACAGGTCAGATCCAATGAGCACTTCAAAATGCAACTGAGGGGCAAAGATTGCAAAAGTACTCCAGGCTTCCCCATGAAATCCATCTTAGTAGGACTATGTTTGAGGTACAAATCTTTCACAGAGATTTTCGCACAGAGGCTTTTAATTACTTTTGTGGAAAGACGGTGAAAGGAAAGTAGACAGTGAGCAATACTCATGCACAGGTTGTGAGAGAGGGGGAGGAAGGGAGTCTAATGTCAAGGAAATTGTCAAATCTGGAAAAAAACTGTCAAAAAGGGCTTTCACAGTAGCTCTCTTTGTGAGAACAGTTCTTCAAGCAAGTCCTCTTGGGGCTGAATCACACAATTCACGAGAGAGTAAAATAGTGGCAATGATCTTTGAAAAAGAAAGTCCAATTTCCACTTCCCATTTTGTCATAAGCTGTCAGGAAGTGTTACACAGTGCTATTAAACAGCTGTTGCCTTTCTTCTTCAAGATGGGTGATGTAATGATGGTAGAGAGCATTGCTCTCAGTAGATCTGTGAAGTGCGATGGAAATCCCCCTAACACCCACCCATACAGTGAAATCTTAGTTACCCTGTATGGTTTTTCTTCCTAAATTCAAGAAATTCCGTTTTGTTCCCTGGGAGATTCCTGGGCCAAGTTTTAATATTTTTCTTGCAGAGATGGATGCTGTGACCAGCAGCTGTCACTTTGGATGGTTACAGGTCTGAGTGAGGAGGCAGTGGAGAAACTGGAGAGAGGATGGTGTGAGAGGAGATAGCCCTTGAACTAAGGGAAGCTGTTTTTCAGTAGCTAGACCTAGGGACTACTTCAGCATGCTTTTGTTCGACTGCTGACAGGCAACAGTTCTAAAGTGGCATCTACACTCTGTTAGGAGACTTGGAAAGGAATTAAGACTGCACTTTAAACAAGGTCTCACCGGCTTTTGTTGACATCCTCCTGATTGACGCAAGCACAGATGAGAAGAAAACCTGCCCTGAGGGCTAATAAAAAGCCCCCACATTTCTAAACTAATTTTTTGTGTGATTAAAGCTGGCAGACTGCTGGTGCTACCTCAGAGAGAAGTGAATCAGTACACAGTCACTTGGCTCCACATTCCTGCTGTTCCCCGGGCAGCCAAGTGACAGTGAGAGGGGGAGGGAGGAGCTGTGATGAATGTGTTGCAAAAAGCACTAGAGTGCAAGAAGATGGGGGAAGAGGCAAGCAATTCCCTGCTTCAAAGCACCACCCAGCATACACTTCTAACTCACACAAAGTGGTGTGGTTGAAGCTGTCAGCCCGTATCTGATGGAGATGGTTTGGATGGCTACACTGAGTTGCTCAGTGCTGACTCCAATACATGAGCCAAGCCGATGTTATGAGGCTTGTATACCTGAGTCACCATCAGTGCTGTCAATCCATCACTGAATGGTCCCAGCCAGCAGAACCGTCATCCTGCTGTTATCCAAGTTATCCTCCCTGCAGTAGCTAAAGAATGTCTTTTGTTGTAAGGCATCACTAGGTGCTTGTGGGGTGAGTCTCTCACTGAAGACGGCTTTGGAGTGGACAGCTGAGTTCTTCACCAAATCCAGCATCTGCTGGGTTCATGTGCTGTGAGGAGATTTTAACACCTGCGTGCAGATGTTAAGTGTTACTTTGCGAGAGTTTATATTTAAAAATCTCACAGTCATTTGTTTATATGGACTACCACATTTCAGATACTCCCTTCATCACACAGCTGCATAGGAGAAATTATTGGGTCACCTTTACTACTGATCCACAAGGAAGACGGTTCAGCAAGCTAAGACCCCTAAGAGGAAAGAGCCAGGCTCTCTCCCACTGCCACTGAAGACAACATCTATCTGCACAGAGTGAGGGATCAAATGACAATGGGAAGAATCGGATTTTCAGGCTTCTCAGAGGAATATTACAAAAAATCAGAGTAAAAGGAAAGGTGTATAAAATGCCCTGACCGTGCCTTTTAAGAGAGTCATCATGTGTTATTTTAGCCAAGTCTTTATTCATTTCTTCTTAATGCTGTGTGCTAAAGTTCTCAAAGCTGCTGGCAATACTCAGTGGAATAATTTTAGAGCAACCTTAACAGGATGAGCAGAATAAAGGATTGTTCAAATATATTGTAGCAAGATAGCTTTTTAATAGAACAAGTTATTCAAAACACTGATGTCTAGGGCTTGTGAATGGAAAAAATCTCCCCTGTGTTTAATTACCCCAGCCTGTCTTTATTTCCTTAGTACAATTCTAAACACTGCTCGCTAGTGCTGGATGTAGTCCAGTCGGAAAGTTGGTATTTGATCAATGATGTGTCTTATTCACAGGCTGGAGGTCCAAACAGGATGACTACAGCCAACCATGCTATCTGACCTCACGCATATTGTAGGTTATGGCATTCCACCCTGCAAGGCCTGCATGGAAGGAATTACTCTTCACCGCTATTCTGGATTCAGGAAAGCATTTATATTTAGAGCAGTCCTTAAGCACACACTTGATTTTAATGATATGCTTAATTCCCATTTAAACATGCAGTTAAGTGCAAGTTTGAGTTTACACCTTTGTAAAAAAACATTATGGGATCCAGTAACTCAGTCATACTGAAAAGTGTACTTTATGACTCCCAATTCAAAGTTAAATCTGAAGAGTTTATTCAAAAATGTCAGATGGCTTGCTATTGTGACCTTCAGAGAGGTCTGATTTGCTTGGGGATTTTCAGGCCTGCGAGGCTCCAGTGGTGTTGCCAGTTGAAGTATGAAACTGCTTAGGAACTGTAAGTGATATCCCCTTCCATTTCACTTACTAGAAAGAATATATGAATCAATAATATTTCATTAATTCAGTAACAACCTCTGTTAAACCTCTCTAAAGACAAGAAAGAAGAGAAGCTGATTTTGTCTTAATTTCCAAGGTTTTTTCACTTGCTTGGGGAATGGAGAAAATCTCTGCTGCACCATAATACCTTACCTAATTGAGCTCTTAGATTAATGTTTAAACTTCATTTGCAAGTCCATTACCAAATCTAATCAGTTACAAAGGTACCATCAAGGAAAGGTGTTTTTTTTTTTCAAATCCACTTCTAATTCACATTTCCCCTCACAATCGTCCAAGGCACTGGCAGTGGCTGCAAGTACTGCATTACAGATATTGTACTTATACCAGGAGGGAAAAAGAAGCTACAGAATATTTTCAGTGGAGATGATAATATACAAAATTACATTAAGTTCATATGCTTGTGTGAGCCAAAAAGGAATTGGTTACATCTTAAATCTACCGAAACTTTCAATCATCAGAGAAGAACAATACTAATGTTCAGCCTCTTTTAAAGTGACAATACCACCTTTGAGAAGGTACTAGATCGATTGCACTGGAGACTTTTCCCTAGATCTATTACCTGAAAGAGATGTGCAGCGTTATCCATGGCATCTTCCAGTAAACTGAAATCCTGGCACAGCCCAGAGCTTTCAGGCCTGCTTAATTTTCCATGTTCTCCTCAGCCCTGTTGCTAATAAATCCTCTTCACATTCAAAGTGAAATGTTCCTTTTGAGCTACACATCAGAATAGGACCACCAGCTTCTTGGTACTTGGGATAGCAGACAATATAAATGTTAACACACAGCTGACCTGACTAAAGCTGAATGGGTGACTTCAAGCCAAAGACTGTCTCTCCCATTACCTAATCCCTGAGACATCCAGACTCTCATCCTCATCAGCACTAACAAAACAAAAAAAAAATCTGGATTTTATTTTTATAACTGTACTCAGAAGATAAACAAAGCTGAAATCAAGAACTACAAATGAGCAGTGTGATATTATACAGACACCACTACTTTCAGGGAAATCAAAATTTCGCTGCTGTGTCTGTATAACTGGGGAACGATCTGCCTACCCAGGGTGCTCAGCTCCTAGCTTCGGAAGGGAGGGATGTTTAGTGGTAGTTGCTAATAGTCAGGGGTTTAGTGACCTCTGCTAAATCTCCTGATGCATCTATTCATTTCTTGATCCCTAGGCACCCTTTGCAACCTGCTAACCTTATCAGCATAGTAATCTCTATAGGAAGCAGTGGTTAGGAAGGAGTTTTGCAAAGTGCTGAGAAGAAAGAAACCCTATTGCTACTGCAGTGAAGATAATATTTTGCTGCACTGGCTTGTCCGATAAAGCAAGGGTGGCTTCTGCTTGTCAAAAAGTCTCTGACAGAGGACAAGAGAGGCCTGTCCACCAGGCTACTTGGCTTAAGAAGCACAATGCACAAAATCCAACATGCTAAAGAGAAGCTGTAAGGTGTCTCCCACCCTGTATCACTGGCCTGCTGTGTGCCCTTGGGTTTCTCTCTTAGCCTCGCTTCTCTGGTTTGACAAACAGGAATGATAATTGTTATATTAGCACTTACCTTTGTAGAGCACTTGGAGATCTGTGGATAAAAAAAGCGCTGTGTAAGTACTTCTGCAATGACACACTGCTGCCTTTCAGTCTCCCTGTACAGAAAGGAACGAGAGCAAAGAACAAAAAGAGAAGCAGGTAAGAATGATTAATAAATATGCAGCCTACGATAGCCTCTCTCCCCAGATAAATGTAATAGTGACAATAAATGCAGAGGAGGAAAGGGGCCAGCGTATGGCAGAAATGAAAGTGTAGACAATGCTGGTATTATATCCACAGATTCTTGTCTCCATGGACTTCAGTCACTGCTGTGTGCTTGAAGCTGGTCAGAAGAATCCCCAGCAGAGGTATCTGACTACACGCCCTTAACATAGGATCACTCTGCCTACTTTAAACATGAAGAAAAAGGAGGGAGGGAGAGCCCCAGGGTTCAACGTCAACAAGATATAAACTGCTTGACATTCTCGTTCTGAAATGCCAGCTCTGAAATTATCAAGGCCTTTTTACTTTCCTTCCCCGCCCCCCCCCCCGCCGCCAGTTCTCTGTATTTCCCCATGTAACAGTGTGCAAACATTTTATCAGCAAACACCAAGGGGGTGGGGTGTGTGTGTGAAAAATCGGCTATCTAAACCCGATAAAGCAATTTGGCACGGACACAGCAGCTATCACTCTTAAATGGCTATGAGCTCTCTGAGGTTTAACAAGTCGCAGGGTTAAAATTCTGGGGATTGACTGCTCCAAGGGTGAACAGGAAGCTGTGCTCACTTGCCCTGTGACATTTCTACTTGCTCCACTGCCCACGTTGCTGGGACTGTGCCCTAATGAAAGAGGTTATACTGCTCTGCCATATAGTAACAGTCCGTGACACTGTGCTAACAGTATGTTTGGGACCATTACTTAAGTGATAATCTCACTACTCCTTTGTTTTATGAGGCAATAATCTGATTCCCATGTGCATAAAATGAGGCCAAAGGGTAAATAGTTTGTTATAATGAGGGAACAACATTAAGACTGATGAAAACTAGAGGTCAGTGTTATTATTTCTGTTATGACACCCATTCATTTAATAATCCTTCTGTTCATATCCTAACAGCAGGGATCCGTGTCCTGACTTTTCAAGGCAATATCTGTCCCCTAATAAAGGCAGATATTATCCTGCTGTCTCTCATATCTAACTCAGATCTCTCGATATGGTTCCTCATTACAATCAGACATGAGAGCCTCGCAACATGGCTGTGCGGTGAAGAATGCCTGGAGAAGGAGCAGAGACACTAAAGAGACATTTTCTGCATGGCCTCGAGGTATCAGTGGCAGGATAGGGAACTCATCACAGGTTTTCTGTTTCACAATGAGCTTCCCACTTTGTGGATTCTCCTTCCTTTCTGCTGCATCTTTCCCTCCCCCCAAAGTATCTACTCTACTGACAGTTTATCATTCCCAGCTGAGAAGATATTCCCAGTAGGCGTTAGTGGATCAGTGAAGCATTTCTATAGGTTTTTCTTTCCCTTTTTTTTTTTTTTGAAAGAGAACAGGACCATAGTTGGTGTACTTAGAATGAACCTGAACATTACAGGGTGTTCCTAATAACAGAATAGAGTAGGTAGTGTCAGGCTTTCTGAATGAGAAAAGTTTCCATGCATATGAAATACATATAATGGTATGTAAAATTTCATAAGCCAGTTAAATTAAAAAACATTTTAACACAGACTTTTAGCAAAATATACTCTCTCCAAGTACCCTGGATCCAACTGTTCCCGTCTTAATCTTTTGTCACGGAGTTAATCTCCTGTTAGGTGAACCCCTTCATCTTAATACTGGTATGTATTCTTCTGCTTGTGGAGTATTATTATCACCAATACTATCATAATTATTATTTCTTCCGATGCTGTGCTGGCTAGGAGAAGCAAGTATGAATCAGAACTATGCTGGAGTAATGCACATAGAACAGTGGATACTTTTTTTTTTTTCAGATCAGCTGTAGGCAAGAACTTTATAATAAAAGCAGATGGGTAATAGAAAACACCTGCTGAAGAATAGGACCCTTATTTTATATATTCTAGCTCATTTAATGTACAGTATTCAGTATTACTGCTACTTACAGAAAAAAATTCTTACTGATGTTAATGGTGAGAAAATTTGCCTTATAGTTCCAGTGAAATCAGCAGAAGTAGAGTTGGCTCAAACATTCCACATCCAAAATCTTTACTTTGCTTAAACACCTTTTTTTCTCAAGTAACTCCTAAAGGTCAAGTTTTCAAGAGGTTAGATGAAGCAGAGAGGCAGGTATGAGAGACAAAAATGATCATTTTAAAAAAGGGTATTTTTATTGTAGGAGCTAAATGAGAACTATTGGGATGAATTCTCTTCAGGTCTTCTAGAATATTGTCCCTTGTTTTGCGAGAAAATAGAGAAGCTGAAAAAACAAATTATTTAGTACTGGTGGAGTGAAACTGAACTTTATGATGGAAGTCAGCACTCTCCTAACTGTGGAAAAGACACTGTATCTGCAGAATAACACGATTCTTGGTAAAATATAATTTGCTGTGGTTTATTAAAAAGAAAAAAAAAAAAAAGATACTACAGAATGTAGAGTTTGAACCAGTGCAGATGGGCTTCCTGTGTGTATCCAGGTCTGTGTCAATGTAGCTGAAGTCTATTCTACTGACCCAATGAGACTGCATAATGACTGCCTGAATGTTGGTGAATCTGATAAAACTTCCACTGGAAAAATTCTGTGGAGAGTTTCAATGGGCTTTGGACTGGGGTTAATATTAACTATTTATCACAGATAATAATAGGAACCTCCGGATGGTTTGCTTCATTTGCTAAGCAAGTGAATACATTGTTGAAGTAAAAATTCAGAGCAAAATTTTTGAGATACGGAAATAAAGAAAATTTGTTTTCCAAGACTGTTGTTAGGAAAAAATTTAGCAAAGGGAATTCTCACCCCATCCCACCCCCTTAAATAAATTAATTTCTTGGCCTCTAATATTATTACTAAAGAGTAAAGTTGTAACTAAAGTAACAAGCATCTGATTGTTAGAAGCACCCTCCACTCCTCTCTGGATGCCAAAAGCACTAGTTCATTCTTTCCTACTTGGCAATATCCTGTAGTACCTGAATTCGTTCCTTTAATTCACTGATGCACAGAAGTTAAGGTGAAAAGGGATCATTAGATATCTGGCATGGCCTCCTGTGCATCACAGACTATTAAATTCCTTGCAGTTATGTCTGTAATGAAGCCAATAATTTGCATTTGGCGAAGGCACAGGCTGATTTGAAGATGCCATGAGATGGAGAAAGACTTGTTCCTTTGGTCATATGTTCCAATGGCTGATCACCTTCACTACCAAAAAACAAACAAACAAAAAAAACCAAAAAAACAAAACCAAAACCCCAAAACAAAACAAAACCAAAAAAAACTTACTTTTGAACTTGCCTGGTTTTAGTTTCCAGTCATTAGTCCTTATTACAGTCTTCTCCTCTAGGCTGCCTACAACAAAGGTACTTAAGCGCTATAATTCAGTGCCTTTAATATGCTTTTCAGTAAGCTGAAGCACTAAGCTCTTGCATCTCTTGCTGCAAAGATTTCTCTCTGTGCTGGTTTAAAAGTAAACCAGTGGGAGAAATGAACCCAACTCGAGAGATTACAAGTCAGAGCTACAGTTCACTATAAAGATTACAATAAATACAATGATAGAGAGAAAACTGGGTTTAGCCCCCAAAGACAGATGTATAACCCAGCACCCTGGGACAAGAACAGAACAGCGTTTGTTGGCCCCTATGCTGAGCACCACGTTGGTCCCACTGGGTGCAAAGCAAAAGGAAAGGAAAACCTGTTGGTCCACATGATGGTGGCAGTCCTGCTGAAGTCATGATCACAGTCCCGTCGAGAGTGGCAGTCACAGGCCTGCTGGAGTTTTGGTCCTCCCCTTGATCCAATGAGTGGTACCAGAAAACCCAAACCCCGATGTTTATATATGCTCAAGTTCAGGTGGGGAATGCCCAGTACCTCCCCCAGGGCGGGGAGTTTCACAACGGGTGATTTAACTCTATGAGTCATGGGATATTTTTGGAATCTTGGATGGTCTAGGTGTTGCGGCTGCCTATTCTGCCAGTCCAAGGTGGCCCATTAGCAGAGATGACCCTTCAGGCTGGGTGTGAAGGTGTTAATGCCTTTCTAGGGGGGAGTTATCACAGCTGAGTCACTAATATCAAAACAAAAGAACACTCCCCTGCCTCACAGGGTTTCTTTAACACCCAGATTGTAGCCTGAGGTGTCAGGTGTGCCTGGGCAGCTGCTGCAAACAATCCATTTATTAACAGTTCATCAGAGATGACATAGAGAGTGTAGGATACACAGTTTTGGTTATACCCACATAGTGATAAACTAGTCCCAGCCCCTGTGACTAGGACGCTCTCCTTTTGGATTTGTTTCCAAAATCCTTTGAACCTGTGTACTCCAAAACCAGATGTTGTATTCCAGTATAATTTGGCCCAGTGTTCTACCCAGAAAATCGCTTCCTTAGTCCTACTCAGTAATCACCAGTCTAGACGTTCCAGGGTAAGACTGGTCATGGTTTTTTTTACAGAATTGCCTTTGGAGTCCATGTTGAATTGCCTTTCTGCTATAATCTTTTTCAGATCCATTCTTCTACAGGATGAAGCCTATAACTTTGGCTTGGTTCCATGATGCTAAATGAATTACTTTACATTTCACTGCATAAAACCATATTTTGTTAGAATGATCCAGGATTGCTAAGCTCCTGGTCAGTTTGTATGAGTGCTTTGTCCTCATAATTGTCTTTATGTCATCTGCAAATTTTATTAGCAGTGGTTTTATATTCATTTCCAGGGCATTAATTTAAGATGCTGAATGCCCTCAATCCTAATGTTGATGCTTACAGAAATCTGATAGAAGCCCCCCAATACCATGTCATACAGTTATTATTACTTTTTGAACTCTTAGTAGAGTGTTTCCCAGTCTACTGTAGACATACTTTGTGGAAATTGTATAGTGCTAAATTTAAACAAAATGGCATGAAGCAGTACGTCAAACACATCAGCTGATAAAAATAACTACATAGTTATAAAACATCCAGTTTGTTTGACCACTTTTCCACAACATCTGTTGACTGGCAATTATTATATTTTGGTACTCCAATTCATTATTAATTGAGCCTTGTGTCATCACTTTTTTTTTCCCCTCTGGGACTGAAACCTGCCCAACCAGTCGGAATATCATGTGGTTACCCTGGAACCCTGGGGAGACATCTGCTAATGACCGGCACAGCAGCTATGCAATTTATTGTCTGATATATATTCAAATGTAGTACAGGGCAAATCTCCTATATAAAATATATTCATAAAACATCTGTGGAAGTCAGCTCTGTAGCAACTGAATTTACAGGTGCTCCTGAAGATCAGGCACAGCTTACCATAAAGTACCTGAGGTCACAAGGTATTGTTACAAATGTCTGGGGAGTTCGACAGGACTGTGGCTTGTGTGGTTTTGGGATGCTTGCAGTAGCTAGCGCAGGTCCATGCTGCAGCTGAGACTATCCTACATTACACTAGGACCTCTGTCAGTGTCCAAAGCAGGCAAGACCATGGGAGCCTTCAGGTAGCTCTCTTTTCCCAATGGCAAGAAGTTTTCTGTAGGTACTGTCGGTACATGTTTGGGTGGGTTTTTCTGCCTCTCTGCTGCTTGACACAGATATGTATTAAGTACTTGCTGGCAGTTTTCACAAGGACTAATATGGTGTTTGCTCTCTCTCTCTACTCTCCCTCTTTCTCTCACCTTCATCCCAAACACAAGTGACACAAAAAGTTAGCATTAAAAATTACCAGGTGCCCAAAGACATTAATGTCTTTATTGAACAGAATACACATCATAAGACATATGAACAGTATGAGACATACGAGGCAACTGACAATATCTTTTGTTCTGTCTTATTTACAAGTCTTTACAATTCTTTCTCTGAGTCTCAATTTCCCCACTTTCTGCATACCCAATAAACAGCCATTAGCATCTGGTGTATTTTTATTCTGTGGCCAAGAACAAAAAAGTAGTGATAAAAATAGAAAATTCACACGAGGAAATAAACACTAATGCTATTTAGCATGCTGAATAAAACCAGAACTTGTCAGAACCCTATGCAATGTAGATAGCTGATGTACCAAGAGTACACTGTGAGCCTTCCTGAGCTCAGTCAAGGTTTTTCTGGTCTAGTTGGAAAGAGCAAAGCTTCCTTTTTTCTTATTACTTGTCTTTATTCCCATAAGTATCCAGTTAAAATTGTTTGGATCAGGACTCTGTTTTCTTCACAGTGCCACTGATGGAGAAGCTCTAACTTGCAATTAGGCCTGAAGTGTGGTGGTAAGGACCCACCAAAAAGGTGGGCATTATACACCTCCTGAGAACCTGAGTGGTAGCAGGAGTGTTGCAACATGCTATATGTAGCTCCACAGATGAAGGAAAAGAAAGCCCAGTGGTTCAGTCCAGGGGATCAGGAAACCATATGTCTAATGATGAAGGGCAATATTTTACAGACAAATGACAGACAGTATATGATCCAGGTGATGATGGACAGAACAGGAGAGCAGTGGCTGGAAAGCGATACTGTAGTCATCAGCCTTGCTACCAGCGGTGCTGTGAGCTTGTTTCTCCACTGCCAGACTTGTTTGCATTAGGCAACACAACAGCTTTCTGCACTATAAAAGAAAATATAAGCAGGAGTATGGTATCACAAGGTCAGCTGCAATCCTATATGTTATTGGCGGTTATCTGGAAACCACATGAAAGAACAATCTTTTTCCTTGCACCAGCGCTGTGCTGCCTTTTTGTGTAGCAACAGTTTGCAAAAGAGGAGCTGAGAGTGTATTTATTTTTCTTCCTCTCTGTGCAATTCTTTCATGATTTGCACAGCCTTATGTCTTGAAGAGTAGCGGCTGCAAAGTTGCTCCGTTCCCATGAACAGTTCTGAAGACAATAGAAGTGGAAGTGCCACTGTAGGAAGCTCACCCATCCCTGCACCTTCTGCAGGTTGTAAAGGAGGTTTTGGACCAACAGCTCAGGGGGCAGAGAAAGAAGTGGTGATGGCTTTCCCCAGTTCTTTCACGATTTCTCCAAGCAAGGATGACAGCAGGAACATGCACCAGGCAAGATGTGGGCCAGACCTACCTAGTGTTTGTCCTAACAGCTTTTCTCCAAACAGCAGAAATAACTTCCTGCTTCAGTTTCCCTGCTTCAGTGAGAATCCATCTGTTGCAATAGATTAAAAAAATGTTTTAAGGTAGGCCAGTTACCCTTCTTTGATGGGTGGTATATGAAGCCCTGGAGGTGTAACAGTTCCAGCCCCTGCTGACCCGCAGCTGTCCCCAGAGGTGAGGCAGGTGACAGGTGCAGATGCTGCTGGAGTGGGCAGCCCATGGTTTCTGTGGGTGTGCAGCCTGTGCAGGGACTGTTGCCACAAATTCTTTTCATGGGAGGGGCAGGAAACGGTGTTTCTGTAGCGCAGTGGAAAGCAAACCATTAATTGCTGTCAGGGTTTCATCTTCTCACAAATATGATCTTTGTTTATAAATGTGGCTTTGTAGTTCTGTGAGAACCAGTAGAGTTCCACTTCCAGGAAAATATTAATGATTAACCATGAATAAGTAAAAAAGGATGAGACCTTTGTGGTGTCTGCTGAGAGACAGCGGTTATTTTGCCATAGCTGACAAAAATCCCGAGCCCGTGGCCTGTGGATGCTTGCTGTAAACTTCCACTCACCCAAAAACAAGGCACACACCACATAGTTCTTCCCCAAACTTATCCAGAAATTTGCTTACTCCTCTTTAACACATAACCCTGGAGATTCTTACCCTGAACCTCCCCTGGCCCCCTGCAGCAGACAAAGGGGCAAGGACTTGGATTTGCCCAGATTCAGTGAAACTAGGCAGTAAACTTTATTAATCTTTCCAAGGTAGGAATTAGTATCTGTGTTTCCTCCTTAGTCCCCCTCCATCAGCACCAGCTGCTACAACGTGTATTGCCCTATAAAACACTTTCTGTTCGATTCTGGTGCCCTCAGGTGCCCTTCTCCTCCCCCGTCCTTCCAGATGAACACCTGTGAGAGGCAGATGGTACAGCTAATCCAGAATATATTTCTTGAGTCCATGTAGAGAAGCTGCCAAGCTGCTGATTTTTTGGCACCATGCCTTGTGGCATCCATGGCTGGTGAGAGACGCAGATGCTGCCTGAAAATAGCTGAAGAGGAAATTCTCCCAGTGTCTCCGGAGGTCTGGGGAAGGCGGCTGCTGCTGCAGGGTTCACGGGTAGACATCCCACCAGCACCCTTGCCGGGAATGCCTGGTGAGCAGAGCTTCCTTGCTCATGTCTTAATCAGCCTTTCTTCCAGCTCTGGTTCAATGGGCTCTGTGAGCACTGCCTTGCCTTCTCGCAGTGAGGGGTGAGAAGCCCTTTTTTGTCAGACATGGCCTGGCAAAAGGAGGAGACGTATTTGCAGGGAGCTGGGAGCTGTTGTTTCTGCCTGCAGACTTTATGCACACTCAGAGACTGCAGCAGCAGCAATCTCCCTTTGTTTTCATAAAAGATAAGCACTGGTACATATTTATGTCTGCCAGGGGTATGTAATAAGCACCCTCTTCACCGCTGGGCTTTGTCAGAGCAGTTGCAGAGAGTCACACAGGTGAATGAGGACAACCCCACTCCAGTCTGTGTCCCTCAGCACTGAGCACCCCTAGCCTTCTGAGCTGCAGCAAAAGGGTCCCTGGAACAAACCACTCAGCTCCTTCCTGAGAGGAGAAGCGGTTTTCCAGCATGTGACTGTGCCTGGGAAGAAGCCTGACTCCCTCATGACAAAATGAACTCTGAGGTAGGAGTCATGCCCAGGCACAGGCACAGCAGTCCCCCTAAAATTCAGATATTCATCAGGGCCTATTACAACTGAAGCTGGAGCCCAGCAGTCATCAGGAAGAAGAACTGAAACCAGTTCACCAGCACATAAGACAAATAACAAATACCAAAGAATCAACACACTGTGCTCTTTCTATTGTGTGGTGCTTTGGGACAGCATAAATCTGTGCACTACCTGGTTGGTTTTGAAAGGGTTGTTCCTACTGCCCAAGGTCTGCCAAACACTTTGCAGACATGAAGGAGAACACAGTCCTTGCCTGAAGGGGCTGATGGTCAGTGGCAGACTAGCAGTGAGAAAAATCAACAAATAAGATGAAAAAGGCATGTCAGTATTGGAAAATGTGTGGTTTGCCCCAGTATATTTTGAGAAGCTGGAAGAAATGTGGGAAACATTAATTTTGTTTCCACTATTTATTCTTTATAAGTTCTATAGCCTTCAGATCTGTAATTCAGGGTCCAATGTTCTTCATTTCCAGTGTTCAGTCCTTTTATGCACATTTTGCAGAAAAACAACTCTTGCTACTTGCCCCCTCTTCCTCCTCTCCCCAAACCAGAACACTACATCCAGCTCCTTAAAAACATGGGGCTACATAACCCCGTAGGGATCAAATAGGCTTAACCCCGATTTAGGTGCCTAAACACCTTTGAGGATCTAGGCTTTAATCAGCTCATTTAATGAGGTCCTGTAGTCAAAATGCACAAACAAGGTCTTAAAGCCAGTGGCTCTGGGACCCAGTGCAGAACAGGCTCTCCAAACGCAGACACCAAGGCGAGGGGTCGGGGAAAGTCCCAGAAATCAGTGCCAGGATGGATGCACTTCCCAGGCAGAAACAGTGGGTCTGTATCGGGCGATGTAGTAGTGATCAAAAAAGAGTCATGCAGTATTTGCAGCAGACCTGCTTTCTGCATCCCCTGTAAGGCAGCCCCCCATTCCCCTGCGTTCAGAAGGAACCTAATTTCTTGCTGGTGATCCGGAAGCAGGGAGGCACCATGGAGAATTTTGGCTGTGCCAGCAGGGTTTAGGGGGAAACCCTTCTTCCCATTAAAGGACACAAGTAACAAACCAACTAACTTCAGCCACAAGCAACTTAGCATAGAGACTTGAAACTCACGGCTGTGGCTGCTCTTGTTGCCTTACTACGGAATGGAAAAGAAGCTCCCTCTTAAAAATAGTAATGTTATTTCATTAC
Source organism: Myiotriccus ornatus (assembly GCA_036023395.1). Lineage (NCBI taxonomy): Eukaryota > Metazoa > Chordata > Aves > Passeriformes > Tyrannidae > Myiotriccus > Myiotriccus ornatus. The sequence continues at coordinate 37,830,702 of JAYRBT010000082.1, read as the reverse complement.
CACAGAGCTTGCACACCAAACCCACTCTACTACAGAATATAACTCCAACAGGTAATGTATGAACAGAAAACAAAAGAAAAAAAAAGAATTAAAAAAGGGGTGCCTTTTGTCTGGAGAAATTTAAAAGAAGAATAGATGGTGCTATAAGCAGCAAGAGGCAGTATTGGTGGTGCAGCAGCTCAACCATAAACAAGTCTGGGCTGTGGTTTTTGGTAAAGTCTCATAAGAAGAGACCTTCCAGGGAAAAAATTTGTCAGGAAAATAGCAAAATTGCTTTTTCAGTAGTTTATGGGCAGACTGTGGGGGTAAGAGGATGTAGATGATGAGGGCTAAACAGTGCTATACTGCAAATGCTGGCAGTGACAACCCCAAGACTCACTGAGTGCTCTGCTCTCCTGAGCACAAGGACACAGACAGGCATGGCAGCACCCAGCCTCTCCAGGAAGTCACTTAACTGCAGCCTTTCCTGGGAGGTCATACGACCACAGACATGATTCATGCTTGGGTTGCTTTGTTGAAATGCAAACAGGTGTTGAAAATACAAAATAGTCCTCTGTGTCTTTCACAGGAGACGCTGGCTTTGATCATGTAAGAAATCAAAATTTTACGTTATTCAGAATCTTTCACTGCCTCTGGATTGATGGGTCTCAGAAGCCTTTTCTAACAGTGGTGTGGGGCTGGGACACTGCAGGTCCATGACTTTAAATACTCCTGGACCATGATGACCTTTTTCACTGTGAGTTTACCTAGGAAAAGCCATTTCTTGGTATTATTACATAATAGAGACCACTGATACTTAGCTGTGTATGTGACAGTGGAAAATGAGGAGATGAAGTAACAATATCTAATGCGGGAGCTGATTTCCACAATAATCAAGATAGATGACAGTAATAATAGTTATCCATGGTGAGTCAAACCCCCGGATTAACTTCCCCAAAACAATATTAAACAAGTTGGAGATATGAATGGAGGTAAAGCATCAGGCCCACAGCTGGAAGAGGGGTCTGGCGCTCCTCAGGCAGGACTGGGCTCTATAAACTGTTTTGTGAGGACTGTAGCATTACATGACTCAATGGAGTCTTCCTGTCTAACCACAGTATAACCCTTCAGCATTGCCTGCTGCACCTAAACACACTTCACTTTAACTCACTACAGGGCACAGTTCTCCTCTTTTGGTGTTTATCATGCAGCAATGGGCCTGGATATTACAGCAGTGTCTACAGTATACATTAGAAGGGGCAGAGGAAGTAGGAGTAACCATTGGTCTACTAATAGCAGTTCTTAGAGGAGCTGACACTTATGTAATATGCAAGTGACAGTCACCAGGCCCAGGGCTGTGCTGGGTTTTGGCAGCAGGCCTCCTTCGAGGCATCTATTTTAGAAATTCTTGTGTATCTCTTAGGTTGCTCTCCATTCAAGTCAGGGCACCAGTACCCACCCCAGCTCTTCTCTTGTTCTAAATGATGCAAGGATGCTTGGACCAACAGATTTGGAAAAGAGTAAATGGCAGCAAGCACCTTCCCTGTGGAAGCATCACTACACCCGAGAGTACTCCAGGCTACCACTCCCTGTCAAGGCCCTGCTTGTTTCCAGCCTTCTAGCCCAGTCCTCAAAACCTTCTGACACAGCAGCTTGGATGAGAACCACCTGTTCCTTAAGATGCAGCCAAATCCTGTTGGATAGCCTAACCCTCTGCTTGCAGGGGTGGCAGGATTTCTGAGATTACAAACATACCTGAAGACTAGTTGGGCACTTCTACAAATTCTCCAAAGTATTGGTGCAGAAGTAATGCTGAACTCTTGAAATCAAGGAGACCTGAGGGCTTAGCCTGAAAAGCTATTTTTAGAGTGGAGATATCTCAAAAATATATCCTGTCTGCCTTTTCAGGAAACTAACCTCTTTTCAAGATCACCCTCCATGGTCTCTATATCGCTCTACCAGTGCTCAGAGTGCTACGTAAATGTCACAGCATTTACAGTGAAAAGAGGCATTAGTGCAAATCATAATCAGGCCTGAGGATTCAAATCCTCCCTCCAGAGGTAAGTCACTGTGACCCTAGCTCCAGGGGGGCACTGCTCCAAGCGTAAAATGGGGAGTTCTCTGACCTGTCAGGGTCAAGATGGATTAGAAATTCAATTCAAGCCCCACACAGCTGCACTATAACCAGCATAGGAATCCTTGCATCTGTATTCACCTTTTAGGTTAGCTTTCACTGCTATTAATTTCCTTTTATAATATCACTTTCATGTTTACCAGCACCAGATTCTGAGCTGATGTAGAACAGCAATGATCCATTTCTGTTGAGTGAGTGGCATTATTTTACAGCCATTGAGGGGATGGCCCCTAGCTATTAATTTTTCTTTGCTCCCCTCTCTTGACAGGAATAATCTCTTTTAGAATTTGAGACTAAATAAAAAATCACCCCTTGGATAGCTGAGTCCTATAATTCCCTCCTGGCCTCCACTTCTGCTTGCTGCCAGTGGAAATGAAGAGTGCTGAGCACCTGACAGGATCAGGCCCTCGGGTGGCTCAGTGGCTGTGCCAGCCCTCTAATTCTGGGGTAATGATAATAATTTGGCTTGCACTGAGTGTTGACACATATTTATTAATTGCAAGGTGCGGCTGTCTCTGCACTTTGCTAAGACAAACACTCGCAGAACAATGTGCACAGAGGAGGCTGGAAGCCGTCCAGCCATGTGTCAGCAGCAGCTGAAAGGGGAGGAAATTGCTAACTGTCCCACACAAGGAGACAGGGTGCTGAAAATCTGTCTGGAGATAGAAAGATCTGCTTTTCTTGGGTTCAGTTTTCCTTTTGGAGAAACCTTTCCTGTTTCATCAGAAAGCCCCTGACCTTGCCGTGGCCCCAGCAGCTTGTGACACAAGACCAAGATGACACAGTCGGAGCCAGGCTTCGTGCCAGGGCTGGCAGTGATTTAGTGACGTTCCTAGAGAGCACGGGGAGGAAGGCCCTGGCCCATGAGCTGAAGGTTATTTGAACAGAGTCATATATTTAAGGTAGGAATCACATGAATCCCAGAGCAGCAGGAAGGGAAGGGAAGCCTACCTGCTGGCCTGTGAAGTGGCTCATCCTTACAGAGGTAAACTGCTCAAGGGAGAAACCAGCAATGGAACTAGGACAGAGAAGACCTTTCATTCTTACTTTTGGTACTAAAATACTAAGTAACAAGTGAGTGCACTGTATTTATTTACTGCCCTGTAAATGGTGCCCAGTGACTCACTCCTTTTAGTGCTTTTCTTTATCAATGATGAAATTACTCTCTCTTGAGAGCAACTACTTTCCTTCCTCTTCCTTAAGCCTGAGGATTTACATACAGCAATATCAGATAAGCGAAGCCAGTGCAAGACAGCTCACTGAGTTCATACCTCAGCTTCACTTTGAGTTATGCCTGGCAAAACTGCAACTAGCTGGGATGTCTGTATGTTCTTCCTCCCTGTGTCTCTGCTTGCTGTGTCACACAGCTCAGAGCACTTCAAAGCTGCGCTAACTCGTGTCACTTTGAGAGATTTTCGAAGCCCACTTAACTTATCTGCCCTGTCATAGCTGTGACCAGCCTGGCACTAATCAGGATGTTCAAGAAATATCAGCCAGTTACTCACAGTTCTCTGAATCAGCGAAGAGGAGAAACTTCCTTTCTCATTTTAAGTAGTTTCTATATGTCTAGAGATGTCTTACAGAAATAGAAACTATACCTGATAAAGTGCCAGCATTAATCCATTTGATGTATTTAAGTGCTGCTGTTTAACAGCAACATATCAAGTTAATGTGATACTGATGGAACAAGAAATGGCATCAGAGGGTTTCAAAAGATTTCTTATCACAAAGGGGAAAAAAAAAAAGGATTTTGACTTCCCATTTCATTTCTCTGTGAATGAAAACACCTTTGCTATTTACATTATTTACTGTTTACCGTAGTAGAGTCACTACTAAAAATCAAAGTGATTTGCAGAGCCCTGCCAGTTCTTTTTATATCTCCTTTGCTGACTCAATAAAGATCTGACACTACAGTATTGTAGCTAAGTGTACTGATTCTGCCCTCATGGAAAACATCTTTCTTAGAGAATTGTTCTGCTTCTGCTTAAAAATGTGATTTGTCTGGTGAGGCATTTGTAAAAGCTTTTCCCCCACAATGTTGCTGTGGCAATTGTAAGCAGTTAGGCAGGTACAGTAACTTGAGAAGCTATGTGAAATCTTCTGATATGCAAATACACTGCTGTATACATGGCAAAGAAGAGCTTTGGGCACACTAGTGTGGAACAGAGTTACACTAACAAACAATTCCCTCATACCCTATTTTGAAATAAAACTTCATCCTGAAAAATGATGTGAAGTAAATATTCCACAAAGCCTGTGGTTGTAGGGAAATGGTTCTGAGTTCAGACCAGTTCTGCTCCAGGCTGGTCCTGTTTCTTCTGATGCAGTCACCTTTAAATGAAATAGAGCAGGATTGAAGCCATGAGCAGGATTGGGCCTGAGGAAGGTGCAGCAAGGGAAGACATCCTGGTAGCAGCTGGCAAGGACAGGGCATTTCATGTCTCAACCATCACCTGGCAGAATTGAACCAGATGGATGTCCCTGTGGGAAAAGGTGGCCTTCCAGTCCAAAGAGGACACGTTACATCTGGTCTGTACCTGCTCTTGGATCCAAATTCAGGCAGGGAAGAGACAATGGGAAACCAGAAAGAACAGCCTAACACAGCTCCACTATGGTGTTCTTGGATGCCAGCCATAGTTGAATCTTCCAGGTAAGTATGGAACACAAAGGAATTTATGAGCACATAAATCATAGGAGCTGAAGGTGGGAAAGACACTGGAGGACTAGTCAATGCAGGCCTGTTTTCTACAGGGAATTTCCCAGTTGACAGTTTTAAGAATTTGAAACAATAGGGCTTTAACTTTCCCCTGGGAGTAATTCAAAGTGGTTAGGCACATAACTGAGCCTTTTAGCATCTCGGTGTGTTTCATGGGACTCGCCCTATACAGGTTCCTAGCAGCTCTTGATGCAGGCCTTTAGATTCAGATTTCTCTTTTGCCATTTGTTCCAGGCTTATTTTATAACGAAGCAAACCCAGAAGTGGAGGTAGTCACTTCAGGCTTTTCTACACACTGGGTTTCCCTATATTTCCTCCCATGGAAACTGTATCACAGGAAGAGTGGGTGTGAAAAGGTCCCTGGGTGAACAATCTGGGTGACATCAAACTGGAAAAATGCATTAACAAGGAACAAGGAATCCTGCATGTAACATTGTTGTGGGAGGGCTGCAATGTGTACGCTCCAACATACAGCAGTGTGCTGTCCGTGCAGCAGGTCCCTAAGATTTGAGCCACTTTCACAAATTGTTCCTAGAAACTAGTCTGAGTTTCAGTAAGGCAGATCACATCTTCTAAAGGCTTTGCTGGTCTGCACTAGGGCAGGCTGTGCATCATAAGCTACTCCACAACAGATTGACAAAGAAAAACGAAAGAGCACACAGAAAGATTCAGGAAACCGCCTCTGCTCCAATACCTGAGATTAAGGCTGTTAGAACAGGAACAGAGAACTGTGCTTAAATTCCACTTTATATTCTCTGCAAAGATAAACAGTCTGTTGGCATTTTGCAATGACTGAAGAATTTTAGTGGTTAATTATATCCTCTGTTTCTTGCCTCACTATCTCTGCGCACATTCACATGAGTCCTGAAAGGAGTTTACTGTTCAAATGACTAGGCTCTGGGCCAGCAGCAGTGCCTAGATAGAATACTGTGAAATATCTCCTCATGTGCCATGATAAAATGCTCGGGGACATACTATAAAGACCTATGAGTACATCTGCAGAGTTGTGGAATGTTATGTCATCACTGCTACAAGAACCACAAGGTTGTGATCTCAGATCGGTCTCTCAGCCAAAGCAAAAGAGTAGCAACTCTAAAGGGCACTCAGCATTCAAGGACATTGTCACCATTTGACGGTGATACTTTTCAGTTGGGTGTGTCAAGGGTGGGACAGAGGTGGTTGGCCAAAATGTGCAGGTTACTGCAGTAGGATAAGTGGGGGAATAACATAATGGGCACAGAGGAAGGAAAGAGTGAAAGGCAGGTGACAGCAGTGGTGGCATGGCAGTGGGAGGCCAATAGAAGGCACTGATGTGCTTATGTGCTTAACCATTTCCTCTTGCCCTGGGTTGGTCACTCAAGGTCAGTGTGTGAAAGGGGAAGATGGTGGTGTGCCACTGTGGTGTGTCAGGTGAGGGTCAGGAAGGGGAGGAGAAGGGGGTTGGGGGTGGGTGATAGTTTAGCCACAGCTGGAGGAAGATGGCTTCTGTTAGCCTATGGCTTGTTTGATCAGATCAGCACTCCTTACCTTCCTTTCCACATCAGCCTCATCACTGTTTAAATTAAAATGCTTGTAAAATGTAAAGAGGGACAGACACTTTCTACTGAGGAGCCTTGCCCTGGATTGGTGATCTGTGCATCCGTGCCCATGCACAGTCTGTCCTCTCCATACGTCTTTCTCTACTGTGTTACAGGGGAATCTTTGCTTGCAAGCAGAGATGCTCTTGGGGCCCAGCCACTGAGACAGTTCCCTCAGACCCTGGTCAGGTGAGGGGAGAAGGACAATACACTTAGGTAAGATAGAAAGCGGTAAACACATCCAGTGCTGAAATGGAAGAAGAAAGGGGCTTACCTCCTAGCTTCCCACTGGTAAACTAGAATTCTGTGGTTAGGTCTTACCAGACAGCATGCCAGTCCCAAAGTATTCAGTAGGCTTGACTAACCTGGGGCAATCATAATAAAACATAGTTTAGCAGGAATTATCCATGACAAAACCCCCTCTCACCCATCAGAATTTGTCAGGTAGCACAAACCCTGCCAGAATCTGATTTCTTTCTTTGCAAAGCACTTCAGCTCCAAGCTTTTGATTGAGAGTTACAAGGTGCCCTGACATGTTGCTGCTCCAACAATTCATTAGCCGAGCCTTTTTGCAACGATTGCTGTACTGCAGTATTTCTTCAGGGCTTCCTGGCTCTCCCCTGGAGACAAGGGGATGCAGGATCAGCTGTGGGGCAGTGCATCAGGCAGTGCAGTCATGTCCACAGTGGAGCTTTGCTGCCAATTCCAGGAGTTTGCAGTTGTGAGTGAACTGCATTTGAGCGCAAGCTGGCACTGAAACAGAGACTTGGCCATCTGGCCAACACGATTGCAAATGGCTGAAGGATGTGCAGGTACTGATCAGTTCTGGCATGGTACAAAACAGAGCGGGAGGATGACTGGAGGCCAGTCAAACCAGTGGAGAAGTACTGATCCTCATGCACAGTGAGCTATGAGGGAGCAGAGCAGACTGCCTCCAGTGTTCACACCCACTGGAAATTGTGCTGTGTGGATTCAGGGCATTTCAGTGAGGATATAGCTGGGCTTGCTGGGAATCTTGAGCCAACGAGCTCTGAGAGTAATAACAAGCATGGTAGGTGAGAGGCATGGGTTTAATTTCTGTGGGTTTCCTGGGGTCAGCTCCTTCCTCTTGGCCTTTTGCCCTCCTCCCTGGCACTGGGATGTAGTAAGTCCTTTGGAGCAAGGTCTGTCCCTTCAAATGGGTGTGGACACAGTGGGTTGAAGATCTGGTTTGGGTAGCTTCATCTGCACACAGTTATATTTCAGATATTCACAGTGAGGTCCTCCCTTGCTTAATCGTCAGTTTGTACTATCCCCCCTGCTTGTATCACAGTGGAAGAGAAATACGTGGCAGGAAGGGGTTAACTTGCTGCGGGGGGGCCGGGGTGGTTTGCAGGCAGAAGAGAGGAGCAGGATAGTATTTCTATATTAACATGCAGCTGGTTAATGCAGCTGAATAGCCCTGGCTCAGCTGTTACCTTTCTCAAAGCCAATGGCAAATGATGAAAAACCGTGGTAATATCTATTAAAAGTTTGTGGAAGGGGCCTGCTCAGTGGGAGCTTTTCCATCTCACATACAAGTGATGATTTAGAACAGAGAAAGATCCCCTCGAGGGGATTTTATGAACCATGCAATGCTAATTAACTCCATTGTTGTATTTTGTTTTGAACATAAGAGTCCCTCTGGGATAGCAGCACTCTTTCCTCCTGCAATAGATTTCCATTTTGCACCACTGTATAAAATCTCCACATCCCATCAGCAAAAGGGATTAACAATAGGGAGAAGCATATGTGCATACTTTTATGGGGTTCTAGGGAGGAATGTCTCTCCCTTCACCTCCCAGATGCATTCTCAATAGGGGCCATTCAGTACATCCTTGCTTTTGCTGTTTCTTTAACCTTGAATTAAAAACAAGTGTACATCAAACACTGAGCAGCATCTCCCTTTGATCTTCAGCATATTCAAACCACTTCTGAACACGCTGTGCTGGAGTTTGTTTTAGCAGTTGAGCTGTTCGGGCAGAAATGCAAAAGGAAAGGAAAAAAAAAAGAAAACCAAAACCCAACCTCGCCAAAAAAACCAACAAAAGCCATCAACACCAGAAGTGGAAGCACTGATGAATGACTGATTTGCTCATCTACAGTACATCCCGAAAGGAAAGCAAGAGAATGAAAGCTCTCATCTGTTTGAAGCCCTTGCTGGCTCGTGCCAACAATGTTCAGAAGAAACTTGACTCCCTCTGTGCTGGATCAGCTCTTCATTTTCTGGACTTCTGGTGTTCCTCTTCTATTTGCCCAGACCCTTTCCTCTCTGCTTACTCATTTTGTATTCAGCAAAATGGACTCTGACTAGCCTGGTGCTCTGGCTATCATAATTTAGCATTAACTTCAGTGAAGTCAGAACAAGGACCAGAGCAAGAACTTTCAGGTGAATCAAATGGCCTTTTCTTAATTTTTTAGCTTCAGTTTTTGGCCTCCCTCAAATCTGAGAAAGCCCAGATCTCCATGGGATGCCTTGGATATTCTCTTCTCTTCGCTGCCTGAAGTTTGAACTCTGCACAGGCCAAAATTTACAGAGTGTTGATTCCTGCTTTAGGCAATTCAGTTGTTTCATGGTAAGAAATATTTAGCAAGCTGTCCCAAGGGAGTGGCTAGTGTACTGGAGTCTGATTCATGACTTCTGGATGGTACTGGAACTGCATCAGGAGCTACTTGCCACCGGTTGTAGATGGAATTCTGCATGAGCTTGACCAACAGGAGCAGGGATTTGCAAGTAAGAGAATTTTTCATATACCTTATAACACTGTAAATTCTTAAGTCTTGATTGCTAATTCATGCTGGAATATAATTATGATCAGAGCAATTTCTCAGTCCTCCGAATGAAAAACTGGAAAGACCTTTAACATCTTCAGGAGTATAAATAACACAAGTCACAGAGTAGCCCAAGCAATGCTGCCTTTGCACTCAGGCCGCTGGGGTCATGACTGCTGCCTCCAGACCCAGGCAGAGCTGCTGTCAATTGGAGACACTGCAGCTCATCAGAGACCCTGCCCTCCCGTCATGTCTTCAGTCAACTAAGCAGAATACTGAGTATATTAAACAGCTTTGTCAGGGATCCAGTGGGGATGTTCACTGAAGCAACAGCCTCTGTGGCATTGGCACTGGACTGATGAAGAAAAATTATTCATGTAAAGCTTCCTGTTCTCCCCGCAACATCCCTCACTCTCTTCAAGTTCCTCTTTTCCTTTTCAAAAGGAGGACAATCAACTAAAAAATATTCATACTACTTCTACCCCAAACCTCCCAGCAGCACCATGGCTGGATGGGTTTTCCCTTGGAGTATTACATTCAGTGATCCCAGCAGACGGTGTTCCTGAGCACCTTCTTGTTCAAACATTATGACATTGGCTTATGCTGTAGGGTCTTGAGGACTATTACTACAACAGTTGTAGTTGTTTATTGCAACAGTGGTCTGCAGAGCATGCTGGTGTATGTAAGACAACATACTGAAATGACAGTCATTCTTTCTGAAAATGCTGCTAAATCTTTTCCGCTGAGTGTCACGGGCCCATGTAAATACTTATTTTTCTTCTTTTATTTGCAGTCCTTTATAGCAATTGGCAGAATCAAAAAAGGCTAAACTGAAGGGGAGAGACTTACCATTCTAGAATCTTTAGCTTACCTCAAACACACATAGTATTGTAGTGACCTCAACATCTTCTCACTCACATCTATATAAAATAACCAGAACAACTCCACAGGTTTACCCCACTCAACATCCAGAGAAGGAAGAGTAAGAGCCATCCAGCTTTTGAGAAGCATTTCCAGTGCAGTGTTCTCAGCAGGAGCAAATTTGTCAAATCCTGCTGCTTTTTTTACCTTTTAATTTATCCTATAAGGGAAAATTTCTGTGAACAGAACAATTCCACAAGTCTTTTTTTTTTTCCAGTCCACTCTGTAAGTCAGTCTTCCTTTAGCACTTGATGACCATTGGCTTGTTAATGTGCAGGTGGGGAGAGCAGCGAAGACCTTGCCAGCGTGGTCCTCGCACCGGCCAGGATCACTCTCCCCACCTTCGTGCAGCTCAGCGTGTTAGTCCTCTGTTGAACTGCTGCACGTAAGCATCGCCCTGAGCAGCTCGGGCTGGTTTCCAAAAGCTAAGCAACAGTTGCCTGATGATTGTGTGATAGGGACACCAAATGCCATGCGAGAAAGTGAGCCCCCTGTTGACTGCTGCGATCACAGCGAGCCGCAGCGCGGTGGAGACTTTCTGTGGATATAAAGAACATATTTTGGTTGATGCCGCTCCCATTCCTGCCACCACAGAGGCATCGCACCCCTCTCCTCTCTCTCCCAGTCTGAGTATAGAAGACACTTGAACTCCCCAAAGTTTCATTCCCACTTGGAGTTTTGCAACTCAGCTCTCTCCTTGTAAACTCACTGGCGTGCTCAGTCTGGGGAGGTGCCCACCAGCTCCTCTGAGGGGCTGCACATCCCCAGTGTGCAACCCACAGCTGGTCCTGCCCGCCTTTGGTTTCCTTGCTTCAGCAGCAGCGTGGTGATATTTTTCCATGATACGGACACTTAACGCCCGTGTCTGTTTGTTCTCTGTAACCTGTGATTTTCCACACCCTGCTAGAACGAGTGAGAAGCAACTCTACTGCTACTTGAGCAGCTTTTACGTACTGTTAGGAAGAAGTTGGATACACGCAAGGGGGGCGCAAGGAAGGGTGGAGCTTCTTTCACAACTCCTGTGTTTTCTTTCCAGCCGGTTTCTGAGCTTTGCATTTCCATTTTCCCGTCAGACAGAAGAGCGGCTAACCATGCTCATCATAGAGAGCACAGGGTACTTGCAAATATTATTTTAGCATGTCCTTGCTCTTCCCTGTCTTGCCCTAATATTTGCAGTAGATAATTTCTAAATCCTAAATAACTTAGGCTTGTCACTGAACATGCTTTCCCTGAGCTAAATTCCACCCTGTTCCAAAGTAATTGCTTTGTCTCAGTGGCCCTTCTTAAATCCTCAGGAGAAGAGGGCAGAGGTTCAAACTCTGAGTCTCACAGGCGAAACACAAAGCCCAGCAGTCACCCCCGTGTGCCTGGGGGCTCTGGGGGCTCCTGTATCACACCCCAGTATATCCCTCTGCCTTCCTGTGTCACTCTCCACTCCAGTGTTGTAAGTCAAGCCCAGCCTTTTTCTCTTGGAGAATAGGGGTGCCCTGCCTTGGGGTGGCAGACCCACAGGGCTCCTCCAGGTCAGGTCCCTGAAGTGCTCCAAGTCTCCCACTCAGCTGCCAGCTGCATGACAGGAGGCAGAGGCTGGTGTCACACCAGGATGCATTTCAAAGCCAAAGAACTCTTGTTTTAAGTCTGTTGCAAGCTGTGTGCAACAACCTTTCTCCCAGAAGTCTGGCGATAAAGCTTTTAAAATTAATTTGCATAATTGGATCTTTAATTCTTTTTAAATGGAAACCAAAATGGCACTGTTCTTAACAAAAAAGACTTTCACAAAAGCCAAAGGATTGGTTGCAAGGTGGAGAAGTGTCACTGAGCTGAAACTAAGCCCAGATAAAAGATAATTAGGCAGACTGAACCAAATTCTGATTGTAGACAGAGAGGAAAATCTGAGGTAATACCATAGACTTCAGTAAAATTACTTCACGCTCATGTCAGCATAACTGAGCCTTGGTCTGCAGTAACTACTTTAACTTTTCAGCTCTGTGGTTAATTAGCAACTCTTTTCATTTATGTGGGGGTTTTCTTATTCAAAAATTTATTAGATTAATAAACACTCCAGATATTTTTATAACAGTGGGGCAAATGTTCCATTTTTGCAAAAGACCAAGACATCATCTGAGGCAATCTGACTCCCATCATTTAATTCAGCAGAAATTTTGGCCCACTGAGATACTTTTAGGAGAGCTGTACATAGAAAACCAGACAGAGTTCAGTTAGTAAAAAGCCATTCTCATGTGCTTGTAAATGGAAAGCAGCATTTCTAGTGAAGTACAATGTATCTTACCTCCCATCCCTCCCTGAATTACATGTGCAGCTGTATATGGTGTTTTTACCTTAAAATAAAGTTTTAAAAACGCGATTTTAGTACACCTAATCCATCACACTTGTTTCTAAAGAGCTTTTTACATTGTTAAAAATACCCAAATGGCAAAGTACAAACCTGTTCTACAAGAGAGCTCAGTTTTCTCCCCCTGCTTGCAGCAATTCATTCTTTAATCAAATATGAAGAAACTCCATTGGTGTCCTCTGCTCACCATTGCTATTAGTTACCCAAAGCCTGAATACCAGCTAGAGGCACATGGCCATAACCTCCTTAGCCTTCACTTTAAAACAGTAGTGAAACTGAAGCACCAAAGCTGCAGCAAGCTGGCAGAATACAAATAGAAGGTCTCTGTGCCTCGTCAGTCCTCCTGGGTGCTCCATCACTGCTTGTGCCATGGAAACACAGTCCAGGCAGCAGGAACATGCAGGAAGCCCACAGCTAAATTCTGCTCAGTGTAAATCCAGAACACCACCACCAGAGCCACCAGACTTAACTGGGATTTTTATCTGGGCAACTGAAATGCCTGAAGAAGTAAGGCACAGCTGCGGACACCGCCAGAAATAAAGCTGAGCTGTCAAGGTCAGTGGCAAGCACTGCTGCTTAGATCAATTTTAAATAGTTTACAGCTTTCACAGATATCAGTATCGCCCTTTTTTTTTTTTGGGGGGGGGGGCACATCTTCAAAAATCC
>JAYRBT010000082.1:37801096-37817466 GCA_036023395.1 Myiotriccus ornatus | reverse complement strand
CCCCCCCCCCCCCCCCCCCCCCCCCCCCCCCCCCCCCCCCCCCCCCCCCCCCCCCCCCCCCCCCCCCCCCCCCACAGCTGCAAAAATCCTTGTAAGAATAAAAACAGTGCTGTTATAAATTAAAAAAACCTCATGAAATACAGTGAGAGCAACACACACCGCACTGTGGCACCAGGGATGTGATCTGTTTTAAGAAACACATGGCTTTATGTTTAATGAAGGGAGCCTGTTGAAGGATTGCAGACCAGGAGGGCACACTGGATTTGTTGTTTTATTAGGTTCTGGGTTATGTACTTCTCCTTTTGCTGGGTATCTGACAACATATGCCATTCCACTCACAACTGAATGGGCTGGGGAAGGACTGCAGAAAAAAATCACTTACGAAGAACTGGAGCATTTTATTTTCTACCTTTTGAGAAAAGTGTTAAGCAAAAAAAGATTGTATTATTTGTCTAAACTAGAAAAAAAAACAGATGGAAAGAAAAATGGAATTTAAGTAGAGAGAGAAGAATAATCATTCTTCACAAGCACAGGGAAGGAATTCTTAAAAATCCATAGTGTACACTCACCAACATCCAGTTCATTGAAATCATGCCCTTTAGATGCAGCAGAAAGCCCTCCAGTATATCAGAGCCAGATCTTGAAAATACTCCCTGCAAGATGAATTGAAGACACTTACCATCACACATGGGAAAATTTGCACTTTATGGGGTCAGAAACTGCATGGCTATGACTGGACTGTGCTTGCATTTATGTGCTCCGTGCTCCAACTTTGGAACCACTCAAAACTAGTGGGTAAAGGGCACTGCTGGGGCTGGCATTTGCTGCCACTCCCCATCCTGCACCACAGAAGGACACTGCCAGAAAGGTCAGTCCTGAATTTCTCTGTAATCCTGGCTGCCTGCAGTGAGGTGTTCCCACCATATTATTTTGGATTTTGTGATCTGGTAACCAGTGCTACTTCATTTCAAGTCTGCCCAGGTTCATTTCTTGAAAACTGCTCTTTCCACATGTGCCCCAGAAACCTCCTGACATCAGGTTAGCAAGCTGTGCTGGTTTGCCTGCAGTTGTACAGGAGTGAGATTTGAGGCAAAAAGCGATGAGCTGGAATCTGGGACGGAGGCAAAGGAAATGCTGGATCACCCCTTCCAGCAACAGCCTCCACAGGCATAACACAAGGCCATATGTGCAAAATGTGATTCAAAACACCCCTCAAGACATCCAGGCCCCCTGTACACTATGGCGCTGCCAGAGTGATCCCACAGAAAATATGAACAACATAGGTGGTCTCCGAAATCCTTTCCCAATCCCAAACTTTAGCACTGGAGGAGGGCTCCAGAAATGTTCACTTCTGCTTGTTTGAGTATCACAGTCCCAAGCTAACTCCTGAAACGCATAGAAATTCTCCTGCAGCCTTTAACATGGTGGCCTTCCACTTAAGACATTGATTCGAGACACACGGGGACTTAGGCTTCACTCCCTTCTAACTCAGAGAGGAGTTAGACCCATGCCTCCTAGAGATTTAAGGAATTAAGGTGGAAGTGGTATCCTCCTCTTGATAGTCCAGAACCATGTGTCAATGAACCCATACTCAGAGAGTTGCAACCAAGCAGAAGGGAGCATTAATCCCCATCTCCTCTCCTGTGTCACTGGTTAGGGCAGTGAGTGTGAGTATAACCTTGCTCTTCAGCTCCTCAGCTCTTCTCCACAGCCAAGATCAACCTGTTTACCTCTTTGGAGTATCATGAATTTCATGCACTTGATGCTTTGGTGCTAGCAAAGGGCTTAACACTGGCATGATTTTACCTAGTAATGGCCTTGTTAGAGTACTTTAAGGCCTGCTGCACAATGCAATCATCATTAGGGTACATGACAGGGTTCCATGACACCGTCACCTCAGGTGGCAACTCTGCACACTTCCCACTCTCTCCTCAAGCTCCTTGGAGAACACTGTTTGAACTGTATGAGTATTTTGCATGGGCTCCAGGATATTAACAGCTGGAATTTCTCACTCCTACACAATGCAAATATCCTTTCATTAGCTGCTAGAGCTGCTGATACACCGATGACAGTGTTTAAACAAAGCTCCATCGCTAGTTCAATTAACAGACTCCATATTTACAGCTTTCAGTCTTGCATATGTAAATAGACTAAGGCTATGGAAATCGAAGATTTCCCCCTCCCTGTTGCTGCCAAAGAAAAGTCAGTGCAGAAGCTGGCTGGGCAGAAGTGATGGGTGTGAGGGTCCCCTCTCCGGTGTCCCAGACTTCTCTCTGGCAGAGAATGTGGTCACCTCTCTGCTAGAGAGCTGCATGCAGCAGCCCTGCTGAGATGGGTGTCCATTCCATGGGGTCACCGCTGGAGGAACACCCTTCACTTTTAACGGTAGAGGGAGATTCCAGTTTTAAATCCATGGCCACGTTTTTTCTCACAAGTTCAGAATAATGAGCTGTGACTCTTCAGCAAGAAAACCCAATGCATTTTAACGTTTCTCGGAAAATATTCAAAGGAAGTCCCAAATCCATGGGGTGTTGTTTATAATTGCTGCCAGGCTGATAAATCCTGGAGACAGAGGAGTCTATATAAAAAAAAATTTCCAGGAGCACAGGAAAACTATGCAATACCAAGCTATCATCACCTTCTGATAGACAAAACATTTATAGTTTATTGTCAGGAGGACTCTGGCTACAAAGCCTTTGCCTGAACTGGAATGGACTGACCTTTTGCAGTAGGCACAATAAGGCAGGGAATACCACTGAGCTGTCAGAACTTCTGCAATAAACTCAAATCCCTTTTGATAAGGGGAATCAAAAGCACACAGCTCTCCACCAGCTCCTAATAATGCCCATGACCTTCCAGATCTGCTACATAGTTTGAAAACGAGGTGCAACACCTGCTACCTGGCAGCAGCCTTTTGCTTTCCTCTGGATGGGTTCTTAGGAATTTCACACCTAGTTCCCCAAGCAACAGGTAAGAGAGTTTTCATTTTCTATCATGCTATCCTAATGTTACCTGTCCAAGAAGCCTCATCAATATGACAGCAGCAAGCAGCTTGACAACTTCCTCCTAAATAACACACTCCCACTCTGCTTTGTGCTCTGTGTTCAATCCCGCATTGGGTATTTTAGAAATACAGTGAGTCTTGTTGAAAAGATGTAGTCATAAGATAAATGTTTTGCCCATCGAGAGTCAAAGTGCCTGTTGCTTACTCCTTCCACCGTTTGAGTCACTGCTTAATAAAGAAACAAATCAAGAGGGCTCCAAACAAACCTGAAATGGGTACAATTTCTCTTCTCGCTCTAATGTGTGTGTATATATATATATATATATAAGGAATATTTAGGTTGGAAAAGACCTCTAAGATCATTGAGTGCAACTGCTAACCCAGTACCACCGTGTTCACCATGAAACCGTGTCCTCAAGGGTCACATCCACACGCCTTTGGAACACTTTTCAGTGTTCGTAGTTCCACCACTTCCCTGGGCAGCCTGTTTCAGTGCCTGACCACCCTTTCAGTGAAGAAATTTTTCTTAATATGTATATATATAACCCCTCCTTTATCACATTAGGGAGTTTAGCAACTGGTCCTTACAACTATCTAGCCTACCATCAAAAGCAGCAATCCATTCAAATCCCTTGGTTGATTTGCATTAAAAGAAGAAACTTTTTTTTTTTTAATATAATTTCCATAGAGATTCATTAATAGGGACAGGGGAAAAAAAAGAGAATTTAAGGAAAACATTAAAATAAGCCACATAATAAATCATGGTGGAAAGTTACCAGCCTGGAGTTAAGCACTTGAAATACAAGTCCACATTTAGAATCGGGGTCCCATCTCCTAAGCCACAGCACACGTGTTCAGCTGTCAGCTCTAGAGGAGATTAAAATCCCAAGAGGCTTTAAGCTTTTTGGGTTCAACGCCTGTTTCAATTGGTTTAAGCAGTTATTTAGATATTGGAGTTCCACAGAGGCCTAAAGCTCCTCAGTACTCACTGTATCAGGTTGCTAAGTGTCTTCCTTACACCCAAACCCCTTCCTGTGCTCCAGTCATTCCTTGACCTACATGGGGGTCTTTGGAAGATCATTCTGAGCCCAAAACATTTTGTAAGTAACTGGATATGACTCCTCTCCTTATAAAATAAACACAAACTCTGGATCCAAAGAGTACGGGAGCTCTTCCATGTGTCTGACTCAAGCAGTGAAATCCCAAGGATAAGGCAGAATTCTCTGTTTCACATTTTTTGCTGGCAAAGTGAAAAATTCTCCACTCAGCACACAGATTTGCTGCAGTTTGCTTAGACACCAAGTCTCCATCTGCTCTACCAGGGTTGTAAAACTCTTGCCTGGGTCTGGGTTCTGCTAGTCCTTTGCCTTCCATTGTCTTCTTCCCTTATCTGAGGGTAAGAAATGAGCCATAGCATCATTTAGGTCTCAAAAGACCTCTGAGATCATTGAGTCCAACTGTAAACCCATCACTGCCAAGTCCACCACTAAACCGTGCCTGCAAAATGCACACTGAGTATTCAGTTCTGTCTGCAAAAGGAATTTCAATTAAAATAAACAAAATTGCTGAATGACAGTGAGGATAATAGCATTTTATTGCTGCACAGCAGGGCTGCGAAGGTAGTTAAAGATTCTGAGGTTGGAGTAAGGGGAGATGCATATATGTTCCCTAGATAGATACATTTATTTTCGTTTAAAAATGTAAACCCAAAAGATGACTGTAACTGCACATGTTTCCCTCCTCCACCCTGGACAACTGAATCCACTTACCTGGAGTTTGATCAAGTTTCAGCACAGAAACTCCTCTTTAAAAACAAGGCCCTCCTCTTTCCCTTTTTACTCCCATCTTAATGCTTTACAAAGCGAAACTCCAGACACTTTGTGAGTCACATATCACTACCAAATAAGTTGCAGTCGTTGAATGGTGCCTCATAAAGGAGGCAGGAAACAGGAAAAGCTCAAAATAAAGCTGTTTGTAAATTAAAGAACTGAGGGGAAGAATGGATAGGAAATGAGCCCCTTATTTCTTCTTCAAAATTATTCTGATTAATGAGGAGGAAGATCAATAGCCTATCCGCAGCTGCCACGGGGAAGACAGGGTGAAGAGTGAATCCAGATCCACGAATCCCCCTGGTGCCAACACATCACATTCTGCACAAGCTCGATATAATGAGCTGCAGGGTGAGATCTCACGTGACTGCACTACTTACCTGGCTGTCCATTCAGTTCCTCATTATAGCTTGATGTGATCAGTTACAGGGTACCAAAAAGAGAAGTGTGTGGCATAGATTTGTGAGTCGTCAGAAAAAGTATTGCTTTCGTTCCTGCAGCACTGCTTTCCTCCTGCTGTAACAAGAGCCCCAAATATTCAAGACTTCCCCCTGCACTGCTGCTGCTGCATGCAGCTTGGAAGTCATGCTCATATGTGTTTCCACAACACTTGGCAACATCCAGGCCCACAGCCTGATACAAAGCACACTGAAAACAGCAAAACATTCCCACTGACGTTTTTGGATTCTCTTTTCAAATCAACTCCTAAATGAAGCACCTCAGATACTGCTGCTTCCTTTATTAATGTTTGGTTTGGGGACTTCATAATTATGTTTAGCAGCTTTTGTGGGCCAGCAGATTCCCAGGCAAAATGACCTGGCAGGATGCTGAGGCCATTTCCACTGGTTTTGGAGCACTGTGTAAGGAGAGAATGACTGTTTTTTGGATGGGGACCCTGGATGAAACAAGACAAGGCATCATGCTCCCGTCCTCTTTGGCTTGCCCCAAAGACAGGGAGAAAGTACCCAGCACTATTTCATTAAGGTTTTGGCATGTTCCTTAATGGCATTTGTGGTAGTTACAGGCACAAAGGAAGCATTTATCCCCGGTTGCTTTTCCCATCTGCAGCCATTCATTTGCAGATCTGCCCGGAGATCAATTCACACTGGCAAGAGAGATAAGAGGGACCCCGATGCTGGACGTCAGAGATTACAGCAGCCGGGTGTGCTCCAAGAGCCAGTACAGAACGGCAGAAGGGTGCTGTATTTTTGAGCATTCCCTATGAATGTCCCAGGAACGCTATCACAGCCGACCCACTTGCTCTAGGCTCTGCAGAGAGCTGATGGACACCAGCACTCAGATGAAGTTAGGGAGGGATTCCTCCTTTCTACAGAAACTGAGTACATACAAAACAACACTCACAGAAAGGCTAGCGCCAAAAATTATTACTGACACATATTTTTAAGAGAAAACTCTGCTTCCACTGCCAGGTCTCCAGAAGACACGGTCTCCTTTATGGCATTACCCTGCTCCAAACGTGGAGGCAATCAAAGGGCTTTTAGCAGAAACCTCTTAGCAAGGGGCACTGCTCCCGCAGCCACAGGAGTGAGTAGCAGTAAATGGGATACAGTTCTTAAAAAGCTGGCTCCTTGGCTATAAATAAACTCAGCATTTAAAATGCTTAATGTGAGTGTTTGTGAAATCAAGAAAAACAGCTATACAGTGCTCATATTTAGACTTACCGAGGAAAATGTTTTCATTTGGTACTTAACTGTATCCTTACACTTGGGTTTAAGCCACTCCTAAAATTGGCTCAGGCTGCCACAAAACAACAGCTTAAACCAATTTAATTGCTGTCTACTGCAATCCCACCCGGCTTCCCACCCCTGGTTGCACATTCCCTGTCTCCTTCCTTACACCAGCTCTGGTGCTTGGCTAACTCTGCTCTGAGCCATTTGGGCATGCAAGCCGGACACACATCCCTGAGACCCTAAAACACCCCCTTTTTCTACCAATTTAGCATGCTGGAGTGACTCAACACCAGGTCACATGCACACTAGAGCCGGTGAAAAGCAAGGCGTGGAATTGCTCGTTTGAGATGTGGTGGTACCGTGAGGTTCAGAAATATGACAGCTCATCCCTGTAGTCCTGCTCCCTGCACCTCTGCCCAGGCCATTTAATCCCATCCTTCGCTAAATTATCCGAAGATTAACCTGACCCTCCTCCTTTCACTCACAGGCACACACTTGGTTTCTGCAAGGTCAGTAAATTCACTCAGCTCAGCAAGAGTCATTACCAGCATGGAAATGCACGACTGGAGGTGAGAAGGGCTTCTCCCTTTCAACTCCAGGGAGCCAGCCATTAGATCATCTAAGAGGTGTTGTCAAGCCATATCCCCAGGCTTCTGCATGCATTTGAATCCCTGGTACTCCAAAATCCGGGCTGCGGAATCCTAGGCAAAGCTTTATGCTGAAAGGAATGGAGGAGCTGAGCAGTAGCCGTGCTTCCCTGCAAAGGCTCCCACAACCTTTGTAGCAGCTGTCCTATCTGGTCATTCTAATAGCCCTGTTTAAAGATAAGGACGCTAAGGACTACGTCAGATCTTTAAGGAGGAGATCTAAGTCAATTTATACGATATTCAAAGACACTGAAACAGCCAGAACCTAATAAAAATAAAATGGAAAGGGGGAAAAAAAAAAAAGGAAAACCCTACAGCAAGACAGCTGAGATTTCTGTGAGGACACTCTTCTCTTGGTGTAGATTTACCAATGTTTTGTGACAGAGACAGAGTCTTAAATACGAAGATAAGTGCTCATCTGTAACGAAGTTCTCTCATACATTATGTAGCAGTCTCTTCCACTCTTCATATAAATCTATCTGTACCTATAAATGGAAATGATGCCTCATGTACATTATCATATATTACAACCTCTGATGATGTGGTAAAGGAAAGGAAATAAACAAAGGAAGTGGTGTGCTTCATCAGAGCATACCAACTCCATAGGGCCTTGGTAAGTCAGCTTCGGGCAAAACAGTGCTGTGAAGTAGTACAAAAACATGTGGAAAAGCAAAATGATGATTGAAGAGACAGTAAACTGGTGGGTTGGTTGCATAAGAGAACAAAAGACTGAGTAATCTTGTGAACAGGCTAAAAGACCAAAAAGAATCCTTGCGTGCTTGAAACTGGATATTGCACAAAGTGGCACAGCACGAGTAGGGAGAACAGGCCAGAGCAGGTCTGCTGAGCAGCACTGGGAGGAAGATGAGACTGGGGATCCCTGCAATGCTGAGGCCAAATCCTGAGTCAAACCCCAGCTTTCTGAAAGAGATGGGAGGTGGGGGCTAGAATTGCTGATTGCTTTCCTTTTTCAGAATATATAATCTTTGCATTCTTGGGGTTTTCATCAGTGAACACTTGTTCTCATCAGTGTTTTCTTGTTTAGCATTTCAGCCTGACCACTGTGCCTAAGGGGCTAATGAGCTGTGACTGGCAATACCATTAAAGATAGATTTGATGGCATCCTGGCAGACAAAAGTATTTTAATTAAACTGAAAGAAAATTGTTGTTTATGGGCCAGGAGCCCATAGTGAATAGACAAAAGTAAGCCTTTTGATAGGAAAAATCAGCGCCACATCTAAGGAATGGGGAAATTGAGGTTTAATTCTTGGCTCTAGCAGACTTCCAGCACAGCCCATTACTTTGGTCCAAGGGCATGTTTTGACTTGTCTTTTGGAAGATGTGGACAGTTCAGTCTCAGCCTCCCTTGAACTTTCTGGCTATTTTCATTAAGGAGGCCCAAGCAGTGCCCAGAGGAAGCACCACACTGGTTAGCATCAGGGACACTTCCCAGTTCTCCCCACAACTTCATTTTCCAGTAAAAGTTCAGAGCTCTGTTGTTTAAAGGCCAAGCTAAATCTGAACCAGCCAGGGTTACACTGAAAACCACAAGATTTATAAAAAGCAGTTCCCTCTCTCACCCTGTTAAGGCTCAAGCAAATAGCAAAACTTGCTTTGACTTTGCCAAGAGTGAAGTTAAAGCCTCCAAATTTGCTCTTTTAATCAACTTCAGTGAATTCTCATTCACTTTGAAAGTAGTGTAAGTTTTGAGCATTGCTTGATTTGTTGTGGTAGGAGCCTATGGTGAGAGAAGGAATGGTAATGAATTAGTTTCTCCAAAACAAAATTATCACATAGAGGCATTTCAAGACCGGGTAGGCAGCTTCTCCTATTAAAGATGTGCAACACTTTTCACTTTAATACTATATTGTCACTTGTTTCACTTTGTTAGCTTTCACTGCTGGGTCTGAAAGCTCTCACAGGATGCCACAAGTTCCTTGAGAAGATGCTTTTTCTGGTTTTATCCAAAGTGTTTCATTTTTTTTTTTTTTAGCCTTGTCAGGAAAAAAAAGGAAAAAAAAACACAAAAGAAGGAAAAGAAAAAGAAAGGAAAAGAAAAGAAAAATATGTCTATCATTAACAATGTTTATACCTCCACAGCTGTGATGGTATATTTTATTTTTGGAGTCTGGTAAGACAGTGAAGCATGACCTATATGAAGGAGGTCAGAAAACCAAAGTTGTTACAGGGCTGACAGCGTAGCCCATTTGAGCTCACTGTGAGTGAGAAGTGTAGAGGCAGAGGATCATTTACATAAGAACTGAAGTTGTTTCAAGGCCACCATTATTACCTCGCAGTGATCATTCAGATTTAAAAGCTGTGGTGCTTTGCAGGTCTCTCATACTTTCCGTGGGTGTTCTCTAAGCTGCAGGTAAGTCCCTCCCATTTACAGTAAGCTTTCACCTGAAACAGAAAATACATCCTACGGTTTTATCAACTGTCATCTAAAAACTGAGGCACCTCCCGTGGCTTCGGTTGCTGGAACAAAACAGCGTTTTATTTTGCAAAAAGGCTTATACACAGAAATACTCACAATCCTTCCTCTTTTATCCCCTCTACCATGTGAGAGGTCAGAAGCATTGGTACCCCCAGTACCCAACCTCTGATGACATTGTTGCCTGAATACACACCGGGAATACACCGTTTTAGCTGGAGTCAACTCTGGAGGAACAAGCACATATTTAAGCTCAGAGAGCCAGTTTAAAGAAACGAAAAAGAAACTTTAAAAAAACCCAACCAAACAAAAAAAAGCTTCTTACAGCCAAATTTCAATAAATAGAAAAGGAATCATGTAGTTTGGCATCGCTCTTTAACCTCAAGTAAAAGTCCCACTTACCCTGGCTCAGCAACCAACTCCTTTGGTAGTTTCCTCTGCCTGACCTGGTCAGCATGTGAAGTCTTCACCCCCAACCCTGCTCCCACCTCCAGGGCTGTCCACAGGAAATCTCTGCAGCTCAATCCCACCCTGCCAGGCTCCTTCCTCCTGGCAGAGCTTAGAGCACCAGAGCCAGGCTGAACACAACACATTGTAAATCAACACCTCTCTTTGCTTACGCTACTAAGGACACCTCAGGTTACTAGCACTTAATTGAACTTACTTTTCGGTAGGCTTTTTGCATTTTGTTCTTCTATCAGCTGAGACAATAAAACTCTATTCCTGTAGAGCAGTTTCATTTAGGTTTACCCAGTGTTTTATATTCAGATTTTCAGTGTTGCAACATTTGAGTGGCAAATCCATGAAGGACTATTTTTTAAGTACTTCTATGAAATTAAAGTAGACCCATACTGTGGATAGGCACTTTAACAAGCAAAATACTTAAAAACCAAATAAGTATGAAGAAAAAGCAATATAATGGAGAAAAGTCATTTGGCCAACTGAAGCAGATTCATTAAGAGATCTCATATACGTGCAAGAAATACAGTTGCATGTAAAAATATTTGGAGGATTGGTAACACAGCTAAATAGTCAATAATTTTTTTTCTGATGAGTTTTATGTTAGATTTGGTAGAAAATATGAAATTTTCTTGTCGGGCAAAACTACCTACCTGATAAAGGCCTTATAAAAGGTCTTGATTTTGAAAAAAGCCTTCACATGCTCAGCTTTGTGGGCCAAGGATGGTTGTGCAGGTTGTGTATATAACTCACAGTGCATGAATTTAACCATGGAACAGGTCGATTGAGACTGTGCATGGGTCTTGTGGACTGTCCCTCCTGCTCAGGCAGGGTGGAGCAGTGAGAGAGCCGCTGCAGGGAATGAGGGAAGTAATTTCAACCACTAGTGAGCACCTGACCACTTCCCTGGAGAATTGTTGACTTTCACGTATTTTACTTTTTCCAAATGACTTAATAAAGACCTGGAGATATATTTTTTTTTTTTTCTCTCCTTGCTGATGGGTTTTAGTGCTTTCTGGGAACAGGAATGTTTATTTGGAGGAACAGGTCTGTAAGAGACAAGTATTTAGTGTTAAGGAGTTCAGCCTGAGGAGTGATTTTACTTTAGCAGCTTTAAATATTCCTAATAATTTCAGTAATTTTTATTAGGCTGTGTAATAACACCTATGAATTAGTTGTCCATAGGCAACTAATATTTTAATCTCTCGCATTGGAACACGGCAAGTCTGTAAATTTCAGGACTATGTACTGGGTGTTTCATGTAAGTGGCTTGTTCCTGTTTTGCCAAGGTGTAGTCCAACACTAGACTGGGAAAACCTGCTCTGTATGTTGGGATAATCATTTATGACTGAAGGTGACATTTTTGATCCTTAATTTACATATTTAGACAACTTTACTTCTGCTAGACCCACAGAAGTTTTCCATTAACATTTACCCCCTTTTTTAATTCCTAAATGCCTCCCCATTTATGTCTCCCCGTTCCTGTTAGATTTATTTTCTTTATTTTACCTTCAGCACTGATGGAACCACCCATGTAGGCACCACTGGAGGTGGTCGCACTTCCTCTCTACCCTACACTGCTGGGGGCACTTGGAAGTTCAATCAAACCCTCTTTGGTCCTGGAGGTGCCAGCATGTGCCCAGAGCAGGCATATGTATATCAAACATGCATCGATACATGTACAACACACACACGTACGCTCCTGAGAGCTTGGCAGGGGAGGGACAGAGCGTGTGGGAAAAGGAGAGGAAAGGACACAAACACAGAGGCAATGCACATGATGGTGTTTGTTTTCTTTTTTTAAGACAAGAAAACCCTTTGCACCAAAAAAAACCCACAAAGAGTTTCCTAAGGTTGCATCTCAAGGCTCATGATCACTGAAGCTGTGCAACGAACATTAACTGCTGCTGAGGGGTGGAGGGGTAATAGTCCTGTCACAGAATCATCTCTGCATGATCTGTCTAATAGAAGAGCACTACCTGCTGGCAGTTTTGGCTCTACACTTGGCTTCTGAGTCTTGGAAAAATCCTTTCGGTTCTGTGTTAGGTTGAATTTGGACATGCCAGAGGCATGGCAGCATCTCTCCAGGATCTGCATGGCGGCAGAAGGAGGGATGCAAGTGGGGGAGGAGAGGAGGGAGGACTGATCCCCTTAGTCCCTCGGAGCAGTTTCCCAAGGTTTCCAGGAGTTGCCTGTTCCCATGCACAACCAGGATCCCGGTACCCTTCCATTCCCTCGTGCAGCTTTTGGATATGGACAAGGTGCAGCAATGCATTTGCTCGATCTGTTCAGCACCCTGCAGTTAGCAGAGTTTGTTTTGACTGAAGGGGGTTGCTGCAGCATGTATACATTACTGGAGGAAATTTGTAGTGCATGAGTGCAGTGTTTATTCATGTCATTACTTTTCATTTCTTCTTGGGGTTTGCCTGCATCTCTTGTCCTTCTGCCTCCAGAGTTTCAGTGCCATCTTTGAAAATTGTACCCAGGGGTTATGGCTAACAGTTCCAACCAGCATGTTAGCAGGGCTCGAGTAATAACTGGCATTTTTTGTTTGCAGACTTTGCTCAATCTTTCATATAAATTGAAAGAAAAAGGTTACAAACAGTATTATGTTTTTAAGACGAGTAAGTCCACACAGTACTACACTGCAAAAGAAATAGTCCTTCTCTTCCACTAGAAAATTACTGATCAAAGTTATTCAAATCTGCATTTAAGTAGATAAAATGGCAAATGTACACAGTAATGAAATACAGTATTTCGTGATCTATATTACGAAATAGAAGAGAATGAGATTATTTCTTTAAGCTTATCAATTATTAAATTATCATTAAAATGTATGTATATAAATAATTCTATGAGCTTTTCTGATTAGATTACATTGATATGACAGAGCACATTTTGATTATTCTTTGATGCTTTTCAATAAGGATTTAAATTCTAAATAGATTTCAGGAAGATTTTCTTTTAAAACAGCAGCAAGAGGTAATGACAATACATAATGAAGCAGAACAGGAAACAGGAGAGACTTTTTAATTCACACAGTTAGTTTCCTGGGTAAAACATGACTAAGTTATCACCACATACAGACTTTTGTGGGGGAAGTTTTATTCTGTTTATTAGATATGCAACATTCAGGGCATTTAATACAAATCATTTTGCTACTACTTGCAATACTAGAAGAGCAGAGTGCTGTTGTGAACTTTGAGGTCAGGAGATCTGCAGAGAGGATTTGCACCTTAGTGCTTCGGTGCTGAGCACAAGGAGCATTGGGTGCTCTTTCACATAAAGGAGAATAAAGCAGGTTTTCATCCCTCATTTTGCAAATATGTCAGCAATCTCTGGTGCTGGGGTGGACTTATCCCTTTTTCAATGAGATGTCGGAGCACCACAGTGAGACAGTGATGGGCTGCAAGGAGTCTGGAGCAGAGGTGACTTGTGTTTGCTGTGTTGGTGGGCTAAGCAAGGGATTTGGGTGCCGGAATCCTGAGTGAAGAAGCAGATTTAGGAAGTGGGGAGCAGCAGAGAGGAGCAGGGATGAAGGTTGCATGTGGTCGAAAAGAAGGAAGCAGGATTTGTGCAGATCCTTGGCGTTTGTAAGTGATTACAAGAGAAACACTCACACGTAATGAGAGGTAACTGAGAAATGTAAATGGAAGAGTTTAAAGGTGGGCAAGTGCACAGTTAAGCTGCGCTATAAGCAAGGTGTTTCCAAAGCGTGGTAAGCAAACCACTCTCTTTGCCAGGTTTATGACAAGTGAAGAAAGGAGCAGGGCTGCATTGAAATCTGTGTGGCAGGAGCCCCATTCATGTAAGAGGCTCCATTCAGGGCCTTACAAAGGGTATGAGTCAACTGCGAAGAAAGGAGGCATTTCACAGAAACTGAAGTGTGACCCTTTGTTTTTCCTGACCCCAAGGTCCTCAGCGACACAAAAGGGGACCCCAGCACTGATTCTGCAGCAACAAACGCCTGTTGTGAGTGAGTGTATTTGAGAAGCAGTGACAACAAGGA
Organism: Myiotriccus ornatus; assembly: GCA_036023395.1. NCBI lineage: Eukaryota > Metazoa > Chordata > Aves > Passeriformes > Tyrannidae > Myiotriccus > Myiotriccus ornatus. The sequence goes on along the minus strand of JAYRBT010000082.1, from coordinate 37,803,393 downwards.
ATGACCCGAAGTTCTTGTTTCCAGCCCTTGTTTCCCAAGGGACTGTCAAGGAGGCAGTCCTGCATGCAGCCTGACAGAGGTGAGGAGATGAGGGTGCTGGAAAGCTCTTCCTATGGGATGCATTTCCCTCTCCAGAAATGCATGATCTGATCATCCACCTTTACTGTTGGGACATCTGGATAGTGACTTTTTTGGATTTTGTTCTGCAAGGTCTATAGAAGTAAATACATCTTTTATTTAGCTGTTACATGAAGTGGGATTTTTCTAATTTAGGACTGGCAAGGGATTAGAATGTCTTAGTAACCTTGTCTTTGTTTCAACCTTCCACTAGTCCATGACTACTTTCTTTCACAGTCAAAGTAGACAAAAAAGGGATGTTTTGCTTTGCCCTTTTCATTATCCTGGAGTGCTTCAAGTATCTATTAAAGTTCATGATGGAATTAGGGAGCAGAATGATGGATTTAAAGGTATCATAAAACTCTTCCTGGTAAATAGTAGTCCCCAAATATATTCCAGTTGTGACCTGACAGAGGCTGCTGGAGGCATCCCAAGCAGCCATGCATTGGCTGTACAGATCGTTTGAGCTGAGGAAATAAATTTGCATATGGATGCCATGCTAAGGAGGCCAGCCCGGATTTCATTACTGCTAATGATGTGTGTGGGAGAAGTGATTTAGTTTATAGCCAGTGCCAGGCATGGCACAATGAGGAAGTACTTAAATTCACACAAAGCTCTTTCTTGCTTCTAAGACCTAAAAATCAGGGGATTCCAAGCAGCTCCAGGAAGCCCAGTGTTAGTGATGTGGTCCCTTCATGATCATGAACAGTGCTGAGATTGAGGTGAGGGATGCAGGGAGAAGGAAGCATCAAGATACAGCACTGATGTCATGAAGGAAAGGACAGAAATGAAAGGGTTACCGAAGGAGATATGAGAATAAGGAGAAATGAAAAGCAGAAGAGAAGAAAGACCAACTTAGAATGGAAAACCACCAGGTAGAACTGGCTCTGCAGGAATAGTGCCTGCCAAGGCCGGACATCGGAACTTTGGAGGTGCCAGAATTTTCACTGAGCCTTTGCTACAGTTTGCCCCACTCATAATGCAGGCAAGCACATTAGGCCCGGGGCAAGATGTCCATCTTCAGAGACAAGAGAAGTCTCTGAGAACTGGAGAGGAGAAAAGGAACCCCAGGATAACACTGGAGATGGAGTAACTGGGAGATGCTGCATTGTCTGAAGGCATCTTCCTACTGCACTGGAGACATATCTGCTTTCCCTGTTCTAATAGGCATTGCCCAACGCAAGGGGGAGCAGAGAGAGGCCTGGGGACACTTCGGGGACAAGGGTTACTATGCTCAGGCAACTTCTGGAAGAGCTATTTGAACTGGGATCAGTGTCTTGTGTGGCCTCTCAGCTGTGAGTAACAAGTCAAGCAGAAGAAACCATACAGAAAGAAGGAATGGGTGAGTGAGGAGGAGTAAACTGGAGAGATTAAAGCACACTGTACCGGCATGCTGAGAGTGTTTAGAGCATGTAAAGCACCCAGAGTATGTGTCAGGACAGAATTTAAAAGGTTGAGAGGGCTTTGAAGAGGAACCCCATTTGGGGGTTTATGGGTCCCCCAACCCCTCTGGTGTTCTATGCTTACATGAGATCATTGCATAGGGTAGCAATAAAGGAGGGCTGTGAGCTGCTGCCCATCACTTGGGCATAGGATATGACTGTGTATCCATCTGCAGCTCACAATACAAAAACCTGCACAAAGATCTTTCAAGAGGAATTACTCCTGCCTTTTTCATGGCATAACAGCTGGTTGTAATGAAATTTAACTGTTTGGCTGCAATCACCCACAATGCATGCAATCAAAAGGGTTATGGCCCTGCTCACTCCTGGAGCAGCTGGGAAACGCTGTCTCTGAAAATACAGGATGGTTTTGGGTACCTTGATTTAAACATTGTTGTTCTGCAATTTTCTGAAGAGAGAAATCAGCTGGTCACTTGGGTGGTGGGAGGTGAAGGCCACTTCAGTAATCCATGAATGGGTGAATACAGTTTGGAGAGTTCCCTGATTTTTGCTTCATCTGAGTTGAACTCAGAGGGTATGGGACAGTGACATTTAGCTGGGGTTACTGAAAATTAAATACTGTTTACTTGATATTGCAATTGAATTCAGAACAGATGTAAGATGTCTTTATAAAACAAACCCCAGTTTTAGCATTTGTGTGTCTCTGAAAAAACACTGAGATTTGCTGAACTGGTGGCCTTTATATGTGGTTTTAGGACAACTGTATGCTCTTGAATA
>JAYRBT010000082.1:37680677-37793610 GCA_036023395.1 Myiotriccus ornatus | reverse complement strand
GGCCCTCAGGGTGCCGGTGGCTGTGGAAGCCGGGATGAGGCAGAGCGACTGTGCGTGGCACTCGGCAGCACTGGAACCTGGGAGCAGGTTTGTGGGTGGCAGTGGCTGTGTAGCCACTGTAGGAAATCGTGCTGTGGCACGCACTCTCAGCCCACCAGAGAAGCTGCTGCAACTCTTTGGACCTGGAAATCTTTAAGGTTTAGTAATTTACTGTTCCTTCCAGTCCCAGACTCTAACTTCTGAAAATCTGCCCTATGATTCCTCTATAACCTTTAACTGGTGTAAAGAAAAATTTTTATCCCATACTCTGATTGGCTCCATGTAAAATATTAACACAGCAGGAGTTACAGCATTGAATCTCATGTTAGAGGACAGTGGATGAGTCATGGAAATACATTAAAAAAGCATCATAATATATAGGCAAAGACAGAACCTATGGTTCAGCGATGTAGTTTACATGGAAAATGTCAATCAACAGAACTAAACTATGAAGAAAAGCTTCTGGATGATTTATAGGAAGACTGCAGCTGCTAAATCCCTCCTCACCTCACCATATGTAATCCTCATGCTGTATCAGAACTCATGAAATTGCCCTGTATTTACGTAGATTGGAAAGCTGGGTGAGCTGGAGCTTTTCCCTAGCTTGAAAAGGTTGGATGCGCTGCTCTACAACACCTTGTCATCTTCTTTTGCAGCCACTTAGTATGACTGAATAAGGAAGAACATTTGTGTCTCATGTCTGTTGTAAGGCTAATCAAATTTACAGCCCTATTCTAGGAAGTTAATGCTATTGGGGATTTGGATGAGCTGAGGTTTGGTCATTACAAAATTTCAGCTGTGTTTAATGCTAGTTAAACTGCTTTATCATTCAGAAGACAGACTATAATTCTTCTTTAAAACCACTTTTCCCCTAAATAAATGAAAATATATTGCTATACTGTATTTTTCTCAGCTTGTATTTTTATAGCTATTTCTATGTCAGCAAATAGCAATTTCAGAGCAGAATTCATCTCCTGGGCTTTTCAATGCTCTTTTAAAAATACAGCAAACATACTCTAGTGAAATAAAAAATGGAGATGGTGTGTTTAACAGCTCGATTTCAATGTGCCTTCTCCGTCAGCCACACAATATGCAATGAAATTCCAACTGGTAATGCCAACATGGTTAAAGAGACACACATTTAGACTTAAAACATAGTTATGGGTATTTGTATGCATTTTATATATTTTTTATGAGCATTTATAAAGTAGAATCGTATTTCTAGTGAAGCATTTTGCAGTCTTAACAGAGAACAGCTGATGGAGCCAGTTATTACACCACTACAAGTGGGTTCTCAGAAAGATTTCTGGAGCACCTTAAAAACTAAAAAACTCCACAGCCCTATAAAAATCTCACAATTTCTTTAGCCAAATATTGACAATTTTTTTTTTTTTTTTTTTTGTCCAGGTTAAGATTTAGCTCTATATCAGGGGGAATTCAGAAGAGTTGGCCTCCAGCTGAAGAGTAGAATTACACTGGAAGAATTTCCAAAGGTTAGATGTAATTTGAAAGGTCTTATTCCTTCCAAACTATAAATGACTCCATCCTCATTGCTGTGAGAGGCATCCTATTGACAGGCTCTAGGGAACTACCTGTACTAAAATATCAGTCACCAAAAATTAAATATTTCCTATTCTTTAGACAGACTGTGTGACCTGTAGTAGAAAACAAGCAAATAATTTTCCAGTTGTTTGAATTTCAGTTAAACATTTAGAAGAGTTTTTGGAATATGTAATACTATGGAATACTAATTTTTTTTTTTTTACAACGATCTCTCTTTCCAAATATTATGCTGTATTTCTTTTTCAATTAAAAACTGTGGAGTGCTTGAGATTTTTTTTTTTAGGAAAGGTTGAAGTGCTTTGTGTGTCATCTACAGGATAGCAGTGTTGGAGTCATCTTTATAAAGCAGCACAGCCAGGATTGGTTACCATAAAAACAAACCTTCCCAAAATAAAAGTTCATATTTTCAGTAACAACATTTTGTTTGGTCATTTCAGTGCAAATAGCAGTGCAGGATGCTCCCATATTTGTTTGCAGTGAAAGCCAAGATTTCTGAATCCACATGTTGTCAGTTTTAATATTGTACCAACTTGTAAGAAATAGGTCCCAAAAGGTGAATGGAAAAAAAAGATTGGAGCAAGAGAAGAAATGAATAATTCACTGAAACACCAATTTTCTTAACAGCAAACACTGGCAGCTTGATTCACTCCAAAACCATCCTTAAACTTAATTAAAAAAATAATATCTAATTATACTTTTTTATGTTGTTTTCAGTGGTATCCAGGCTAGTGTTATGAAAAGACCAGTCAGTAAAAATGGCAAAGGCAGTGTGAGACATACTATACCAAATACGTCACAGAACAATTTAATACTCCGAGAGGAAGGGATTAAAAGAAGATGAATTGTTTTTGAGTAATTTTATTTACAATGTCACTTTGCCTCGGGAAATTTCCATAGTTAACCACATATCACCTGTTTTAAACTCAATGAACTCCTAGAAGACCGTGTCAAGGATATTGTGTGTCTTGACGTGGAAAATGAGATATGTGAAATGCATCATAGTGTCCTTCAGTGATCTTAGAGCAGCAGTGTTGCTCTCTTTTGCTATCATTAATAATAATGCACAGACTAAGTAATTCTTTGAAGGCAGAGACAGGTGAAGTGGCACACTGAATTACTCCACTAACCTTTCACCTCTGAAAGGAGTGCTGGAAATCAGGGCACAAGTGAAAATGAGTGCAGCGCAGCACTAATCCCTGTTTTTGCGGCAATAAAACTATCCTCGAGGTTGGGAGTCTGATCAACACACGCGTACAGACGGGAACAACAGAGTGATTCAAGTCAGAACAAAGGGCGGTAGCAGGGCTCTGAATTGCTTTACACAGCCTACAAGCTGAACTACAATTTATTTCTGACTTTTACAAAATCACAGCTCCAACTATCCATATAGAAAGTGTTTAACAATCTGCGAGGCTCTTTGAAAGCGATACAGAAGAATGACAAAGTGATCAATGAACACTGTAATAAAAAAAAAAGAACAAATAAAATGAACCGTTTCAGTAAAGAAAAATGGTTATCATTAGAGAAGAAAGAAGCAAATTCTGGAAAGGTCTAAGGTCTACTAGGAAAACAGTTAAGCTAGTATCAACTTCAGAAATTATAGTTCACAACAGAAATCATACAATATGGCATATAATAAAGTCTGTTTCTCATTTCATGAACTAGTTTTGCAGATTTGGTTGGTCACATCTTAACATTCAATAGAAAAATTCTAGTGCATATAGAAAGAATGTTAAGTGGTCTTACAGTGGTGCTTTAGTTTCCCATATGTAAAGCTGGACTAATGCTTTTCCATCACCCAGGCTATTCTGAGCATAAATATTGTAAAAACTGCAAGGTATCTGGATACATTTGTAAATTTGGCTGTATAGATGTGTAGCACAAAAAAGACAACTATCCATGACTAGACTCTAAATTTTGAGCTCTGCAGAATTGTCAGAAACACACTTGACTGCTGTTAAGTTTGTACAATGATTGCAGTTGCACAAATATTAAGGCATGCATGACTTGATTACGATGTCCAAACTGTTGTCTGGAGAAAAAATGTTGCATATCTTCAAAAATAAAAGAGCTCTGCCAATCCAGTTTAGAAAACATCTATTTACTAAAATATCCATTTTGTAAGCATGGAAGGAGAAATTCATTCCTCTCTCTTGACTTGCCTCATTGCTGTCAGGCTACCTACCACAGACCTGTGTGAAATATGAGGCTGGCTAAGAAAAAGATGTTTCAGAAATAAGGAGTATTATCTGGCCCAATTTTATTAACGCGTCTCTTAAAGGAAAGTGTTGGCAGTGATTCATCTCTGTATCCTGCCAAGGGAAATCATTCTTGTTTAAAGAGAAAGATTCTTTTTCCAATTTTTAGTCAGATTTCTATAAACTTCACTGGCTGACTGGGAGTTAGCAGAGGCAATCGTGGATCAGTGAGGCACAGTGTACTGATCCTGAAGAGTTGTCTTTAATTAAGGAAGAACATGTATCTATTAGAAGTACCAGCATGCTGGAACAATTAAAGTTCTGAAATAGCACACTTCACTTTGATGCTTGGATGAGTCTCAATATTAAAAGCAGATACATTACCAATGTATCTCTTCATAACAATGAACTCATTTGAGAAACAGCCACTGCTATTAGAAAAAAAAATTAAAAAAAGGTGTTAGTAACCATAGAACTTGATTTGAAAGACAATATGTGGCTTGTGGTTTGATAAAATTTGCAGAAGTTACAGAAATATGTGTTTACCTTGTGGAAGCTGACTGTGAGTGGATAACAAGGAAACCACAGCCCCCAGATCTCAAAATGCTAATACCCATAACGTAACTGGCATTTATCCATAGGGTCATAATTTGATTTTCAGAAAAGCACTGTGGATGTGATTTTTTTTTTTTTTGTGTATGAAGATTCATTAAAGGAGGGATATATACTCTACAGGAATGCTAGTGTGTTTAGTATTTCTTTCATCTAAAGATAAAAGAACCAGTTTTCTTCTGGGTTTGTCTCTTATTGCTTCCCACTAATCACCTACTTCAGGCAAAGGATTGACCTATGGGTTGTACACATCCTGAATGAACAGTTTAATCAGAAAGCAACTACGTGTAAAGCTATTCTCTGTGACCATGCTTTGTGCAATGTTAGACATCCTATAACCACATGTACCAAAGGTAGATTACTCTGCAAGAAAACCAGGAGGTCCAATAGGATCCACTTACCGTGTGGATTCCCAGAGGACAGGGAGGGGAGGAGGTGTTACTGCACGGTCTGGTCTTTGGTGGCATTTAGACACTGAGAGGAAAAGGAGTCCTAAAGCCATTTTCACTCTTAGGAGTGTTTGAATGTGAACAATACCAAAAATCTTCAACTTAAAGGCACCCAGATCATTTTAGGTCAGATGCAGAAGTCATCTGAATCCTGCTCTTTAATCTATCCCTTTATACCTTTATTGCAGTTAATCCTTGGAGTAATTAGTAAAGCCTACATATGTTATGAATGCTGCTTATTTTGGTTTAATCTGATTTTCTTCTTCTCGTCCTATTAAATCTCATTATTAATTTGTCACATTTAAATCCAAAACTGCTACTAAGAATCCCATATAAAATGTCAAAAGAATAGAAGAGGTCTTTATTTACAAAAGGGTGGGTTAGTGGAGAATTTTGTCCCTACTAAAGGCCTACTAAATAGGACTCTTTCATCGCCTAGGGTCTGAAATTCCTTGGCAAGTTGAACATCCCTTGGAATAGGAATAGGTACTTAAATGTGCCTTGCATGAACACACCTCTTACTGTCAGGCCTCTCCATTCTCTATCTACACTTCCCTTTCTCCTGGGGAACATACAGAAGGAAGTCACAGCCCGTATCTGGCTCAAACATGTCTAAGTTTATATCTTCATCCAGAGGCAGTGGAAGAAAAATGCATGGAAACTAATTTATTCAGAATTTTTGCTGGCATGGCCCAGATGCTGTCTTTGATGGTAATGGCTTCTTGATTTTTCTGGACTGCAGGCATGGGTCGTTTGAGACTGGTTATGTGATCCAGTGTTGTGGCCTCAATGTTGCCACATCTGTGGTCCATACCGTTCTAGAGAAGTTATCTCAAAATGCTACTGCACTATAAATGCTGGGAATAAGTGCCATCTCTGCAGAGTGTGGGACAGGGACTTCTGGAGTCGGTCTCACTGCTAATATGTACACTTGACATGTTTCTGACAGTCCAGATTGGTGAGGTCTAATCTGTCAAGCACAGCAGAATTTGCAACAACGCTTCCCTACTGAAAGAGGCACCCAAGGAAGATGCTTGTACCACCACACACTGGCTCAAGAATGTATGAAAACCAGAGCACCATCCTGCCCCGAAGACAGGGGCTGGCCACTTATGGCAACACTTCTGGAAGCTGATCACAGAGGTGACACTGGGCATCGCATGAAAGCAGCAGGGTGGTGCGAGCTCTGGCAATGACTGAGGAATCAGTGAGTGAGAAAATAACCCCATTTTAGTAACCAAATGGACTATCCACATCTAAATTAGCTTCAGATTGTGAATATAATTACATTTAATTATGAACAGGTTCTAATGGGACTAGAAGGAAAAACAGGTTAAACAAAATAACTAGCATTCATCATGTAGGCAGGTTTTGCTCCTGGATTAGTTGCAATGGAGTTACATGGCAATGCTGAAAAAAGATTGAATTTGTGATATTTTACAGCAATAATTTCATATTTAGTAACAGGTAAAATAACTTTACTTGGAAATCCTATCTTTCCTGCTTGAGGGGTCACACTGACTCCAATGCCACGCCTGACTAAATGATAATCACTTTGCAAAATGATTCCATGCATTGGCATACAAAGCCCTAAGACTGAGCTGAAGAAAAAAGCCATACAAGGTAGAGATGGAAAAGACATGGAAGGTCATGAAGGCATTTCTTCTGCAAGTATAATATTGTGTCTTACAGTAAGTTCTAATTTATACATTAAGACACAAGCAATGAGGATTCCAGCTCTGAGAATTTGCCTAAATCTAATTCATCTTGAAGTTGCAAATGCTCTGCTCCATAGAAGAGCCTTTTTCTAAGCCTTACAGGGATGGAAAATTCTACAAACAATTTACTAATCAGAGCTCTATTTCTATGTCCCATATGAATGTGAAATCTTACAGTACAGCCCATCCTTACATTTGGGACAATTACACCATATATTTTGGTATTTAAGTAGCTGTCTACAACTCCATCCAATGCACCTGAACTTAATTTGCTGTGAAAATAGGGATTCTGAAACACATGCTGCACATAATTTGTTATATTTGTTGCCTTTGATAGATCTGCAAAACTAAAAAACAAACAACCATTTCCTCCTCCCCTGCTGAATAATGTAGGAAATTAGCCATGCAAAATAAGAGAGACTTGTCTTGCAGCAGTGTAAATCATCTCTGAAGGTAGAATCTGAATGACTCAAGAATACTAATTTCTGAAATTTTACTCAAGAAGGTGAGAGACTAAATGATTTAATAGCTAGCAAATTTATATCCAGGATTATAAATACTGCTTTTCAGGACTGACTCCACATTCTTATGGGGAATCTGCTAGCCAAATGTAGCAGGGTTCTTTTTACGAGCATGAAGAATGTGGAGCAGTGTGATTTCTATAGTGAAACAGGAATAACTGTATTTTAAGAACAGGAAAAATCAGTCTTAAAAATAGTTGTGTGCTAATCAGGGTCCTGAAGGTGGTTTGTAGGCAGTTAGAATTGTATGACAAGAAAACTGAAAATCTGTCCTTGCCTTCACATTAAAAAAGGTACACAAAGAAAAACAACAAACACGCAAAACAAAACCCCCACTTAGTAAAATGGAACAAAGTTTAAATGAAAAATCTGGAGTACAAAAGCTCAGCAGGACTGATGCCAGTTTATTCCATCTGAGATTTGAGCTATTGGTACTAACTGGGAATAATGAATATTAGATTAAATTATTATGATGTTAGAAAATTCAAGTGATGTCTAAAATAATTTATTTCCTGTTTTTATTTATTTTCCCCTTAAATATATACAGTTTTATTAGTGAGAAAAATATATCCAGTAGAATTGATTAATCCTGGAAGTGTTGTATCTACTTCATTTAAAAAAAAAAATCCATGTAATTAAGGACATGACTGCATTGGCTAGAGAAAACGTGCATGAAACCAAGAAAATACATTTAAAGACTGTAAATGATTACAGTGTATTTTGAAAGTAAGAGACAGTTTACTTTGTATCTTGGAACTCATTCAAATTAAGCTAGAAGTCTATATTTTATATATGAGAAATAACGAAGAGCTTTATTTAAATACTTCAGATTGTTAAACATTTAATGTTGATGACTTATTTTGGTCTCGGTTCACACAAAGATTTATTATGTGCATGCACCAAATTACCTATCTTCTCTCTGAGGTAATGGGCATAGAAAACCTCCACTGGTACTATTTTAAATTACACATGTTTACTGGAAGGAAAATGAATTGTAACCTTTTGTATGTGTACCATCCATCAGTCATGCATTTTTTCAAGTACTCTTAATTTAATGATGGTTGAGCTGAAGCTCATAGACATTCTATGTTTCTTGAGCTGAAATGAACCAACTTCAAAAAACCCTGTATGTATATTTATCATATAGCTTTTATAAGCTTCATTAAAAAAAACCAAAACAAACCCAACAAAAAACCCTCCAAAAGTCAGGTGTATACTTTTTCCAGCTTTACTTCTGGTTTGTGATATGACTGTATTTTTTATGTTCTAGAAACCCTTTTTGAGGAACAATAAAAATTAGGAACAGTTAAGGGTGGTGACAGGACTCTTGTCTGATTAGTGTCAATTACATCCCTTTACGTTTATTTCTTGACAGAGATGTACAAAGCCTCTTTACTGATTTGTATTTTAGTCAGTCTCTGATTTAATCAGATGCCATTTAATAAACTGATAGTTGTGTATTATTATGTCTGAAGCTCAATTTTTCTCACATCTTCGTAAATAGAAAGAACATACAAGCAGAAAACTTAGAGAAAAGGATAAGAAGTCATTAGCAGCATGGTCAAACCTTTCCCACTGGTTGAAATCTAAGCTTATTTCTTCTAGAAGAAACAAAAAGACAAAATAAGATGTGGCAGGTAATTTGGTAAAGAAGATTATTAAAAATAAAGTGGTCTTGCTTACATTTTCTGTAGTAAGAAAGGAACACAAACGAAATGCCAACACATTAAGCTAAAGTCAAAAGGAAGAAGATGGTTCATATACCAAATAGTTAGACACATCCAGAAATATAGTGTAGGAATACTAAAAGGCAATTTTTGAAAATTAAAAAAGAAATAGAAAACTTAGTAGTCATGCAGCACTTGAGTTACCATTGCAAAGGCTGTTACTGCTCCTGCTTCAACACATAATCTCATTGTTAGCTGTGGTTAGAGGGAATTTCCTCTCCTGTACATTACCGTGTGAGTGAAGTGCTTTGAGGGATTTTTACTCATTTGTCTGAACCACTAAGCGATGAGCAGTTACAGGCAGTGTACCTGACTGAGCCAAGTAGTACTGGTTTTCTGCTAGAGAATGACTGTACTCCTTCTAGAGATTATTCTTTGTAGAGTTACAGATACATCAGATAAAAAAAAAAAGAACAGGGTAAGTGCACGTGTGACTGGCATCTAGAATTATAGCTAATGACTGTGTCATGCCTTGGATGTCATGAAATCCAGATAGCACATTTTATTTTTAAAGAGTAATCTCTACCATTTGCTTTCTAAGTTACATAAACCCACCAATTTTCTTCAGTAAATAGTTCCAGACCCTTTTCACGAAAAAGATTTATTTAAACAGACTGCAGACTTCTGAAACCATAATGGGGGGTTTAAAACTAGTTTTTTCTAAACAATCTTACTTCTATAGTTGTGTTAATCTTTTTAATGATGTCTTGTGAGCTTTGAATAGCCTAAATCTAAACACACTAAAAACTTCTATGCTCACAAATAATGATCTACCCATAAGGTATTGTCAAAGTGCAACTGAAAAGAGCAAAGATTTAGGCCAACATCAGTAGTAATCCTGATCCAAGCTTCCTACCCTTGCACACTTAATTAGGAGATATTCCAAGACATATTTTCCTGAGAACTGCTAAAGGGATGACAGTTCACAAATGTTTTTTCTGCTGTTATAATAATCCCCACAGTCATGGGTTCACGTTGAAGGAACTTAGTAAACTGCTAAGAACAAAATCTTGTAACAGTTTCATCAGCTCTTCATGGTAAAGGAAATTAATTCTATTTCAATGCTCACCCATGTGCAATTTTCATAACGTGCTGCTGCATTGCTTGCATTTACATCTGTTTAATTTCACTTTTATAGATCATGTCCACAGACTTAAAGACACATAGGTGTATGTGTCTGCAAATATTCAAAGATCAGATGTATAGCAAGTGTCTTCCTGGCAGTGCTGAGAGGCTCCTAGTGGGACTTCAGATGTTTAAATCCCACAGGAAGCACTGAAAACCTTGCCAGCTGTCAGCCGTCATCTTTGGGTGCCTAAATGTCTTTAACATATTGGTACTGCGTGTTCAGCTCGGAATACGAGAAACTATAAGTGATTCAAACTATAGAATAGCAGTTAGGATTGTATAGATACTCGAGTATAGTTAGTGCAGTGCAATATCTGTTAAAAGGAATGGAAGGAGAAAGCGCTGATGAACTACCAAGAATTTGTAAATATCAGCTCTAGATTCTATGATACAATCAGTGCAAATATGTACACATTACACATGTAACAGGTTCTGCAGAACAGGTAGGGGAACATACAGTATTTAAGCGAGCACTTTCATGCAAAAAGAACTTGGTCTCAACTGATGGGATTGCTTTGCTTATGTGAATGAAGTTGATGATGGCGGGTTTTTCCTAAGGCAACCTCAACTTTGACTAAGTCATTCTGCACTCACTGAGAGCAGAACAAAATCCATCAGTTTTGTGCTGCATTTTCTTTCATGCTCCTTTAGGACAATCTATTAGGATGGCCTTCACGCAAAAACACCCATTTGCTCTGCTCCCAGCCCAGCAGCACCAAGACAGCAGAGCAACCACATGCTTTGTCTTTGCTAATCCAAAGCCCCCGGAGTGAGCTCATTTCATTTGGAGACAATTTATGTCAGAGATGTAAAAAGGCACAGAAAGTTTATGTTGCAACTTAGAACAAACCAAAAAACATGACTACCTGAATTGATTCCTCATCCCTAACTTTTGTTTACTGTCTTTTACTTGTTGCCGTGCTTGAGTGCCATGGCATAGAGTATTTTCCTGCTTCAGATACAGAGAAAGCATTTTCCATTGTGCTGAAACAGCTCAGAAACCTGCCTGTTTCCTGACAGAGCACAGAATACAAACTCTGAAGAAAAGTGAAAAATCAGCTCCAAGCTAAAGAATATAAATAATCTCAGACAACAGAGCGATTTCATTGTTTACATGACCCTCTACTGCTTACAGAAAGGATATATGGCAAAATGAGATTATTTTGTTGTATGTCTGATAGTACTGTGTTGTGACATTGCACCTGGTAGCCTGTGGGTGCCAGGAAAGAATGAATGTAGCAGGGCTCAGCCAGCCTCATAAAATTGGACAAATTAATATTGTTTTGCCGACTTCTAAGTATTTCAGTAATTTTCCAGAATATTCATCACATCTGACAAATCTACTCAAATATGGATTATTACAGGATGAGCATTTATAATTTTAATGAGTATTTTAATGAGTATAATTTTACTGTCTTCTATATTTCTTGACAAATATATTCAAAAAGGAAACAAAATTTCATTAGAAACCACAACAGAATATACTTCGACACAGGAAGGACTAAGAGTGCTTTTTGATAGACTGAATAAAGCTATTAAAATGTTAAATGAGAAAGAAAAAAATCAGATTGGATTCTGAGGCAGTTTCCGATAGTAGCAAAATGTGAAGATTATGGCTTTAATGAAAAAAAACTACAAGAATGAGGAAAATGAGAAGTGGCTCATCCCTTGAACTTGCTGTCATCCAGAGTTTCTAAATTCACTTCACAACTGGGGGTGATAGGAAAAGATGAACGATAATTGGGAAGTCTAAAAAATTGCAGAAGGAACATCTGATGTGCACCGGCACTGACAGAAAGCAGCCTCTGCTATGGGGAAGCACCAGATGAGGAGGAACATTGTACATGCTTCCTGTTAGACAGAGATACATAGAATAACTGAGAGAAAAAAAAGATACATCCAGGCTGCTGAGTGGTATGGACCTGTTCTTCATTACTGGGGGTTGGGTAGCTATTTCAAAGTTTGAATATGGGAGCCAAACAGCAGAGCTGTGACCACAAGTCAGCTGAATTCCCACTCGCAGCCAAACGCTCCAGCATGGAACAGATTTTATTATTACAGCTATTATTACATTTTCCTTTATTAAGCTGCCTTAGATTTATTTTTAAACTAATTTTTTTTTTTTTTTTGGACAGGCTAGAGTTTCTAAATATCTCAGTAATACCGAAAATAGATCTTTTTTATTGGTCCAGTGGACATCGATTAGTGTATTAAAATGCACGCTGGTGTGGCTGAGGCTCACTGGCTGAAAGACAGGGCGATTCCTGTGGAACCTGATGTGTCAACACACACTTGCTTTGTAAGTGGCTGTGGCAATTTTGGCTCTTAATGCCCCTGTGCCAGAGAAGATCAGCCCAATGCAGTGTCAGGAGAATGGAGTGTGTCAATGGGCATCAAGTCAAAGTCTGGCAGCCTCACTCCACCTTCCAGTGGGAGATGCATTTTCCTGAGAGGGTTCAAGTGAACCTATTGCCCTTTGGCTGGGGTGTGCAGAAGACAATTCCATGGATATAGTACTGTATATTGGGTATTCCAGGCATTCCTGTCAATACACCTTATGCAAATAGGTAGAGGTTACAGAATTGCTACAAAAAAACATTTGGATGAAGTTAAACTTCCCTAATACCAACACAGATTCAAAATGTGGATGTGCTCAAAACTTTCTAGACATCAGAGCTACCCATGTTGCACTTGCAAGTATGGACCCTCTCTGGAGCAATTCCAACAGCCGGCTTTGGGGAAGACTGCTGAAGGCAAACCTGCCAGGGGGCACGGTGGTGCCATTGCAGCAGGATACCAACTTTTCTTCAAAAATGTATACTGCTTGCTGAAATGGAAATGGGCTGAGAAATTGCTAATTCAGTTCTTTCCCTTGCATATTTTCTGACTTAAATCTCCCCGCCTACTCCTGTTTTGCAAAGCTTCTGGAAACAGCAGCAATTCCAGCAGCTTTGTAGCAGAGCAAATACTGATCAGGCTTTTAGGGCTTTTATGCTATGTTGAAAAGTCACCCTCCAAAGTGCTATTTTAGATCCCATTGAGGATCAAAGATATGCATTAAATTACGCTACTGAACCCTTTTCTGCAAAGGATGACAGAACTGGGATTTTATATCCGCAGCAGCAAGAGTACTGAACCTTGCACACCTTTAGGAAAATGATAAGGGCGGGGGGGAAAAAAAAGACAAAAGGAAAGAGAAAAAAAAAAAGAAAGAAAAACCCCCATAATAACTGCATCCCATCTCTAAAGTTTCCTAAATACCAGCACCTTCATGCATGTGCATGTAAGGGTGTTAATATTTTTTGGCAGAAAATGTAGGCAAAGCTAAACTTGCCAAACCACATGGATAACTTGTAATTGCAACAGAGAAACAACAATAGTATGTTATCCAAAATTGCCAGTTATACCTACTCTGTGATAAAAACAAAGAAGTTTCTGGGGAAGATAAAGGCAAAACATAAGGATGACTCATATAGAGAAAGCTTAAAAGCATGTCTCATGTCCCTTAGTGAGACATGTAAAGATCCCCATAATCTTAGTATCTTGTTTGACTTTGCTTATCTATGCTTGGATAAATGTAAATCATTAAAATGCACAGCCACATTACTTCATGTGGGTTAACAAAGTAAGAAAACATCTAATAAATTCATGATTCATGGCAGTACTTGTAAAAAACAGCACACATACTTCTAACCAAGGCACATTATATTTGAAAACCACAATCTATGTTGCAGACTTTCTTAACATAAATAGTCTGTTTTTCAGAGGTGCTGAGCAACTGCAACTACTATAAAAATTGATGGGGCTCACGCCAAGGTAATGTAGTGTCACTTGTCCAACTCATTTACTCTTATAAGTACAGTTACTGTGAAGATATGCACGCTTCAGTCTCAAACTATGTTCACAGCAAACTCCCAGCTTCTGGTGGGTTTAAAAGGCAACAAGAGACAAGCAGCTTTACACTGCTAATATAATATAATATGTCACTGAAATATCTGAGAGTAGAGTCAGAGCAACCAACTTGACTAGTGCCGACCCCGGTGAAGCGGGTACTGCAGGCAGTTGTTTGTGCATTTCCTTTGTCAGAGATTAACATCCTTTTCTAGCAAAATCTTATTCTTCCTTTTGCTCTTTCCTTTTTTTCCTTTTCCCTTTTTCCCTTTCCTTCTCCTTTTTTCCTTTTTCTTTCTCCATCATTTCATTAAAAAGCAGAAAACCAGTGAAAATGATGGGGCTAAGAGAGAAATAACCTTCCGTGGGGCTGAAGTGAGATAGGGACATCCAACAGGGAACAGTAAATATTTCCACCTGGCTGACTGTGATGATGAGTGGGTTAGTCTGTCTAGCTGTGCCTCACGCCCCAGTGAACTCTACGAGTCAGGCACACTCGAGAAGGATGACTGCAGTGAGGATGAGCAGGGGAACAGAAAGCTTCTCTTACAGAAGGAGGCTAATAGACACAGGTCTGGTTAGTGTGCAGCAAATAGAGACAAGGAGGAAAGAGGATGGTTCTTCATTAATACAGCCATGAATGGAAACCAAGAAAATGGTCACTTAAGCTATAGCATGGAAGTTGCTTAAAACAAGTGGGTATAAAATTCTCTGAGTCAGTTCAGATTAGGAATCAGGCAGAGGTTTCTAAAGAGCAAAGCAAGTGAGGCCCTGTAGAGGCCCCCAGCAGCTACTTTGGCTACAGCTGCCAGCCAAGTGTTCAGCCTAATGTTTGTGGGAAAGCAATATCGTGGCTGTCCCCATCTCAATCTGCCCCTCATATCCTCTGTCACATCCCCATCGCAGGAGCTCACAGGCAGGCATGGCTGTTACACAGGACAGACGGCCAGGAGCAGCACCAAAGCGTTTGCTTCCAGAACATCAACTTGTGACTGTGGAACTTGCATGTGGGAAAAATGGTAAGGAGCCAGAGACAGAGGATGAAACCAGAAGGGAAGAGGCTGATGTGAGGGCGATGTAGCCAGCTTTGTTCTGATGTCCTAATCAAGGCTTAGCAGCACGTTATTAAGCAGACACGATTTGACGTTAGGCTGTTCTGACATCGGGGATAATCAGGCCAGGCAAGCTCAGATCTTGAACATGTGAAGAAGGAAGCCATGCAAAGGAAAGTGTTGCAGTGTTTCAATCTATTTTCTCTGAAGCATTTGCAAGTGACATTTTTCCTGTAGCTGAAGAACCTTTGGCAGGGCTGGGATGGCAGTGACCAATGGAGAACAATAAGCATTCTAACCCAGATCAGCATCACCAGCTCTCTAACTATAAAAAATAATTTGTTTAGCACTTCAAGCTCAGTAAAATACAAAACCACAGAGGCCACCTGTACTTGAAAGCTCTTTTGGATTAAGGCAGTGCAGGAATTTACACTCCCCGAGTTCCCTTTGAATACTTAACGTGCAGTTGACTTTTACTCCAAGAAAGACAGGTTTTTGTAACTTAATAGATTTTCAAAGTGGGGACCGTCCACACATGGAATTACTCTGAAATAACTAACTACCAACATAGGCAAGCCCTAGCAGCTAACACTGGAAGTATTTTCAGTGCTCAAGCACAGAGCCTGTGAGCATTCACTCACATACTCTGTTTCATGCAGATGAACGTATCTATCAGGTTTCGTAGGGTTGCTCATGCACATGCCAAAACATTTACAGGACTGGAGCCCTGCTTTGTAGAAAGGGATGTGTGCTGTGCCCTTGAGTACCACCTTAAAGAAAAATACTAATCCCCAGATTGGCTGCTAGTGTATCCCACCATCTCTCCCATCTCTCTGATACCATTCCATTTAGCTCTCTCACACTCCCAGATAATGCACACGTGTTCCCTCATACACAAACCCTATGGCACCCCTTCCCCCCATGGAAAAGTCAGCCAGCTGTTACAAAATTCAGACATTTCATTAACAGAGTTTACTGCATGATACTGCCAAGCAAAATACAGACAATTAATAATAATCAGGACTGAAGGGTCTGAGACAGCTTATGAGTAAAGGATTGTATTAGTTGTTTAAAAAGGACAAACTCGCTCCTGCCTGGAGTGATAGGGAACAAAGGGTGGTGATGTATAACCGGGGAGGAAAGAGACTCTCTCTGTGGCTTTTGTAGATTACTGTGTGAATGACAGGAGAGGCAGGAGCAAATACCTCTTTTCATTTGCTCAGCCTGCTGGAGAAGAATAGCAGCTCTTGCCAATGAAGCTGCAGCTGTGCTCCAGCTCCGTTTAATCACTGTGTACGACTGAGGGTTAATTAGCTGCCATTCTTACTCCTATTTGTTGTTCTAATGAAGATTTGCATAAATGTAAGAGCAGGGGGTAACTGATACTTGATTCTTCCCTTCAGAGAGGCCAGGGGTGGAACAGTTGCCCATCCTAAGTGTTTATGTTTGTGGGAGATTCAGTGTTGCCTTTCCATTTGACCTGATCTGCTTCTGGCTGATGAATAGTGAAAAAAGAGCTCAAAGTTCTTTATCAAATAGAGACTCCTGTTGTGTTTCTGCCTTTAGAAAGGACAGAGGGATTAGAAAATTACTCCCAGCTGACAGAGAGAAAAATACATATATGCATGTTTCTGTACCTACATATGTACATATGTATATTTTAGTGATCTAAATCAGTGATCTATCTATCTATCTATCTATCTATCTATCTATCTATCTATCCATCCATCCATCTATTTAATGGCACATAACCAATCATTTTTTAATGATAAAATATCATAAAAAATAATGAGACAGGCAGTACAACTGTAACATGTTAGGCAATATGATTAAATGTAAAGATCTGTAGATTTTTGCAAGCCTTGTGTTGTAAATCACTAACATTCAAAGTTCACTTTTTTAACAAAAAAGTATCTAACATTAAAGGAGAAATCTCCAAGAAAGGCAAAAATGACTCAGCAGTTCACATATACCTGCCATGAGTGCCTTGTGAGAGGGGATTCCACCATACAACTTAAGAAATTGCATTCATTCCCCAAAAAATCAAAGAAAAATTTTAACATGAAGCAGTGACAAAATCCCAAACTACTTCATAATTAAAGAGAAGATTTGAAAATGAAAGATCATAAAATTATTTTATGTGCCATGGTCAGGACAGTGCTTATGGCTGGTACCCGAAAGAAGCTAAATGGAAGAACTTGCAATTTTTAGTTGCACATGATAGTATACACATTTTCAGTATTCCTCTTACACACTTGGTCTGCTAAAACTGTTGTTTGAGAATTTAAGAAAAAGATTGAGAAGGCAGAAGTAGTGAATTTCTAAATTTCCAGTCACTGTTGGAAAATGCCCAATTTTCAAGATGACTGTATTCCTCCAAGGACAGGTGACCACCCCAGAGCACACACTTATTGCCAGTTTCTCAATCTCAACAGCTTTGCAGTGGCTCTAGCTATTTACCTGGTCTCTAAGACACATGAGCAAATATTAATTTGCTTTTCTTTACACTTCTGTCGTGAATCCGTCTGACTGCCTACAGGCACCTCTGCATATTTTGGGGTAGACACTACCAGAAACCAAACTTTCAGGGATGAAAGCAAGAGAGCATTCAATACTCCCGAAAGAAATATGCCTAAAATGGTAACACTCTATCATTGTAGCTCTTAGCTAGAAGGAACACCATAGGTTTTAATGTTATATACAGTAAGAAATGCACATGAAAATAAAACCAGTCAATCGCATTTTTGCATACTCTCACCATATTTTGAGTTTCGAAATATTTCAGTATTCTATTACAGCTTTTGATTCAGCCCTGATTACACCAGAATCTCACATTCTGCCTTTTTCAAAGCAATTTTTAGCCCTTTGGGCAAATTAAAAAGAGTATTGAAGTATACAATAAAAAAACAAATTAGAAACAACCCTCACGACATATAAACAGACCACTTAATTTTCCTTCAATGTTTCTTTACTAATTTCTATATACTACTATTTTCCAAGGCTACAGTCAGAATTATCCATTGTAAATAGGGTAAGAGAAAGTGGAAATTACGGATCTAGTGGTCAATGGCAAAAAACAAACAGAAGAGCTGAGGGGAGAGGTTAAATGCTGTGCTAGTTAATAAGAATGACAGCTTGCTTTGAATACTCATACTGACTGCCCAAGATATTGAATAAACCTCATTTAAACTAATTTTCATTATTTGTAGAGTCTGTGTTAGGAATCTATCATTGTCAGTACTATTAATATTCTTTCCAGAGACCATATTATCAGCATATTTAAAGGAAAGCTTTTCTTTTCAATATTTATTAACTCATTAATATTTCTTGATAGTAATATCCTGGTTGTAATATCCAAATCAGTGCATACTAAGGTATTTTTTACTGATTAAACTTTCTGAATCAGAAGATTTTTATTCTCTAGTACTAAAAATCCACTTGAGCTCCTGGAATTTTGCTTGCTTTCTTTACTATTTATATGAACAGCACACATGGTCTTATTTATAGGAATGGCCTTTAAAATCTACGTTTTTGTCTTTTTTCAGTAGGTACAGTAAACCAGAGCACTGACAACATCCTAGTAGCTGATCAAATACGAACTGTGAATAAATGTGAATATGAAAGTTAATTTGTCTTACCCGGGTTGCAGTCTGTGAGGAGGGAGCAGATGGAGAGGAGAACTTTAGAAATGGTTAACGCTGGACTCCAGTTGTCTTTTAAAATGTCCAGGCAGATGACGCCTTGGCTGTTAATGTTACAGTGGTAGATTCTTGTCCGAAATGTTACCTAGAAAGGACAGTGTGTTTAAGTACAACAGTGTTCAAGTCAAAGATTACACAGTTATCAATCAATTACAAAATCAGAAGAACTAACACTCTGCTTTCCTGGTTGAAAAGAGAGTATGCTGTTACTTTCAGTCAAAAACTGGGCGAGATAAAACAGAGATAATAAAGCCTGTCTGTTACATCTCTGGCCAGCACCGAAACACATTTCCCGAGCTTCCCCTTGCCTTGGTCTCATCAATCACATTATTTTTGTATGGGGCCAAAAAAAGCTGTTCCATCCCCTGATCTGGACAACATTCATAATTCAAGTCCACTGCTCCTTCATGCTTTGAAGGCAGTCAGAGGACAGATTATTCTGCTGTCTTCATCTGTTCATCATTTGACCCAAAACACTAAGCTGGAAAAAAAGGGTGGAGGCATCACATCAATGACTCCTGAAAAAGCTGAAGTGAAACGTTTTTGAGAAAGGCTGCTCAAATAAAATGCTTTCATTTCCAAATTTTAAGTTACAGTTGTACCAACAGAACACCTTTTAGCATTTTCTGGTTGTTGATTTTGAGGCTTTCTGTATCCATTTTATATTGTCTCCCAGATGATCCTACACATAACAAACCAAAGAGGAGATCACTTCTTTTAGCCTAGAATGATGTCCTTCTGCTTCAAGTTGAAGATACAGACCTTTTTTTTTAAAAGAAGCTTAGCTAAGAAAGTTCACTTCATACTTCAGAATGAATACTGCGACTACTGGATAAGGAGGAACAATATGAAAAAAACACCTCTTGGAGGTCATCAAGGACTAATTTGTCCATCAGTTCTACCCAAATGACAAGTCAAACCCGATGGTTTCAACTATGAGGTCACAGAATCTAAAATCAAGATGTACATTTTAAGGGGTCTACTCATCAGCAATAACCCTGCCAACAGAGGGGTTGATTAGGCAGGAGACAACAGCAGTCAGAGCACACTCTGACTTAGGAAAGCTCTTCATTAGAGTTGGGCAGTGCTAATAACTGGGAGTGCTTATGCACCTATCCCTGCTCTACCACACCGATAAACCTGCATCTGGATAGTAATGGAAACTGATGGGAGGCATGCTCCTGTTCTGATTTCTTCAATATCAGAGATTTCAGTGGGATTGAGATCAGGCCACTTAGCAGTAAGCAGAAGAGAGAATACAAGTGAAATAACACAGTACCTGGTTTACTTCTATTAAAAAAAAAAAAAATCATTCTCTAACACACTGAAAAATTCTGTCCCTTTGGATTAAATCAAGAAGCTTTGACAAAATAATGGAAAGAAAAGGTAATAGATTTATGGTATTAAAACACTGCATTCAACAAGAAATACTTTTTCTCATAATTACTTTTCCACATAAATTTGGGAAAGTACTTTTGGAGCCCACTGTCATACACCAGTTAGTTCTGTACCAAGGACACCCAAAAAAGCAATTTCATCAGTTTTTAAACTACGTCTAAAGGTATTGCTAATTAATAGGATAATTTCATAGTTTCCCACTCCATATCCTACATATCTATAGGTTCTTTCCTTTTTTCTCTTATATTTGTGGTTTTGCTTCTTGTTTTCCAGCCTAAGTGCTTTGCCTCTGGGACTTTCATGAGAATTCAAAATATTTCTCGCACAATGATCTGAATTAATCCAAATGCTCTGGCCAGACGATCTATTTTTTCCTCCTCATTAGGAGGCCAAGCACATTCAGCATTTGGAGTGAAGGAAGTCTCCTGCAAGATCAAGATAATATTTATTTAAATAATAATTATTATGTGATGATAAAATGAAATGTTTGTCTACAAAGGGAAGCTATTTTGAACAATGAAGGTTACAAATACACAAAAGCGGTAAACTACCTTACACACAAACTGTATGTCAAAGGTGTCCATAAAAGGAGCTGGTGTGGAGAAGCATCCTGAGAATTGCAGGTCAATGCTCACAGAGTCCCCAGGCAGGTTAACTCCAGGTACTCTTACATTCCAGTTAGAAGCGAATCAGGGAATGCTTCCTAGCAGGATGTCCCATGACTAAGGCGAACTTCAGCATCTGCTTAATTTTAAGTATTTTATGCTGACTTTTCAGTACACTGTTGGAATAAAGTTTTTTCTTAATTCTCTTACCTGAACAAAGGTGCTTTCCTATACTTCCTTGACAAAAAATTTGAGGACTTTATTTAGTGGCATCTAAATACACTGAGTAACAAGATATATGTAGTCTCACTGAATGTGGGGGAAACACACTGAACCCATTACACAGATTAAATTATACCCTCTGAATAATTTATAGACAGGTCAGTCTGAGCTTGTAACCTGCTCAAGGGAAGGTCATCAATTTGAGCCTGCATTTTAACACGTAACTGTTTTGCCATCAGCTGAGAGGACACTGCCACATGTTCCTGCCTGAGCTGCTTTTGAAGCACTGAAGCAAGGACACAGGGAATTTGGCAGGATTCAGAGAGCTGCTAAGATGAACGGAGGTAGTTCATGTCTTTCATAAACTGTTCAACACTCCACTGACATCTCAGACTACCTGGTGTATAAATGTAGATGGGACTACATCTGTTTGCACTTGGAAGGCTATTTTTAGAAAATGCTTAGACCTGAAAAGCAGCATTTTTTCAGTATGAGCACATATTAAATCCGTGACATTGAGAAAGATAAGGCTTGGTGCTTGCCACCGACAAAAATATCACTGATTAGCCAAACATGTCAGTGCACTTCCAAATGCCTGCCTAAGACAGAGGCACTTTTAATATTTAAATAATCAATGTATGAATTGATAATTATAATGTTATATTTTATTATATTTTAATATAAAAATAATGAATTCAATTAATTAATAAAAATAATCACAGTTTTCAGAATTTCAAAAGAAGCTGCATTAATATGCTGGAAACTGTGGACTGAAGGTGGCAGGTAATGGAGTTCTTATCCCAAGATAGTAGAGTACAATTGGGATGACACATTGCTTTCCTCATCCAGGTATTGCCTCAAATTGCTGATAATGTGGGAAATGCTGACATGTAACTTTCTGGATGTTGTGTTTACCATACCTACATTTTAAGGTTATGCAGGGTCACTTCTATTACATGTGTACAGAGAAACCAAGTGATAATACCATTCCAAGGGAACTGCATTTTCTTTATTACGGTCATATTTTTACCTTTGATGTCACTTAAATGTTTCCTCTAAACAGTGCAGTCTAATTCTATTTATCCCCTAATGAAACCACCTAAACAATCCCATGCAGGGGCTCAAGGGAGTGTGTGGTTGTATAGGCAAAGTTATTCTCAGACAATTGAATGGTAGAGGAGTAATTTATAGGTTTTTTTGAACAGTAAGTGGCCTCTATGGATCTATTTTCTTTGATTCTGGAATTTAGAAGAGAGTACCTCATTTTTGTCGAATAAAAGTGTAGGTCAGAAAAATGCAAATTATGGGAAATAGGGAAAGATCGGACTATCTACCTTCTGAAAACTGCAAGAGTACTATATACAATCTTTTGAAAGGTAATGATAAGGAATTTATATTCAATCAGTTTTGGAAGAAAACACTAATAAACTCCTCTGTTTTTCCACTGCTGAATGCCAAACCCTTCTGAATCTTGTAAATCAGAATTAAACAGATAAAACCCCCTTTATATAGTCTCTTAGACTAAAATGGGGTTGTCTATTCAAAATGGGGAGAAAAATTATCAGAGAGAAGAAAAAGGACATGAAAAGCTATGTCTGGCTGTTCATTGAATAAGTTTCAGGACTGAAAAAAGACTGTTTATAAAGCTTGGAAAGAGGGAATTAAGATGGATTTTAGCTGAGTGATTGGAGGCAACTGGTTGAAGGCAATATAAATAATTTCTGTATCTCAGAGTGATATCCCAGTTTTTCAGTATGAGGTAGTCTTAAAATAACTTACTATCTCTCCTTTGCACTGAATGTTCCTCTGTGAGGTCTAAACCCAAGCAGCCACTGTGGTGCTGCCATCCATGTGTGCGGTTTGCTTTAACCTTCACTGTGAAATTCAGAGAGGGGCACATAAAGGCACCGCAGCTCTGCAAGGGCTGATCCCTCAAACACATCTCGCACACTTCCAGACTTCACTGAATTCAGCTGCAACCTTCTTAAAAAATGTATCAGGAGGAAGAAATGATTCTCCAACGTTGCACATTAGCATGCAAAGGGTTACAGTGTGCACTCAGGAATTGCTTTCTTCAGCCCTTTCAGGTTCAAACTCTCAACTCCTGTTTCTCATTCCTCGCACTGGAGCCTGGTGACTGTGCAGGAAGAGATGAAAGATTCCCAGAGCCAACAGGAAAATAAACAAAACCAACCCCCTTTTGCTTGGCCAACACTGGAAGCAGAGCTGAGATCCCAGGGCTCTCAATCCTATGGTTTTGGAAAGTTCCTTTCAAGCCCTTTTAATTTCTTACAGGGATGGAATCCTGCATACCTGTCTGACATGAAACTTCTGTCTTTCTCAAATATTCCCCTGGAGTTCTGGTTTAATAAAACTGCAGTGGCACTACCTGAAGTGGAAGAAGTTGTACTGCATACAGAAAAGGTTATATATATATTAAAAAATATGATGCCATTTATGATGACGTTCATGAAGCTCAGGAGGGAGTAAGTAATTCCCATCTCAGTTTGTCAGACTTTATGAGCAATAGATTTGTCTGCTCAAACAGTAAAAACATGATAAGGGCTACACCCTTTAGCCATATGAGAAAAATACTCTAAAACAACCTAAATGAAAGGTATCTATAGTTCTGAGTGACACAATGTTCATGCAATAACCTTTACATTAATTGGCATACTTTTATTTCTTACAGAGTACACTTGATTTTATCTACACCCAGCACCGAGGCCACCTTTCTAAGACAGGGTGGACCATCTCTGGTTTTAAGTACAGATTTGTAGCATGCACATGAAGAATTCTTGAGATACTCGATGGATTATCACAAGAAGTGCATAGTAATAAATGACTGGCCATATGATGCTCACTGTTAAAGAATACAATTTGAATTCACACCAAGAAATAAAAGTTCATTCAGTTCTTAAAACACTTGTTTACATCTAATTTTGCTAGGTTTTCAAAAGCTATAATTTATTTTATTGAAGGACAGTATATGGCATCTGCATTAGCAGGAAATAAAAAACTGTGATTACTTTTGCTTGACCTACAGAAAAGTCTGGTATGCAAAGTATGCTGTGTTTGGCAAAATGCACCAGTGCATCAGTAGCCAAAAGTGATAACAATTTAAAAGGATGTAATAGCATCCACATGAGTTGACCTTTATATTACTGAAAATCAATCAGTATGCAATATGAGTAATTATTCATTATATTCATGGTAATTATGAAGCTGAGTAACTACTCACACTGTCTCATTGAACAGACTCTTGCAGGAGAAAAAAACTGAATAAGCACAGCAACACTAAGCATCTTCATTATATAAAAGCAGTCCTTTTGCACACAGATTTAACAGCAGAAGAAGTAAAAAGGGACCTTGATAATCCTTGATGTATCCAAGAGCACAAATAAAAAAATTATCCTAAGCTGTACAAACTTTTCTGAAAACAAAGGAAGAGAAGAAGAGGACAAGAGAAATGGATTACTGTTTGGGTTAGGGTCAGTCAGAATACAAAAAAGATTTAAGATGCTAAGCATCAAAAGCTTTCTCCAACAAAGTCACTTTGAGTTTTTATAAAATGATTTTCATATAATCAGCATAATCTTTCTTGCAATTAATAGTTCCATATGAAAAGTCAGCAAAAAAGTTCTTTTAGAGAGAGTGCATTTTTTTAGGTTTACTAGTCGTTTAACTTTTATTAAATAAATCCATCCTTTTGAAGATAAAAGCACAAATGCTGTATTGCCCTGGATGCATATCTCTGTGAGCTCACCAGACTGCTCCTCCTGTTGCTCTGGGCACGGGTCTGCCAGTCATGGGGCAGAGCAGGCAGGTTGTGGCAGCCACTTCAGGTCCTATACTCGGTATTCTAAGAAACATGGGCCTTTTTTACCTCACCCAATTTTAACAGCCTTTGAGTATTTAGGTACTTCCTACATGAGAAGTCCTAGGCAGACTGACCTCAAAATTAGTAGTTTTTTGTCCTAATCAGTTCATCTGCTTTCATTCTATTTTAATAATGTGCATAAAATCTTTCTCTCACATCTATGTATATATATCTGTGTGTGTGTAAAAGGGGACAAGAAATAACATTGACATATGATGCATTTTTAGATCACATGGATTTTATGCAGTAAAACATGCTTTATACAGCAGAATTATGTAGCTTGTGAAACATCCAATAGACAACACAAGTTGTCTTTTGAAAATATATTTGACAAGCAGTATGCAAACCACCGCTGCAAGGCAGAAGATATTCCCCACAAGATAACTCTAAAGGCCTTTTTGAGAAGCTTTGTGCACTGGGTGTGCATAGAAAATATGAAGAAATGGTGAACCACCTCAGTTTTGGTGAGGGAAACCAGGAAGAGTTCAGCTGGATAGAGCCAATTTAATCAAGACTAAATAAATCAGTAGAAACTAGTGATATAAATTAGTATATTAAAAACAGAGTGAGTAAGAAGGCTATTCATTAGAAGAGTCATTGGCAATTCAATTTGCCAATTACTAGAAAAATTATCAGATAAATGAATTTAAAGGAAATCTCAGAGATTTACATGGCACTGCCTTATCAAACGCCTTTTGCATTTATTCACAATAAAATGTAGTTATTGATCCTCTCTTCAGCCTAACGTATTTCTGCTGGCATCTCTGTCCTCCACTTTAAATCTCTGTGATTCTGTCATTTTGAGAGATACTGACATTTTCTTAAGCAGCCATCTGGGTTTGACCAGTCCCAAGCCCTGTAGCCCTGCATGCTGCCCTATACGTTCACTGTTCCCTGAAGATATCGTAGACTCATACAATGGTTTGGGTTAGAAGGGACCTTAAAGATCATCTAATTTCAATCCCTTGCCATGGGCAGAGGACACCTTCCACTAGACCAGGTTGCTCAAAGCCCTATCCAATCTGCCCTTCAACACTTGCAGGGATGGGGTATCCCAGGGATGAGGACCTATGGAACAAACTGTTTCACTGCAGGTGGTGCGAACATACGAACCACCCACTGCAGTTCCCGTGCCTGGGAAGAGCAGGATTCAGGCTGATACTGCTGGCTCTGACAATGGTCTGCTGGTGGTAGGTTGTCCATTTCTCCCTCTCAAAGACTCCCGTGCATCTGATTTCTGCCTGCAAACACCCAAAGACTTCACTTGCTGGGAAAACCTGCCAACTCCATTTATTGTCATGGATGAAGGATTCACGGGCTGCTCTCAGCAAGAAGATGTAAATAGAAAGGCCGGGTGAGGAGAACAAGGGGGCATGGAGGCACAGCAAAGGGGCTGGGGGAGGCAGTGGTGTGGGAATGCGCCAGGCGAGGGACCGCCAGACCATCAGGAGGAGGAGGACGGGGAGGCCAGGAGGCAGCCGAAAAAAGCTGTGAGCATCACAGCATGGCACTGAGAACTAATGTGATGTGACAGAGGCTAAGAGAGAAGTATGACGAGGCAAATGAATGTCAGGGATAACAGTGACAGGAGACCATTGCATTTGAAGGCTGGTCTTAAGATGGCAATATCTGTCTGGGAGGGGGGGGCAAGAGGAGGCAGACTGAAGCCCTGCCTGCATCAACATTGCAGAGATGTTAAAAAGGGATGATCAAATAGGCTGCACTTAGGGTTATACTGAGTTTGAGAACTTCACGTGTAAATTGTATTATAGTGATATATGCAATTTAAAGTGTGTCTGCCTTGCAAGGTACATTTTAAAAATTTAAATTAGAAATACCAAGAAATGCTTATTTTTTTGTATTTACTCTTGCAAGCACTGCTTTTCTATTACACTGAAGATAAAAGTGTCCTTAACAGCCAATCACATACAAAACAAGTATGAAAATGTAGAGTAGAAGCCAGGAACAAAAAGAATTATCCCTCAAACATGAGGCTGAACTTATGAAATAGATAGAAAGAAGGATTCCACATAATGATATTTAGTGCATAGAAATTAGTGCTATATGACAAGTATGTATAAAAAAATGAAGAGGTGTTTAATATTGCCATTAAGACCAGATTCTATAAACACTATGAATTATATTTACAAAGGAAAAAGGCCCCCCTTGCAGTCCAACAGCTGATTTAAACCAGTTGAGCTTTCAAATACTGAGAATAATTTTTCAGTCAGCCGATAGACATATGAGATTTACACGGAGGAAATAGAGTTTTCTGTTATTTTAATTTTGATTTAGAGGTGATTTAGCACATTGCAGCATTCAAGTCCTGTGAACCATTTTTCAGTCAGCTGAGATTAAAGTCCCTAGCAAGATTAATTGTAGAGTTGGGATTAAGAGATTTTATAAATCACTCAAATTCAAAAATAAAGCTTGCAGAGTACTAGGATAATGATAGATACATCCATATTGTATCAGCTACAGCTAAATTGAATTGACACTGTAATAGACTGAACGTAGTCAAATATCAGAGTAGAAGTTATTAATAAAGATTATTCTTGATGAAAATGCAGACACCATTGCAGTGACAATTCCTGGGGGGAAGTTCTCTTGAAGAGTATTCATTTTTCTACAAACACCTGTGTGAAAGACCCTGGTATGGCTTCCTGATTTGTCAAGGCTTTCTGCTCCAGAGGGACAGTAGGCAGGATAATGAAATTATCGCCTTTCCTTCAATAACTGTAGTGTACATAAAGAAATGGTGTTAATTCCTAGTGATGGCTAGACTTTAAAGGATCTGATATACAAAGCTTGCACACTTGGGGAATTCACTGATTTCTTATGAGGACTGAGAACAGAAATTGAGTCGAAATTCTTTCTGTCAGATCAGGCTGACTAAGAGATGTGATACCCCCTACTCATACACACATGTACATACACACACACATGTACACCCACAGATACGTGCATACACACCCTCCCACAAGTGACATCTATGCATAGCTATATAGCCCATTCAGTACCCCAAAGAAAGAGAGCGGGATACAGAGCTTTCCTCTGCTAAAGGCAAGGGGCGAACTGTCTGAATCCATTAAGGATAAAAGGAAGATAGCAGGGAAAAGAAATCTCAAAGGTATTTCAAAAAAACAGGTTGAGGGGTCATCAAGGCACTGAAAAAATGTAAGGTTATCTCCTTAGCAGGTCACCTAAGTATTTTTGTGAATTTCTTTAAGTGACTGCTCTGAAAGGGGCCCAGCTTTCTCTGTTTTTCAGCCCACAGCACTACAAGGGAGATGCTGTATTTTGGGGCTGAAGTGAAATCTCACCTTGTGACTGAGATTGAAGCCTCAGCAGCATCTGGCCTTGGGCAGAAAGTGAGATCAAGTCCACATCTATGCCTCGCTTTGCCTGTTCCCCACCTTCCTCCCGTCCAGCATCTCATAAAACCAACGTGATACCGAGGATTCAGCTGAGAGGAGAATGGTGATTGTGCAGGCTGCTGCTTTCTTGCTGACTCAGCCAACGAGGTGCTCAGCTAATTTCCGCAGAGCTACAGCAGCTTCCTCACAGTGGAGGCAAGGGAATACTTTTAATTGATTAGAGCATCCCAGAAAACCAAAGCTAATTTGTCAGTTCTCGGATGAGCTGTTCTAAAAATCATGTTTCCTGGTTGTAGATCTAAACCGGAGTTAGCCTGGGCTGGCCCTCCATTGTTCCTACTCAAGCTGTATGGGTCACACACAGATAAACTTTTTGGGGAAAGGACAACTCCCTCCTCTGCATGAGTGTGCTGCAGTTGTGAGTGAGGTCAAAATCCACTGATTTATAAGAAAAGCAGTGCCGAAAGGGTCAGTGACCTCTGGGTCAAATAATCTGGAGTCCAGTTTCAAGGCATGAGACAAAGGTGAAATACTGAAATAGACTGACTGCAAAGGGGAAAAAATTAGTAGCATGAGACAAAATTATACTCTGACTTAACACACAGTATGTTCTGTGATGGTGAAGAGTAACTTAATTTGATACTATGCCTATGGCTTAACTTTAGAAAGACATTGACCGGTAGTGACAGAAAAAAAGAAAGCTGTGGATCCACAGGGAAAAGACTTCATGCAGACTGGAAGAGAAATCTGATGGCAATGATTTGTGGCTATACAAAACTCAGAATGTGAACTGGACCACACAATATAATTAGAGGATGTAAAGAATAAATATAAAACTTTAAAATCTTAGAAGGATGTGATGTTGAAGGCTGAAAAGTTATAAAAACTGAAGAAATATCTAACAGTGAAAGTTTGGATAGATATTTTTTCTTTGTTAAACAAAACCTGAATGAATGAGTCATTTATTTTCTTTTACAAGATAAAGTAGAAAAGCAAGTTAATTATCTGGAAGAACAAATGAAAATTACTTTATAAATTTCTTAAAAAGAAAACCCAAAATATAGGTTGAATCTTTTCTTCATGTGCAAATGTGTTCTCAGTTGTTTAATTTTATTTTAATTAATGTTTTCCAATATGTAACAGGGTGCTCAGTAATCAGAATAGGCATTAACAGTGTTTACAGAAGTAATCTGTATTCTTTAGAGAATATTGATAACTTTTTATAATACAAATCAAACAACAGTTACACTACAAATATATTTAATTCTAATAATAATAATATATATTTATCCAAAATCCATTTTTAATATATTTTCTTATTTTAAAAACTATTTTGCACTCCTCAAAGTCCATGTGCAACATACACATGCATGATAACAGACTGCACAACATCTGAGAATAGAAAAGGAAAAGGGACCACGGAAATCCTTCTGCAGACTTTAATACACTGTAAGTTAGGTCCTTTCACAGTAACTATGTTATGTGACATGGGTATTTGCTGTTGGAATCTCAAGTCAAGTAACCGAATCTGGCAAATACAGTTTCTTCCCAGGTCTTTTGTGGTCACATTTTTGGAAGATCAATTTTGACAGTACTCATTTAAATATTTAGTTACTTCATAGTGAAAGAGGGATGAAAATGGTCCACAGAAATCTCAGGAGTAATGTATGAATTCAGTCATAGTGAGAAATGTGAATTAGACCCTTTCTGCTATGTTCTTACACGAAGGTAATCCTGCCAACATTCAGGAATACATTTTAAGTCTTTCTCAGCACATTTCACAGTCTTGTACTTTAAATTTTTTTAAGATGATAGAGCCATAAGGAGTGAGACTATAATTAGAAAAAAAACTAAGATGATTTATTCCCATAACCCTAGAACCCATGATTTTGAGAACAGCACCAAATAACACAAATCTCGTGGTGAATTAGAGATGTCAACACCCAGTGACACAGATAGCACTGTACCGTGAGGCCATATGCTCTGTTCCACATCTTCACTACCTTTCTTTTGCTAGAAACAAGGTTGTGGAGAACATACTTAACCACCCCTTCCCAGCAATACTGACTGTCGGCAGCTACCTCATGATAAGCAGTCATCTTCCCATGCTGCTTTATTCAAGGGATTTCCAAACTATTTTACTTATGAATGAGTTTTATAGGGTCTGGAAAATAGATGTAATGAAATAGCAACAGTTAGAGAGATCCTACAGCAGGTCTGAAAATAGGGGTCATTTACAACCATAGCTGAAGCGCTTAGAATAAGAATCCATGTCTACAACATACGCTTGCAACACAGCTATATCTGACATTAGTCCCCTGTGCACACACACTCATTACTTTCTTACAGATAACAGTTTCCCTCATCAGAAATACTGGCCTTTTAGTCACACAATATGCCATCATCAATTCTCTCATCCTTTATCAAGCAGTACATTTTCATATGATTTATATGCACACATTTCTTACAATGACAATTGGCATCAAGATAAAGGCAGACAAAAAATCTATTACAAAGCAGGACAAGAACCACCTCTTTGCTTGACATTTCATTAATAAGCAATGCACAGCTGCATTCCTCATGTCTCAAAACAACACAGTCCCAAATACAACTGAGTATAGATTGAAAAGGACTTTACCTTGTGGTGAAATAGCAAACTGGACCTACAACTTCTATTTTAAAAGGATGTCTATTGCATGTACCGCCTCAAGACTCAACAGATTCAACACAGAGAATGACAAAAGACATCCCTGCAACTTGTCTTTCAGAACTAATTCTTTACATATTAGGTCTGGATCTCTGAGAGAACTTCAAGCTCTATTTTATAGACAATACAGCCATATAATCCTCTAAATAATACAGTTTTAATTTACTGGGGGCCTGAATGTAACCCTTGCATTACAGCTACTACAAACAGACTAAGCCCAGGAAAGAAGCAAATAAATGGGGCCTGTTAAGACAGATCTTGTACAGAAAGTGGGCTGAGCTGGGTGGGAGGCAGGAGTAAGAGGACATCACCCCAGCTCACTGTGCTCAAACCTTTAACTAACTGAAGGAGAAGTCATAAAGTTTCAAATTCTTACTTCACTACGTAACAACAGTTGCCCAAATCAGAAAATGTGCAGTCAGCAAAGCGTACAACCCCTGTAAGACCTCTCAGTGACCTCCAAGCTTCCCTACACTGGAACACTAGAAGTGGGAAACAAAGTTAGACCATCCCTCATCCTGCTACACTGACCCATCTTAGGTGACTATCTGGGAAAGTCCACTTTACAAAGTGACAAGTGCTTTAAATCACAGGTCTCATTTTTTTTTAACCTTTGTTTAAACTTTTCCTGATAGTATCAGTGTTAACTGCTGTAAATGTCACTACTGTGGCATTAAAATTCTATTTATAAGCACTTATCTTTCAATGGTCTACTCATGGTAATCAAAAAGGAAATCAGTTACTCTCTCTTTTAATGCCTTCTACTTTGGTCCAGCTGATCCTTTAATAAATGTGTCAAAAAGAAGGTAAATATTTTTGATCTTATAGCTCCTTCTGTGGAGTTCTTCCAGACACTTATTCTCCACAGTAGTAAGGTGAACAATTTACCCCTTTTGACTTTGTTTCATGAAAGACAGGCCTATCAGTTTATTTGATTCTATTACCAGCCCTGTGGGGTAAGTTTTCACAGTTTCTGTTCCTGTTAGTGAACATGCGTGTTAAGATTTGCATTCAGTCTTGCAAATAAGGTCTTACAAGTGTCTTGTATATGGCATTGATAATTCCTTATCTCCGCAGCCCAGAGGATGCATCTTAAGCGTATATTTGCCTTTTTTATAGATGCATTATGCAGGTGGTTTTAATAATCACGTGATCACATAATAAAGCCCCATTTTGACACCCTCCTCAGCAATTATTACTATTGGTTATAGATGACACTGTACTGCCACATTACATCCCATTTCTGTTTTTCCAGTCTTCCTAACCACTACATTTTTCCTGTTTGACATTCCAAGTCTCCTTGATCATGGTAATGTCACCTTCATGTTATTGATACAGTTCTACACTTCTGGCTGTGTCATTATTGACAGCATTGTAAAATAAATCTGTAAGGAATTCTGTAAATCTCTGTCTAACACTCCAGTTTCTTGACTTTGGTGCCATATTCTTCCAGAAAACTGATGTAAAGCAATTCTTTATAACTTCATAACAATTGTGTATCCTGCATCTGCAGAAGTAATTTATATGGGGTAGTGCAAAAGGTGCATATTTTTGTCAAGACAGCCATAGAGTCTTGGTGAATTATATGGGTCAACAGGAAAGATTAAGTACCTTCAGCTGCTTATAAAGGATGCAACTCAAATATAAATGCTTTCACATTAGAAATAACTGCTGGAAATTATGCAACCATTTTCTAAATAAATCCATATCCATTCAGCTATACTGGCAACATGCAAGCAAATTTTAGGCAATTATTTAAATTCTTTCCATCAAAATACCCAGTTTAAATATTCATTATTGCTTTGAAAATTTTATGTTTCATCCTAAAATGATATACCAACATAGACATTAAAAATATCAGAAGGAGAGGACTCCTATCAGACTTTCAGTATCCTTCTACTAACCTTAGGTGGTTTAAAAGGATAGTCCGGTGAAAAGGTAATGTCAAGGAAGAAAACTCCACCTTCATATACAGATCCTGGAGGCCCCAGTATAGTTGACCTCCATTCATAAATGTTGTCTCCTTTGGGTCCAGCACTAAAATAGAAAACAAAAATATAACATACTAACTACATACAGTCAAGAATATACTGCATCAGTTATACTCTACAGGTAGTACCACTGGTTTTGCAATAATGCTAGAAGCTAAAATTGTGTATCACATTTATTAAGTTAGTCCCTGATAAAACATGTAACTGATGTCCTAAGCTCTGCCAGAGAAGTGATATATTCAGCCAGGAAGAAGTATTAAAATCACATTATAAATTATTCAAATAAGCACAGAAATATTCCCAACTGTCTTATCTCAAATATTTTAGTGGGCAGATATACACTATTTACAGTGCAAGGATATAGAGACTTTGCTGAGATGTCTTGTCACTGTCTTGCTTCACAAGCCATCCTATTTTCACCTTCCTCCTCATCCACCTACTTCATCAGTCAGTAGCAGTGTAATTACACACATTATACAGCACAAACTGTACTAAGGGTACTGAGCAGGGTACAAACAATCTTGCAGCTGCACTTGTTAAGTTACTAACCTAAGGTCTTCAGTCAATAGCACAGAAGGCTGCTTTACTCTGCAATTGTTACCCTATCTTAAAAATAATATAAACAGGAAGTGGGTTAAACTCTTGGATTATGTTAATTCAAAGTCCTTGGTTAAAAACACAGCACTGAAATAATATTCAAAATGTACAAAACACAATCCTGCATGAAACAAGAAAAATGTCTCACCCATATGGTGAATTTCTGAAAAATAAGAAAGAAAATACTAACTAATAAAAGTTCTTAGGCATGACTCCTCTAAAAGCCAACACAGCCTCCCTTTCATACAACATAGTGCTTGTCCATACAAATACATATTTTACTCAGAATGGCCTCTTAAGGAATAGGAAGACTTCTTTACTGTTCACAGCCTGCTGATACCAGTCACTGATACAGGGATGAATTTTAATTAGGATCAATTGGGGTGGTGACTTCCAGATACCTGATTAATATTGTTCAGAGGAAGGCAGTATTGGTAGATATATCAAATAAGTGACGTGGTACTGGCTTAAGGCATTTCTTGTGAAACAATTCTTGTTATATCTGCAATAAAGATTTCCACAGCATACAGGCGTTTGTGAAATAACTCCGTGTGTAGAGCAGATGAAAGCCCTTGGCTATGCTCCATGCCTCTTAATGTACCCAAGGCGTACAATTATTATACGACATCATGTCATGTTCACTGCTCAACTATTTATTTTGTTCACTGAAAGTTAATAAACCCCTCTTGCACCTGAAATTCCTTGGGCTCCCTTCATTAAAACTTCTGACTGCACAATTCCCTGCATACAACTGCATGACTTAGTACTGTGCAGTGTACTTCATTAGTGATGGTACCTACATCAATTCCCTATAATAGCTGTTAATGCTTCTTGGTTTTCTAAACTACGTAGCTTTCTCAACAAAAATGGGTTACAGAGACCATAACATTATGGAACATTCATTTTCTATCAGCCATAATAAAAAAACTAGCAATTGTTTTAAAGATAAAATCTGGCTTTTTAAGTGTCACAGTAGCAGAAGTGTTGCCATCCATATTTCACAGTGTCTACAATACATCAGGTTGCTAGCTGCCAAACAAATTTAATTTACCTAGTTCTCAGTTTGCATTAACCTTTGAATAATAAAGCACAGCTGAGACTGCTGTAAGAAACAAACCAGAGAATGAATAATTAAAAACACCTCCACTGTCTTTAGAAAGAGCAATCCTGAGTCAACAGGGAAGGTTTAATTGTGACTGAACTAGGCATTAAGGGGCTAATTGAACTCTTTATAAGCCCAAACAAATGCGGTCCTACATCAGTGCTATGGTATACAAGGTTCAGAGAAAATGAAACTCCTAAGGAAGACAAAAAAAAGAACCAGGCAATTAATTCAAATAGAAGAGGCAAGAAGCAGGGGAGGTCTAAATCTTAGACCAAAAAAAGCCCATAATATGCGAAAGAAATCCCTTCCCATTTTCTGTAGAAAAATGTTCTAACACTTGAAGAAGCAGTGACTCAGTTGATGCCAGCAGGTTAAAATGGAAGTGATATAAATGTCGATCCCAGAAAAATGGCTGGAAACAGCACGTAACAAAACCTGGCCTTGTCCTTCTTAGACCTTATTTAGCAAGGAGGGGATGGCTGGGCCCTTTTCAAGTTTGAGTAAGGCTCA
This sequence comes from Myiotriccus ornatus, assembly GCA_036023395.1. NCBI lineage: Eukaryota > Metazoa > Chordata > Aves > Passeriformes > Tyrannidae > Myiotriccus > Myiotriccus ornatus. The sequence goes on along the minus strand of JAYRBT010000082.1, from coordinate 37,758,619 downwards.
CTTTTTTTGATTAGAACTCTCTCTGACAGTGGCATTTTCATACCGTATATTATTTTTATTTGTTTTGCCTATTAATTTAATTGCATTAACATTTGAAATGAGCAGTCATTAATTAGAATAGTTGGAAAATGCTCCATCTGCCAGTTGAACTGTTTCGGCACGTCCAGCTACAAGCCCCGCCTGATCACATTCTGAGGATGCTGATTAACATTAATTGAAGGTTTTCTTTGCAAATGGGAAATGAAGCTTTATTAAGTATTATTATTAATCTGAAGAATAGCTTAAATTGTATGGAGTGTGGGAAGACTGCTGTTATTGCCACTGCCTGTTAGAGTGCTTGCTGACAGCAAGGCTGTTCAGTTGATGTAAAATCCCGACCCGTGTGCACAGGCAACAGCTGGTATTAAGGGCAACAGCATGCACAAGCATAACATTTTTTTCACTTGTGCATTAATAATACAAAAAGTTTGACAGGTGTATTATCTTTGTTTTCCTTCTTTCCTAATTGTTAAGCCTTTTATTTACCCATGTTACTGGCAACCAGAACGACGACTCATCAGGCTTCACCAGAGAAAATTCCCATATGTGCAAGACCTCAGCCAGAGCCTTATTCTATAAGGTTTAAAATGCAAGAGGATTTAATTACCCTTCTCTCTTCATGGATATCTGCCCGACACACTGAAGCCCAAATGTTTTACATTCAGTATGATTTACATTCCAGCTCCACTAAAGTTACTGGCAACCAAAGCACAGATCTCAAAGAAAGCAAACCAAACAGCTCAGTGCCTGAAGTTCTGTTATCTTTGGAAGGACAGATTCAGATGTGCACCCACTCGGTAAAGGGCAGACTAAATCTGTCTTGAACTCAACTGACCCAGGACCAGTACACATACACTGCCTGTGACAAACCTACTGCTACAGCAATAGGTTCTCTTCAGGGAGAATTAACGGTGGCTGTGGCAGCTCCAGGTGGAAGTGGCTGAACTATAAGGATGGTTAGAGGACAGGTCTGCTGTTAGACCAGCAGTGCAGCCTCCCAATGTGAGCCCTGATGCTGACACCCCAGAAGGATGGGGCAATCAAGGAACCAGCAAAAAAGTTGCAGTTGTGACTCAGGAGCTGGTGATCCTCACCTTTCCAGTGTTATCTCCCAAGTGGAATATGTAATGTAGGACCAAGGAGGTGCAGCTGAGCGTAAAGGCCCTGGAGACTAAAAGTTATCAATGGCTTGTCATTGTTCCCCTACAGCTGATGACACACTTCACTGAATAATGTATTTTACCCACTGGGGGGAGGCTTTGCTTACTGGAAGAGCTGGAGTGGGTGGATATGTAGCCAGTTTTCTTCCAGAATGACACCAATATGGGTGTATGAAATTCAGGGCAAAGCAGTCAGCACATGTAAACTTCATTTCACTGTCCTTTGCTTTTCCTATATTTTAGTTCTGACATTGCTTTCCACATACGTACTGGCAGGTGAAATGTATGAGCATCAGTTACATTTACTAGCAAAACACTTTAAATGCTACTAGAACAGAATAATTTTTCTTTAAAATACGCTTACTGCACTAAGTATCTTCTATTCCCTCAGTATGTTTTACGCAGGCAGCCACTTGAAAGTACTCCTGCTAAAAACTGCTTGTCCAGTGCAATACATTGTAAACACCAAGATTTCCCCGCATTTAGAACATCCTAAAGTATGAAAACAACAGCATCTATGAGATATGCCAGATGAAAACCTATCTAGAGAAGTTACCAAAGTACAGTGGATTTTTAGCTGTCTGGATGCAAATTTACTCAATTTGCAGAGAATAACTCGCAAAAGTGGAAATATAGAAGGTCAAAAAAAAAGAAGAGTATCTCCCTTGTTTATCAGGTAGTCATATGAAAGAGGTTAGTAAAAATAATGTTAGCATTTTCTAATCTAACTTATATGTCTTGATGAGGGGTCACATGCTTTCCCAGTGTCTATAACTGGAGGTACCATAAACTCATAGTGTGTTTCTGGTGAGGTGGAAAATGAGGACTAGCTCAGCGTCTTCCATTCTTGGTCTCTGAATCTTGCTGGTATCCTCTATTAAAGTAGATATTCTTTAACACAAGGGAGAGGCAAGCCTGTAGCACAAAACAAGTAGGAAAAGGAATTGTAACTTAAATTGCCTTCTAGATCTGACACATGAACAGTGTATGGGGGGAAGTGATCAGGCCAAATAAAATAGGAAAGCAGATGGTTGGGAGGCCTTCCCACTCCTCAGGACTCAGAAAGAAATCAAAAGATTCATCTGGAATGTGTGAGTTTAAGTTCATTTTTATCCTCCTCCTTTATAACAAGGAAGAATAAAGCAGAACCAGGATATTATACTATTATACTAATGACCATGAACTCACTTTCCATGGCATTGTCTATGGCATTTCATTCCTATTATTACATTATCTAACCTGAGTGGTCCCGGCACACAGAATCACTGGACTTCCCCTGCACTATGAGAAGTCCATGGAGAATGCAATCCCTCTCCAGTGTCTTTGGCAAGATACGACAGCAGAAAGAAGAGGGATACAAGGCTTTCCCTCTTCCTTTTCTTTTTTTTCACACGGAGCCTTGACTTTAATGTTTAAGAGATTTCCCTCTGAGGAGAAAGGCTCACTACAGAATGATCTCCATTTCTAAATATTACAACACAGTTTCTTGCAATCCCACTTCTTGCACATCCAACAGTTACGCAGGAGCAGATCCTGCCTCTAGCTGCCTTCTGTGAATGCTTCTGGGAAGCCATTTACCCAGAGGGCAAAGTGGATACAAAAGTACTGAAGATTGGCAAAATAATTTAAGAGCACAGCTGGTGAGGGAAGAAGATGGATGTGACAAACCAGAAGACCGCAGATTCAGCTTTCAGTGAGATACATCTCTTGGGAAGTTCATATGAAGCTTCATTAAAATAAACCCGGTATACCTTCTGCTCTCTGCTTTGAACACTGTGCCAATACTGAAACTGGTTCTAAACAAAAGTGCTGCTTTGTCTGCACCACAGCTCCGGGTTGACCCTGTGCTTGGGGACAGCCACGAGACCAGCAGTGGGGCAGTGCTGGGAAAGTGGTTGCTGCACAATCTCAGTCTGTGAAGAGGTAAACCAGAAGCAGTTATGCTGATGCTAACAACACCAGGTGACTCAGACCCACCTGCACACCCAGCCTAGCCCGTATCAACAAAAGGCAAAACCAGCGCTATTGAGAAGCAGTGGCATCACAGCCAATCTGCTGAATTTCTTCTGCTCTAGTCCCAGTATTCTCTCCTCTCCATCCTGAAAGCCCACCCGATCTGCCACCTCTCAGTCTTTATTAATTCCTTGTTACTGACAATTATTCTTTGTAGAACATGCATTTTCTAATTTCTGCTTTAGGATGGTTTCTCTCCCACCCCCTCTCTGTATGGTGACAATTCATTGCTCCATCGTGGCGGATCCTTCCTCACTTCAGGTACATGCAGATCCCAACTCCTCCTAACATCCCCCTTCTTTTTCTCTCATTAACAGCCATCAGCACATCCTGCTATTTTTCATCTTTCTGCAGAAATGAGGATGGAGTAAAAAATGGTACAGGGGGATTTCATTATAGTACAGTAATTTTGTTCCCTTCCTTCGCTGTTGCCCTTCTTCTGAGATGTAGAAAATGAAGAGCAAGCAGCAACAGTGGCACAGGGAAGGGAAAAGGAGTCACAGCTGCCTACCCAGATGCTACAGTGATATCAGGAGGTACTTTTGTAATTGTATGTAATAAAGAGTTGCCACAGCAGCCAAAAGAATACAATTCTACAAAACAAAAACAAAGAGATAGCAGCAAGCACTGAGACTGCCTGTGGCAATGGGCACTGTTGTATAGGTTAATAACACCTCTGCTATGAATAAAATTAGCAGGCTAGTCTCCAAGTAGTAAAATCAAAGTACAATTAAAGAAACAAACCCTTTCATAATCAGAGATAAGTGTTTACTTTGCTTATAACATCGATGACTTAAACTCTCCTCCAGAAATAAACCCTTCCCAAATTTGTACTTTTGGAAGGCATAACCTTATCTTAATTTTATTTTTTCCTAAAAATCTCCTGAAACCCTCCCAAAATCTTCCTTTTTTATTTTTATAACAAGGTATTGTCATCTCAGTTCCTTCATCTAGATGGTGCAAAGTAGTGCCATTTTTAAAACGCTGGAAGGTGCTTATGTTTCTTACCAATATAATCTAGAACAAACACAGAAAATTTTTCAGCGTTAAATTTGAGGCCCAGGAGATCTGAATCACTCTAAGTAAATTAACAATATATATTTACATTTTAAAAGAGTTGTTTATTTTACTTTGACTAGACTCAACAGATAATGAAAAAGCTTGTGTTTCTATGACCTAACACTCGAATTTGGGTCTATGCTAGATCCATTATTTTTGGTCACCCTATAACAGAAATGGGAATTTACGTCTTATATATGTTGGAATATCAACATAATTAGACGAGGTAAGCATGATTTTTGAGTAGATACCTTTCCCCTTACTTAATTATTCATAAAAGAAACTGAGGTTGAAGTGACTGGGCCACTTGTTACTCCGAAAGGCTTTGGCAGAGAGAGACACATCAGACAAATTCTTTATACCACTTAGTTTCCATTACAGTGAGAGAATTCAACTGAAAAAATTGGATCAGACTTTCTTCCAGTTCCTCCCATTTTCTGACTGAGACCATCTCTCCACAGGAATCTTCTTTTAAAAAAAGTACTTTTAGGCAAGCAGTAAGGGAAGGACGATATTAAGACATTTTTCTAACTCGTGCTACAATTCCTTCAAAGTGGTTATATCCTGCTCTTATTAAATGCTTTCTACTGAAGCCAGTTACCATTTCGATCTACACTTTGGAACCAGTATGTTTGTGGTACACATGACTGGAAGGATATCTAGGAAAACTGATCCCCATGAGCTGCCAAAGGAGCAGTAATGTATTATGGGATAATGCTAGATATTGCTTCTTATGCTTATTGAGAGCACTGAAATTCAGAATGGTACGGCACTTTCTAATTGTGAATTTTCTCTAGCTTTAGCAAGATATTTCTAGAGGTCCATTCATTATCCAAAGCGATATGCTGTTTAACTTTGGGGCTTTCTGCCTCTTTCTTTCTTGCAACAAACCCTCAGCACACCAGGGCAGGGTGCCGCAAGTCTGTACGAGGCAAATCCCTTTTTTCTGTGATAAACTTTCTTCTGTCACAGCAACCATTAAAAATTATTGGCTGAAGCTGCTGAAGCCATGTTGTGTTTAAAATTAATAAGTTTGGGCCACAGCATTAATAACAAATAGATTAAGACTAAAGTGAGTATCACTTACTTGATTGTGTTATTCATTTCTAAATAATACTGCTAAAAATTATTAAAAGTGTCCTAGTGCTTTAGCAGACTGATATTATTCAAGAGTAATTTGAGGCTTTTATCCTCCAAAGTCTTGTCTTCAGAGCATTCCTGAGATAGAAACCATCATGAAGAGAACTGCTTAATGCACAAAATAGTTATTTATATTACAGTATCTACAGCAATTTATTCACTGCAAACACCATTACGCAGTGTATGATCACAGCATGCTGAGTATTCACAATGAGATTTTAAAAATGGCAATTTTGTTAAGTATTCTCCACTTTGTTCAGCTGAACAAAATTACATAAAACCCTTCACAGAAGACTTGCCTTGTTCAGAGTAGGAAACAATCGCTTGCCTCCTATTACACATCTACAGGCTCAGTTCCCTTTTGCTACATCTGTTGTTTCTTTTTCTTTTAGAGTAATACCAGTAACTGAAGTTCCAGCTCTTTTAAAACACCAGAAATGGACCGTATACTTTAAAAAAGATAAAATATTTTTCAGCCTGATTAGCCTCTATGGGAAATTATATCAAGCATGATTTGTAGCCCTATGTTAGCAAAAGAGAAAAACATAAGTAACGAGGAATGAAAAACACTACAGAAAAATGAATAGGCTCTGCCCTGGGACCTTCTAACATGACCTCCAACCTTGCAACTTGCCAAGTGATATTATTTCCATGTTACTCCTAATTTGCTTTTCCTTGAGTTTTTTTCTTTCCCAGGATTGTAATTTATTTTTCAAAACGTAACTACTTTTAATTTCACAACACTCCCCTTTACCCACAACAGCTATAATTTACCATTATCTCTCCTCTAAGTTAAACGTAATACATGACATGGAACAGTGGGGTGGCACCACCAGGCACTGTATTTTTAAATTTTAAATCTAATTTAAAAGGATAAGGTGACTAAGTGCAGACAGATAACACAAAAACCCCAGAGCAGTTGGAAGATTTAAGAGGTGTAGTAGGGAAGAAAGCATTCTTTAAAACAGCATTGACTTTTTAGTTTCTGTGGAAACCTTAGAGGCAATGCAGGAGAGAGAGTTAGACAGGACTAAAGCAGACCAGCTCAAACATAATAGAAAGACATGAATGGGTGGAATATACTGAAAGCTTTGGATTTCAAATGCATTTGATATGTTGATTTGATCACTTATAAAAAAATGATAGCAAATTTTTGCTCTTTATTGGAAAGGATGAAAAATGACCAGAAAGTCACATGCAATGTGACGAATGGATCAACTGAACTTCAACTAATGTGCCTTTCATTTTGAGATGATGGACTGCTGATTTCATGTAAAAAATTTTTTGAAGTCTTATCCAAAAAAGATCTCTACAGTATCTCACTTTTAAAAATGTTAGTGTAAAGATATTCTGCAGTGGTCAGTCATTTCAGTAACCGAGAAAGATTTATAGAGGATTATTTCTAATATACATATACCCACATTTTCTGATTATTACGAATGCAACAAGCAAGGCAGTAGTTCCTCAGAAAGCTGGTTTCCTCTGTAACCACTAGCCAATGAATCTTTCCTGTACTTGGAAATAATTTATTCAACGGCCTCTAAAGAAATTTAAGTTGTTCAAGACTGTAATCTTTAACAGTCCTGTCTATAGGCAGTTGTCTAAATAAGAGCCTAGAAATTTTGAAACTTTATGGGACAAGATAATTTTGTAGCTTTTTTTCTGAAGGTTTTCTGACGTTTCCTTTTGTGACTAGTTTTTACACATAAGCTGCTTCTAAAACTGTTCCCAAAATGTTAATAAGAAAAAAACAATGAGAAGAAAATTTAAAAGATGTTAGTATTTACAGTTTATCTCAAACATACAATACAGCTGTGTAACCAATAAGTCTGCTCCTGTCCATCTTGTAAACATAAGAACAGGCTTAAATACAGACTCTCCTCATTTCAGTGGGAGATGCACACATGCTTACACGTGAAATGCTTGCTTACACAAGGAAACAACTCTATATTATGGCACAGAGTAACTAACATGATGTTAAACACATTATAAAACAAGTCATTTCCTCCTGAGTAAACAAGCCTATAAAGCTAACAGGCACAGAAAAAGGAAATTTGATTCTGAAATCCATATACTTCAAAAGCAGATTCCTTTTATTTAGTCAATTTAGTTAAGAGGCTGTCTTATTTCTCCAGATCTCTGGTAAACAGAAGAAAACACACTTCGAAATTGCTGGCAAATGGGCACATTTTCACAACCTTTTTTCTTCATTTGAAATGAAGTACGGAGACCAACCACAGGTCCAAAGTGAAAGAAAGCATAAAATATCTTGACTCTTGGTTGACACTGATTGCCCCACTGCAGCCCATGCTTTGGTTTGTCAGAAGAAGCCACCAGTTACAGGCAATTTTCTTTGCAGTGTCTGAGGATTGAACACTTTACACCACCTTACTGACTAGTCAAAATGAATGGGGACATGACAGATTGCTGTGGATGTTTATGTGAGACTGGGACCCGGTAATGTGGCTTCTCTCTCATTCAGCAGAATATTATTGTTAAGACATTTTAAGTCATAATCAGTGACTCTGTCATAGAAGAATTAAAATTCACATATGTAAGACCTTGGTTTCATTTACAACCACTGCATATGTTCCCTACATCAAGATAAAATACCAACAACAGTTGAAATTACCATTATAATTTCCTTGGCAACAACATCTTGGAATCCTTAGTCACACAGATGTTTTTTGCATGATAAAAATTACATTTGTGTTAATTTCTTTCCCATTTTCAGTTCCATCTCATCTCCCTGGTTCATCTGTCGGTGATACCTTCTCTCACCATTGTTTATTTACTCATAATATTACTGGTAGTCTGCACTAAGTGACAAACAGCTGGTCTTTGAGACAGAGCTACCACCATGAGGAGCACCCCAGAACACTACACTAGTCATGCTGAAATTCACAATGCAAAATTAACATGTAGCTTAACCTGTGAACACTCAACTTATATTACTTATCTTTATCATGCGCTACTGCTTATCTTTATTATCCTAATCATGCTTGCTTAAATCTTCTTTATTCAGAGCAAACACCTGGAGCAAATGGCTATCAGCTACAGAGGTGTTCATCTTGCAGTTTCTGTTTCAGCCCAAGCCTAGACAGCTTCTGTCCAAATTGTTTGCACTTGGAGAGTCTTTGGTGGTCTGCATCTAATAAATAGGTTTTTTACAAATCCATCTCTTAGCAGATAAACATCCCAAGTCGTAAGAACATCACTGATGATTACAGCCTTGCTGGCAATGGATGAAGGAGGAAATACTCTTTGGCTGCATGTGCTAGGTCTTGGTTGAGGCCCTGAGAACGCCATGGGAACAGGTGCCAGACAGCTGCCTGTCTTTACTGGTTATTACCACGTTAATTAGAGTGGTATCCAAACTAACTGCTGTAACTATCAGTCGGGTACTCTTCACAAACATCATACCTGGTGTAACAGTTTTAACAGAAAAATGTCCTGCTCTTTTTTTTCTAAGGCAAAGGGAAGGTGTGTTGGAGACATTTCAAGACATATTACTGTTTAAATAACTTGGATATGATCAAAGTCAGCAATGGCTCACCTGTACTGTACCTGTGACAATTTAGTAGAAACCTAGCTGCCTGAGAAAGACTTAAAACTTGCCGCTTTATGTATTAAGAGGAAGAAGAGTTCCTCTGTCAGATCATATCGAATCACAACAGTGTGCATATGTATTCTTGTCACAGTTTCTGCACTTTTACTGTTTTTGATGCCTTCAAAATAATCTTTTTTAAAATTAATGTACTTGCCAATTGTATATTCTGGAAGGGAGAGCAGCTGTTTCCTCACAACTGTACGCATAGTCTTTTGAAGAAAATTTTGTTTATTAATAGTAATCTGTTTTTCATAGCTTTGCAATTTCTTAGATAATAGGCTAAAACACAATCTTCCTTTCATGTTCTCTGCATACTGAAGAGACAGATGAAATTGCAAGAAACTACTTATGCTGAGGGCAAAACCTAGTACTGCTTAATGTGACTTAATGACTAAAAAATGTGTATCATTTATAGATGACATCTAGTACACCCAAGATAATATTATGGTCAATGAGTACTCCTCCCTGCTGGTTAGTAAAAGGATTTGGAATTGAATCTGTTTTTATTTTAGTTGTTCAAGTAGACACACCGAAAGCAACTGAGCTACCCACATGAATAATGCAAATAGGATTTAGTCTTTATTCCCAATCTTTTTCTAAACAGAAGCTCACATATAACAATATATATATTAAATTGAAACACAGAACTGTGAGTAAGGGAAAAAAACCTCAGGACTGAAGAAAGGCTATTTTACAGCTACAGAGACATGTAAACACCTCCAGGAACTTTGCTTATTAAGGTCAGCTACTTTCAGCTATCACTCCACCGCCTGGAACAATCTCTGAATGAAAGCATTTCTTTCTCCCCCAGGCAACACAATCAAGTTAGTGCAGTTCCTTCAAAATACAAAAATGCTGTATTTAAAGCTAAATGTATAGCATATGGAGGACGGGTGCTGTGCTCTGGAGAGCACTCCCCGCCCCTCCCACCTGAAGGCACTCAAGTACACAAACATCCCTATGAAATGTGGTAAATGCGACAGGGAAAATTTCAGAATACAGAAATTTCCTGTAGATTTTAACTCATATCAAGACACACTCCTGTGTAACAGATACCACAGGGTTCACAACTGATCTTGAATAACCTCGAGACATGATGTACACAACGAAGTAGTCGACTCAGCAGTGTTTAATACAGAAGCACCCCTTCCCTTATGGAATACATTATTTCGCTTTTCCTAATGATACTGAATTGATTTCGATGATTCTTTACCAAACTAGGTGTATTCGACCCCAACGCAGAGAAGGTGTGGGTGACACACAACTTTCCTGGGAAACAAAGGCTCAGTCCTGCGCACTTAAGGGTTAAGCTGGGGTTCAATGATGCCAGGGACAAAACTCTCACTGATTTGAGTACATTGAAATGTACAAAATAGAGCCCTTACCAGCCACTTATAAGCACATGAAATGTGCATGCTGTTGTGCCTGCAATTTTAAAATCACCTATTTTTAATGAGTCTTGTTAAAAAAAGTCTTATGGGTGTAATTGTACATTCAAATTTATGTTGACCTCCTCGAAAATGTCTTCAGTTTATCATGTTAGGAAAAATATTCTAAAACTGTAACCTCAGATGATCAAAAAAACCCCACCCCAAACCTTCAAAATCCAAAAGCAGTCTATGCTGGTGAGGTCCCTGAAACCACCAAGCTTTGATCAAGGTTTCTCTGTTACAGCAATATTTCAGAATCACACAAAAATATGAACCAAACTTATTGGTCGACTTCCTCACCTATCACTTCTGAGGGAGTCTGAGTTTGTGCAGAACAATTTAAATACAATTTCTCTAACATTTGGAACTGAAATGTCTGTTCTTGTGTGAAATAAGAGAACACAGTCATTTGGGAAGTCTATTAACTTGCTTGACAAAACTAGACGTATTACAGTTCTGGCATAAGCTAGTATTTCCTTTTAAAGAATATTTCTATTTTAATTTGCAGTTTTACACTTATTCTCAAGTAATGTTATCACTAACAGGGATTATTGTTGGGTTCAGGACTCAAATGTAAAAAAAAAAGTTAAAACACTTTTTCATTAACACTTTCTCTGTAGGAGTAAAAGGTCAAACTGAGTAGCATTAGACAGGAGAAAATGAATTAGTAAACTGAAGGAAAGATAATCAGTCTAGTTTCAAAGTTAACGTTCTTTATTGTAGTGAGCTTTTTCTTTTTCCTTTTTAACTTCTAGGGTATGCCAATCCCATGCTCCAGCTTGCTGCACCATCACAGCAGAAACTACACGAATAGAAAAAAATGTCAAAAAAATCATACCGCTTTTCAGAAACCTGCCCCTGCCCCTCAGTCTCTCCCTCTGAAAAAATCCAGAGCAAAGAAACACCCTTTTTGTTGAAAAGCACAAAACTGAGGTTCTGGCAAACTGACAGGTAAAGTAAATTTATCTTCTTCAAAACCACGATTGTGTGAGTAAGAGGTGTTCGGGAATGTGAGCAGCCAGCTGCCTCCCTGGATGTGACTGTAAATACTGTGTTTAAACACAGAATCATAATATTTACACATAGAAATTACACACAGCATGTCCTTCAAAATCTCTCTGCCATTGTCTAGAGTTTTTTGTGGTAAACAAACCAGCATAAACAGTGGGTAGTAATAGTGGTTTAAAAATATTTTTTTTTTTAGAAATAAACCAATATTAGCAACAGCTACTATTCTTGTGTTGAGCTGTCTTATTTCATTCCTTACTGTACCTTCTTAAAACCAATAAATAAATTTTACTTCATAAATTGAGAGAAACCTGCAAATATCATCTTTTTCTCAGTTTGCAAGCTTTGGAAAATCTATCTAAAACATCCATGCATCTTATTGTATAAAAAAAATTTATGTCTGATCTTTCATTCATTAAAAAAAAAAAGTCAGGAGAAATTTTATGTAAATTAGATGGCAGTGCTACAAATACAATTTAAATTTATGTTTATCAACTCAGGGAAATTAGGATTCCCCAACAATGTTACTTGGAAGTTGTATATTGACATACCTCCAAAAAATCAGATACTTTTTTTCATCCCTTTTCATCTGTTTCCCTATAATAGCCCCCAGTATTTTTCATTTGTCAGCTATGAAACATTATAGTTATCCATTACATATGACACTGGCATACTTGTTATTGCTACCTAGTGTACATTTCAATACCAAAATACATTTCTCAGTTTAATACACTACTAATGAATCAAATAAAATTCAAGTGGTTTGGGGTTCCAACTGACATTTTAACTTATTACCCCAGTAATCACATCATGAGCAGAAGTGGCTTAATACCTTTTACTCCTTAATACCTTTTACTCCATGTTCAGGCAGTTGCAGTGAAACTCACCATAATATTCTTGCTCTGTGGTTTATCATTTCTCCCAAATCTCAGAAAATGTGTTTACATGCCCACTGGTATTATTTTTCTCTAGGGGAGATCCTGTTATGCTAGCCACCACAGATGCCCAAAAATCAACATTCAAAAAATGCATCTTCAAATACACATCGAAAACTTTTAAAAATTTTTTTAAACAAAATATTTTGCTCCATTAAAATACTTCACACCAGTCCTCCTCATCAGAGACTGACCCAGAACCAGAAACTCCTGATCGAGGAGTGGGGGCGGGCAGACGTTCCCTTGCCAAACAGATTTTCAAACCCTTTGACAACCCACATTTAAGACATTCTTCATTCATTCAATAACATTAATGATACAGGCATACGGAAGTAAAAAGAGAAAGATTCGGAGCAATGCCTTGTCCTGTGCTGTGGACTTCCCACACAACGAAGAAAACCTGGACTCGAGGTGTGAGGTAACAGTTTTAGGAAGTTATTTCTCTACAGTCACACGTAGCACAGCTGGCAGTCACTGCTCTACAATATTTGAAACTTAATAACATGTTGCTGCAAATACTTTTTACCAGATGACGCCAATAAAAATATCCACAGGAGTATAAAGAGGAGTCATTAATTATCTTCAGGTCTTACCAAATGTTAGGACTTCGTACTAAAAATACATATGGAGGTGAACAACAATGTCTTGTGCACACAAAAGCTACTTAAGGACACAAGCTGCTCAGGACCCACGCTTCCAAGAAGCAACTTGATGTTTTTGACAGCAAAGTGAAAAGTTACATTCTAGGAATTGGAATAAATATCTTTTATAGCATTATCTTTCAGCCAGTACACTACCAGCAGTCACTAATAAGGAAGGCCTATTTACTTCTCAATTATCCAAGGATGGAATACTTCAGAACAAGCCCTAAGAGTTTCACTTGGGATTTTCAGGGGGTATTGCTGCTTTTTGTGGTTGAGTATGAGATGAGTACCCACAGCAGGCTTAGAATACAAGACTTGCTGTCAACTCAGAGAAACGTTATTATCAGATTTTTATCTGTTCAGCAGAAGTTCAAAACCAGGATGTCTTGTGTTGAACATCTGCATCTGCTGCATCACATGACAGTGGGAAACAGGTTTTAGAGCTTGAGGTGAAGAGACCCAACCTCCTCACCATAACACCTTTGAGTGTTGGTGGCTGCCTGTCAGAATTGACTCTTTTTAACTACAGAAGTAGGCTCAGCCTCATTGCAATATATCCTGCAGGGAGAGGAAAATGAGAAAACTGATTGTGGCACCTCTAATGAGTAGAACACTTCAGCACATGTTCAGATTCACTGTTTATAAGGAATCTATTTACTCTAAGATGGACAAGTAAAATCTTTGTCAATGGGTACCATAAGCACTATTTATAGTGGAACTATTTGTAATACACTTTAATTGGCAATTTTCCCTTGATAAATAATATAACATCTAACATCTTTCATATGAAGATTCTGCTGCTCTGTGATTTTCTGTCCCTGTATTAAAAGATGGGGAAACTGATGCTCGTAAAAACAGAGCTTAGAATAATGCATCCATTATCACAGGGATCACACTTATCTTCCGTAACCACATGAATGCAACTAGAGTAAGAAAGAAACGTAAAACACCCACATACTTAAAATCACCACATTTGCATCAGAACAGATGGCAATATAAAACATGAATTAAGAGTAACTTCACACAAAGTAAGGAAAAGTCTTCTTTTGAATAGCAGAAGATACCTGACAAAGAACCCTGTTTTCACTTTTAACATTTATTCTGCATGAGGGTATGGTCAGGAGGTTCAGTCAACATAGAAGGAATTGCATATGTTTTTTGTAGGAGACACAGAGGCTTGCAAAGTAGACAGACTGACAATGCCAAAATAAAATATCACAAAGGATGTCTTTCAAAGGTTCTGAACAAGTTTAATCTGCTCCAGGGAAAAGGTAACCTGAAATGATGAAGTCCAGTTGACTGGGTGCATCCAGGAGCTGGAATATACTCTCACAGAAAGCTGCTGGGTGTTGGGAAGGTGAGCTTTGTTGGTAGCTATAATATACAGTTTAAAGTAACTGTGAAGTCACTGCTGAAGAAAGTTTTAATTCTTTATCTTTTAATAGGGCTTTTATAAGCCCTGTTCTTCCTTAAATTGGGCAGTACCTATCCCTCAAGGGTCTGTACTGGGACCAATACTATTTGGTATCTTCACTGATGACATAGACAGTGCAATTGAAAGCACCCTCAGCAAGTCTGTGGATGTCACCAAGCTGAGTGGTGCATTTGATATGCCTGAGGGAAGAGATGCCATCCAGAAGGACCTTGAGAGGCTCCTTGACATGCAACAGTTTTAAACTGAAAGAGGGCAGTTCTGGATTGGATATAGAGAACAATGCTTTTTAAGAGGGCACTGAGACAACGGCGTAAGTTGTCCAGAGAAGCTGTGGATGCTCCACCCCTGAAGTGTTCAAGGTCAGGTTGGATGGGGCTTCTGAGGAACCTCATCTGATGAAAGATGTCTCTGCCCATGCCCCTAGGTGGACTAGATGATCTTTAAAAGTCCCTTCCAACCCAAACCATTCTGTGATTTTATCAAATTGTTTTATGTTAAAAAATACACTGGACAATCATATTGCATTATGAAGATATACACATTTCCATGTGTATATCCACATATACACATATTCCACTTTCACTAGAATAAACACCTACTTTTCTTTATGTTCCCCAGTGTGTTCTTATCAGAAAATATACTCTTTCAAGAGTTTGTCAGTACCAAGTAGAGCTGCCTGTAGCAGAACAAAAAACATCCCACTTCTAATACATGCATGTGTAAAAAACCTCTCACAAATTAATGGGCCAAATATTGTCATGATACAATTCAGAGTTGTACTAGCTTACTTAAGGATTAAACTTGGCTCAGGAAGATCATTAGGAAAACAAAAGGCTACGGAAATATTTTTTTTAAATCATGGAAGTGGATTGTGGAAGATCATAATGACGTAAAAACGTAAATAGCTGAATCAAGATAATTACACAAAACTCAGTCCCAAGATCAGCATTGTCAGACCATGATCTGATGTAAAGAAAAAAAATAAATAAAAAAAAATTCTCCCAGGTTCAATGCAAAAGAGGTTTTCCCCTCAGAGAAAACTGCACAAAAAGCTTCCTCTCTTCAGAGAAGGCAACAGAATGGAAGGGAATGAGAAGATGCAGGTAAAAGCTCTACATTTCCAAACATTATTCAAGGTTAGAAAATGGAAATGTTCCATTACAAGATGAGGAAAAAGACAAAGCTGATCAAAGTCAGTCAACTCGCTTATTTATATCTCAGCAAATACCTTGGGTCTGCATTTTGTCAACCTGTAGAAAGCAAAAGATTTTTCTGACCTCATAAATTGGCAAGAAATGGCTTGTGTACTGATCTATTCAGCTCAGCAGATACTTGGCACCATTTATCCTGGCTTTCACAGCACCAAATACACCCACCATGATCGCTATGGAGGTTCTGAAAGTCAAGAGGAAAAAGCCTCATTCAAGCCACTGGTATGTCACAGTGGTGTCATGTTTACTCTGGTCTAATTGCCTGACATAGAAGATGGTGACCACTGAACTTCACTGTGGTCACAGTTTTGGACACAGCAGAGCTGGAGTATAGCGAGGCAGGACTTCTAAAAAATTGTCAGCAATGTCATATTGAAATTTATGAGGAGATGACACCTTGTTTATGGTCTGGAGGTTTCATTCAGCTTGCCAGTCATTTGGTGTCCTGATACCACCACCAAAAAGTTGCAATATAGTGCTGTATTGGCATGGAAGCATCTGAAGAGAGCAACATATCTAAACACAGGATGGACTGAATTTGATCTGGTAGTATATATTCACATTCACCTTCATCAGGAATAACTTAGTATGTGAATAGGAAATAAGGAGTTTATTCATCAGGCTAAATGAGATTTTACAGTATCGTATTCATTCACTCTTAGCTAAGTATTTGTGCTGGCAAGGTCTATGTATGGATTATATACTTGGATTAGGCTGCAGACAGAATTCACTATTTTTAAAATTATATTAACTTCCTTAGAAATATGTATCTTGAAGAAAACTCTTCTAAAATTTTCATTCTAAGGTTTAAAACTCTGGAGTCTCTCTCCCATGTTGGGAATGGGCATTTGAGAAATACAACTGTACTGTCTCCTGTTTTATGTAAGACCATCATACACATCCACTGATACTGAGGCAAAAAAGTCAAACCTGTGGCTATGGATGGAGAGCTTTTCCCACTTATTGTTCCTAAAATCAGTACAAATATTTTGTACCTTCTACATGCATTACATCTTCAGAACACACGTAACCTCAGACTCCTTTTCAGATAAGTTGGTTTTCTGCATCGTGATGTTTTTCTTTAAATAAATATCAGCATGGCCAATTGGCTCCACTCCATTACTGCAACCTCTGGAGTGAGCAGGACTGGCCACTGAGCACATGCTGTGACAGCTACCCTTTTAAGCAAAAATAAAAGGCTGTAAGAGAAGATGCACCTGTTTTTTATTTAAGACTTCAAATTACTTCTTCAATGGTTTCTGCTTGCTGACAAGTAAATGCATGACCTAGGAATCAGCAGCTAGAATTACCTATTTGCTGAAAGTGTGTATTTGCTGACTTAATGTGTTTGTCATTTATCACATACACAGAGGAGTTGACAAATACAATCTTCTTGTCCTTAATAATTTTGTGGAGCAAGAAATAACTCAGTTCATTCTTCTTCCTTACTTTTACTGTTCCTAACTATGGTAGCGTGCCAAAAAACAGCTCACAGCCATTTCCCTTCTCTAACATACAAAATCAAAGTAAATTTCCAGCTGGCAAATGAAATGCAATGTTGATTAGGAATGCAATATATTTGAAACATTTGACCTTTAAAGCTCAAAAACCTTGCATCTGAAATACAGTAAGTTTGTCACATACCCACAAAGCCATATCAAATCAGGAAACACAGTTGTTAAAGCTGATTAGCGATGACTTTGCAGTTTCATGATTTTTGTATATATGTATGCCAATCCTAACTTTATGAAAGGAACACTTGATTTACAAATATGTTCTACTTTCAAACCACTATCCTCTTATGGAATTATGTTATATATATTCCAATTATGTTTAACTAAGATCTCAAACTTTACCTTCAAACTGATTAAGCACATAAAAGAAAGTAAGTGATAGCTTGACATTGAAATACACTCTAAATCTTAACGGTTTCATGCTATTAATAATTGTTGTGTCACAAGTCATCAAACTCTGAATTTCCTTCATATAATTTGGAAACCCATCCCCTGGAATTCAAGTTCTAGGAAGACCTTACAATTCTTTTCCCATGATGATCCGAACTGATTTGTGTGCTCAGACATTGTCTATAAAGTGTCTAGCAATAAGAAGTACAAAACTCCTGAAATACGGGATATAAGAAACGTTTGGTTATGTACCATTCTATGACTTAAATTCAACTAATTTCCTCATTCTACATAAGTGTGGACTCAAATTCTATCCATATGGCGGAAGGCTTATTCCGACCTTATGCTTCACGGGGTACTGCAGCAGTTAGCTCTACTCAGGACTTTCTGCCTGGTTCTAGGGGAAAAATAAAGCAGTGAAAAAGGGGAAAGAGTTCAGGTATGCACAAGTTCTTCAGCTCTTCCTCTTGTGTAACAGGATGTACACAAAACACAGGGCTATAGTGATAAAAAATAAAGCAGGCAAATTCTTCTTAGAAAGCTTATTATGCCAACAATAAGCTTGGTATTATACTCACTGAATCCAGGTAAGTTGGTACTACAGGTTCCTGGTAAACTGTATGATATCTGGGACATATTCTGGGATTCAGATTCTCCTCTTAAAGAATAAAAATGTTTATTTTTTGTCCCAATCCTTCTTTAACAAGACTGGAAAAAACTTTGTACTGATTCTAATAAAAATTAAGCTCTTCCCAAATCCAGTTTTGTATTTTGTTTAGTTGAAAGCACAAAAATGCTTGCCAGTAGAGGGGTTATAGCTCAACCATTTCTCTTCTTAGGAGGGCCTATCACAACTGAGGACAGTATGAAGAAGAGGTAAACAAGAAAGCTGTGCAAATTTACACGCTGTTAGAAAGACGAGCTGCAAGGGGAAAAGGGCTTCTGGAATGCACAAGGAAAAGGCAGTAGAATAACAAATTTCAAGGTTCTAGTAGTTTAATATAAACCAAACAAAAGACAGAAAAAATAATGAGTACCTTCAACTGATTTCAGACTGAAACCTCTTCTGCTAAGTATTTTAGCTCAACAGTGCAAATATCCTACTTATTCTGAATACAGAAATTCTGCGTGTCAAGAAATTCCAGGAATAGACCCAGGCATCATGTAATTCAACGAGTTTCACCATTACAACAAAATAAGATGTTGATGTATTCTTGAGCAATCATGGGCAAAAAAACTTAATACCATTATGTGAGTCCAATCTAGTTGAACTGGAACAGCTGTATGACACTTTGCTATGTCCCCACTGGTAACAGCAAATCCTGGTGAGGAAAATTCCCTCTCAAAAAATGGAACACACCTCAAGGTCAGACAGAAGATGTGTTTTTTATTTTACAGAATTCCTGGCTGCCTGAAAACCAACAGCAACTAGCAAAAGGAAATTTTTCATATTTCTAAAAATATGCCTGAAGAACGTTGACAAATATACAAGCTGTCATTAACAAGCAAGTTCAGCCTCCAACTACCAAACCAATCTCTCATTTACGAGGCCTGGGGTTTTGAGTAACTATATTAGACATTTTTATGTGAAGACCTCACAAATACCTTTGAGGCCAAGGTGTGGTTGCCCAGCACTTCCCAAATTAGACTTTTAAGTCGTGATTCAAGAAAGCTCTTTAATAACTGCTTCATTACTAACCCAAATGCATATGTGTTATTCTGACCTTCAAAGTCAGACTCCGGAAATGGGGGCACCAATGTAGGAAACCCTTTCTGAGTTTGCTTCGGCCCAGTTAGGGAAGTATGCCTTTCAGAGTGTTGCCAGAAGGATGCTTGGTCAGGTATGAATTCTGCTGAAGCTTTGAAACACTTCAGACTTCAACTGTAGTGTGGTTTAAGATAAAAAAGCCAACTTTCTACAGTGTCTTAATTAGTTAGAAGCTAAAGGGCATTGTATAGAGCAGAGCAATGCATGTTTAAAAATCAAAATACCCGGATGCTATATGTTAGACTATTCCTATATTGTAAAAGTGAAATAAATGCCAGTATCGAGTGTTACAGCCCACGGCTTCAAATGGAGTTAAATGGTGTAATTAGCTCTATTGTCAGGACTCAATTTGAATAACTAAAGCCAGTATTACAAGGGCAACTATGCACATCCGCTCTATTCACATAAATGGGGGTGGGTATATACCTCAATTTTGTGGAATATAGGCATCTATCAGTTAGAGAAGCAAAGTATACCTAGTTCACCCTATCTCTGTTAATGATATTCAAGATAATCCCAAGAGGTGGTTCTTCATAAAGGCCACACACGCACGTAATGATTGTCAACACGATTCAAATATATTTAGAAATAATTCTGCCCACAGAAGGGGGTCTTTGCCCAGAATACACTGCACAACCACTACCCACCTAAAGGCTTATAAAACTCAAGTCTACTTCATCCTCAGAGAAACCAGAGGAAAAAAGAAAGAGAGAGAAAGAAAGAAACAAGAGAAAATACTGCAGCAAAGAACAGAATTATTTATTTTCTCACACTAGGCTAAACAGACACAAGTCCTGCCTGAGTGACCCTCTTAATCTCTCCAGCTGCTTCATTTTTCCTTTAATCTTTTGTAATTGCAACACCTTCAGATAGTCCTTCTTGCCTCCAGGAAACTGCACCTTGCAGCTCACATGCAACCCAGAAGGAGAGGAGGAAAGACAAAGGCAGAAGGCCCCACTTCACCCAGGAAAAGGTCACACAATTTTCTGGACGTAAAATGTATATTCATATTAAATTCTTTTCAAGTGTCAGGAGGCTAATTATTTAATTAATGGAAAGTCTGACATTAAATGAGTTAATTTTGTTCTCCTCACTGTGGGTAACATCTACATTTGAAATTTCCTCTCAAATTGTTAATTAATTTTTCTAATAGAGACTGTAATTCTCCCAAGTGAGGGAAATTGAAGAGAAGCATGTTTGGAACCCAGGAGCACCACTGCCTAACAAACTCACAGGGTCAATGCTGAATGGAGGAACTTCTATCTCTGCTGTAAATAAAGCAATAGGGAGAACCGTGGCCAGTTTGCTGCAAGAGGTTTCCATCACAGTTTCTAAAAAAGCTGGGGGTAATCTGTTCAAAGGACATGTTCCGGCTTTAGGGTCCGTGGCTGTATTCATACCAGTCTGCACTGAAATCTGAGAGATCTGGGTTCAGTTCCTGACTGTCACAGGCTCTTGGGTCATGAAACAGGGCAGAAGAGTCAATTAATTTCATTATGTCTCATTTCCAGTTGTAACATGAAGATATAAAGCTCCTTTGAGGTGGAGGGCAGGGGGGAGGAGAGGGAGAACAACCAGTTACAAAAATATTTAAGAATGTGTAACTGACATCCTTCCTTCATTAACAAGATAATACACTTTCAGGAAAAAAAAGCTCTTACTTCATTAAGAGAAAAAGAGAAATCAGTATATATATATATATATGTATTCCAGGAAAATAACCTGGTTTATAAGAAAAAATATTTTGAGTTAAAATTAAAAAAAAGGAACAATTGGTAAATTTCACCCAGTTCTGCTCACTTAGGATTACTCACAAGTTCAAGGCTCTGAAAGACATAAATCTGTAATTATATTTAGACTTCGTCTCACACATGGACAGCAGTTTCCTGCATAACTTCACCTTATTTACCGCTACTGAGAGCAGCAGTCCTGCCCTCCCTCTTGTCCATGATTGTGTGCTCCAGCTCTCTTGTTTGTGCTGGCATCAGTGCTCAGGCAGCTGTGCAGCTGGACTGAAAATTAATCTGACCACAGAAAAAAAAAAACCAGTTTGTTTTTTTTTTCCCAGCTAAAGCAGCTCCCTGAACTGACAAGCCCTGTGCTGACACAGAGAGGGGAAGCAATGAATGGCTGAAGGATAAAGCAGAGCGAGGGACAAACTCTTTCAGTGACCCCAGGGATTTAAATAGGCTTAAATACATCATGAAACCATTTCCTCAGCCTTAAGCTTGCTGGTCAGAGGATCCTTTTCTGTCTTTCATGGGGGAGAGCATCTTCACACAGACAGAAGGCTAAGAAGTTACTTCCCACAAATACTACCTGTACACACATACACAATGCAAAGCTATTCAATACAATTTGTCCTACAATGAAGGTAAATGACACTGCATTTACCATGGGACAGACTCCGGCCGTGGCCAGTCATCACCAGAGCACTTTATGTGGTTGGCTGATGTCCCTTTTGTAATATGCATTTTTATTTATCAGAAAATATATAATAAGTCAATATATTAAGTCCCCAAGAAATGATAAGAAAAGATCTATTTGACTCAAATTAATGAAGTAAAAGTGATCACATACCTGATTTAAGGAGAAAAAATATGGGATTTTGGTCCATACAGAATAATATGTCCAGGGAAACATTCTACAAATAACAATCTAAATATTCCTACAGGGGTCCCCAGTATTACAATTACAGCACTCATAACATTTTTTCCTTCTATGCATCCTTGACAGAGTACTGATTTTAATAAAAACATAATTTAGATAATCTCATACTTAATTCTGAAAAGGCTTGCTTCTCATAGAATTCAGTTTTAACTATTAATGTTTAGTTCTAGATAAAACTTTTACTTCTTGGATTCCGGTGAGAACTTAAAAAAAAAGAGTCCCTAGTGACATTAGTTGCATTTTCTTTGCAGATCTATAAAATATTTTGCAACAGAACTCTTGTAGAAACTAAAGCATCATTTCACTGAATGTCGAAACATAACTCAGTAATATCCTTAACTTTAATTTTTAATGATGCAAATATCACAATAGTACTTCATCCTTGTGTTGATTACATTTCTAATACTCTTTTATGAGCAGCTTAAAAACAACAGAGTAAGAACAATGTCTTTATGTGATTTAAAACCACCAACAAGTGAAATGAGTCTTCTGTGTAGTCATGCTTAAATCAGTTAAATAGATCCAGATCTTAGGAAAGTTCTCTAATCACACTTCAATTATTACCCAAGCTTTCAAAAAATACAGAAAAAAAAAAAGCTTAAAGTTATCAGATGCCTCATCTTCCTTGTTATTACATTGAATATGCAATGTTAAAAGCCATCATATGTTAAAAGACACTGAGTTCTTCATTTATGCCAAGAGAGCAGATCATTTTCTTATGATGAAAGCATTTCTCTGAGCAGAAACACTTAAATAGAAATATTCACAATCTTCTTCTCCAGCTAATTAAAAGCACTTGGTCTGATTAAACATGAATCTGAACAATATTTTCCATCCCTGTCCATCCCTATTCCCTTATAGATCAGTGCTCTTGAGCAAGTTGAGGCTCTTGGTTTAAGTACTGTCCCTACACTAATTTTATTTTTTTTTTATTTTAAGAGTTCTTAAAAATATTAGCTCAAAAGACAAATGAAGGCACAAAGTCTTCGCATAAAGGCCTAACAGATGCTTGCCAGCATATTGTTTCTAACACTTTAACGAATGACCACTTCCACAAAACAGATAACATTCTGTGCTGTTGCTGAGCAGTCGCATGGGCCATTCAGTAATTGGAAGGAAATGAGCTGACTCCCTCCACAAGATTTGTGTTCTTCCTAAAACACAGCAACTTGTCCTGTGGCTCAGGGACTTTGGGGAGAGTTGTAGAAGCTGGTATAGACAGGCAGCAAACCCTCCACACATCCCACCTCCCTTGCAGTTCCCATGACCCCTAATTCGATGGTCTTCCAGTGGTGATCGCCCTGTGCAGCCACCTCGGCTGTCTGGCAACTACGGCTGGATGTGAGCTGTCATCTGGTGCTCGTGACTTCCCTCGGACACAACACGGAGTCAGATGCTGGTGGCTGGATGGGGAAGGTGGCCTCCCCACCCCGGGAGCCCCAGGCTGCTAACCAGCCAACCAGCTCAGCTTTGCCTCCTCCTCTTCTTCCTTCTCCTTTCTTTCTTTCTCTAACTGCTGCGCTCGGCAGCAGCTGGCAGGTTTTCAGGAGCCTTTGAATGGCTCTCCTCAGACAGTCCTTTCTATAAATTGAGTTGGTAACCTGGCAGACCACAACCAACTTTCCTGGGACTAAGGCTAACTGTAAGACCAAACTATGCTCTAAAACATAGAAAATGTCAGGATATTAAAAAAATAGACCACCCCTCACTGCAACCTCTCTGCACCATGAGTACCACAACAGGGCTGAGGTGAATGAGGTTGAATTAACATACTACCTACACTTTCCCCTTTTTATTAAATGAATTTGCCTAGTTAACTTTCTTGGCTGTAAAAAAACCCAACCAAGCTGTGCCACAAAGACCAGTACTGCTACTTAAACTATAAATAAATGGAGCTTTAAAAACAGTTTTATTTCAGCTATGGTATGTAAACATGTCTGAGAACCGTAATTCATTCTCCTAATGTAAAAATATAAAAAAATTTGTTTTGATTTTTTTAATGTTATCACTGTAAATACTTAAAAAAGCCAGAATAAGACTATGGTGCACTTTTTAGTACTTGCAATATCATTTGCTGTTATATTTATAGTGTGATGAAAGACCCTTTTGTTCAAAAGCAAAGAATTATTCATGCAGTGTATTTTCAAAGGAAGCCCTAGTCCATATGAACAAAACACCACACCACCAAATTAGCTCTCTGCAAAAATAGATATCTAATGATTGCGGCCTGCTAATGAAATCTTTTTTTAAGTTTGCCCGTGGAGCTTCCATTCACACTATGCAGCCTGAGAGATGATTGAGACACAAGAAATATGATAATTATTACTTTCCACAAAAGACAGAAAGCATAGCTCTAAGATTACCTTCTAAAATGCCTCCAGCTACCTGAATTCATAGTAGCACCTTAACAAGGGTAGAAGGCAACATCTCAGTATCAGAGGCTGGGAAGGAAAAACAGGAGTTTAAAGGAAAATAGCAGCTCCTTTTTCTTGAATTTGCAACCTAAAAAGTTTGAGGTAATTGTACCCCTAACAGACCATGTCTAATCTCTGAAAGAACATTTGACAGATCAAACACAGAGGCTGTAAATTACCAGTAATGTCAGCAGTCTTTACATTGAACTATCAGTATATCAAACCACAAACTCACTGAACACAGTAATAACTCAAAGATAGGAATCTAAGGAGACTCAGCCTGTATATTTATTTGGTTCCCAGGTACATGCTTAAGCTGCAAGGGACAAATATGTTTGGTTTTCTCAGCAATAACAGGGATATAAAAAGAGGTATATGCAGGAACTAAAACACCAAGTGCCAGAAAAATTACATTTCCCAAACATTGCAGCTACAGAGCCAGGTGCAAAAGATCATTTTGAGCTGAACAGCCACATGATGGGAATGGATGAGGGCTATTTCAGTGCAGCTACTGGAACAAGGGCGAGCAGCCCAAAGGCTGATCTCACTTGTGCTACAGTGCACTCTGCCTGGCTGATCACAACCTTGAGGAAAGAATGGGACCATGTGAACTATGGAGATGAGTAGCCTGGGACACCTGGTTACATCTTTGGTACCGCAGAGAGCATCCCTTGGTCTATCACTGGTATTAAAACCTTGGGAAGTGAGAGAGCTATTTTTGAGAAAGTTTCATGGCATCATTTGTAAGCCTGGGAGTCTAGCCTGGTCCAAACCCAAAAACTGCAATGAATTTACTCACACGTGCATTATTTTGCTCCCAAGACATTGGTACCAAAAGTCTTATTGAGCATATAACTATAAGGCTTTATTGATAACTGTAGCAGTGTTGTTATTTCCTTTGCTAAAGCAGAAAAATATCAACATAAGTGAACTACATGATGGCAACTGTTTTTAATACATGTATGGATTTCATTAAAGTGATAATATTTTATAACGTAAATAACACAAAACCAAATCAATGATAACTGGCCATAATTTATGCTGTAACAAAAATAATAAAAAGAGGCAGTAAAATCGTGTGCCATTTCAATTACAACTACTTCTGGTTTTCCAGACATCGAAGCATTTCATACAATTATTGCATTTTCAGTGCTAAGTGTCCACACAGGACAATCAAGACCATATAGCAATCTGGTATTATTCTTCCTTTTTTTTTTTTCTCTCCCATGAAGTCTCTTTGTGAAAGCAGTAGTCTCTAAAATTTTTTCCCATCAATCACAGTGCATGGTTTGCAATCAATACATCACATCCTTTCTAAGGTTACTACTGTAACTTTGTTTAAATTTTTAACACTGCACTACACATCTACAAAGTCTACATTACTATCTAAACGAACACCATATCCATTTTTAATGGATGTGCTAACAAATCTCTTGCTTGTTTTTCTTCTTATGATAGAACAGTGCTGCATACAGCTTGGGGCCAGTTTATTACTGGGTGACTGAGGATCTTTTCTGCAGCAGCAGGAGATTATCATGTGTTTGGCATTATATGTGTGAAGGGATATGGGTCCAGCAGTATTGAGGCTCATTACTCATCCTAAATGCCTGGAGCCCAGACCAAGCCTCTCAGGACTGGGTTAGGTGCCTGTGGGAGAATAGGATGCCTCAGAAAGGAATTCAGAGCAGACAGTAATGCGGAACTGGGAGCTGTTGAAACTAGCCAAGAGAAACACTAAGGGAAGGGTGTGCCTCAAATTCTTCTCCTTTTGCAAGTTAAGTTTCTTTTTATTTTTTTTTTTTCTTTTTTTTTTTTTTTTTTTTTTTTTTTTTTTTATGGCCTGCAAGGCAGTGCTTATGTCAGATAGGGTTTCAAAGCCCCAAATCCACCCTAACTTGTTCAGGTCCCACACTTCCTCCTTTTACAACCAAAACACAATAGATGCCCACTCCTTAAATACTGTTGGAGGGTCAGAATATAGAGAACATGGAATTAATTCCTTGTTTAATTCCTTCTCTAGCCTGCCATGGTTCAAACCTACACCTCTCACTTCCCAGCAGAATGTTCCAACCCTATTATGCTGGGGAAAACCCAGGGGTGGGAGAGAGGAAGGGGTCACTGGCCCCTCTCTGCTTAAATTGTGCCAGTATTGCAATGAAGGCAATTTACTTAGTTACAGCAAAAGGTAAATTACAGTATTCTGGACTAAAATCTGAAGTCTACTGTTTTTTAGATTATATTAGCCATTACATTAGTCACTTGCTATGTAAGAGTTTCTTGGGATTATTCGCACTACTATTTGAATTCCAGGGATTTACTGCTTAGCAGTAACATTCAAGTAGTTCTCTACTTAATAAATAACTGTATATAATTGAATATTTTTGCAAGTATTAAGCATAGAACATAGTCATTGTTAAAATTTAAAATCTTTAGTTTTATGCTTGGAGCAAGAGAGCGACATTGTTCACATTGAAATAAAATCAAGGGATTACAACAGTGAATGCTTATGTTTAGAAATGGATCATCTGCAATTTCAGAAAATAGATAATTTACAAAGTTTTTTTAAAAAATGCATGATTGCATTGTTCTAAGCATTGAGGGACTGAACAAAAGGCTTCCGCTTTCTTATCAGCATCAATTACGGCATGAGTGTGAATAATATGAACTGTGATTGAATCATTACTAACCATTTTTGCATAATTTTCCACTTTCACTTCACCAATAAAACATTTTTATAAAAGATAAAATCGTAATTCTTCTAAGAGCCATAAAGAAAAACCAGAGAGCTTGATCTGTGACAATTATTAAGAAGAAGATACAGATGATCTCTCTATCCCCAACAATAATACCTAATAACACTCCTGGGTTTTACTTCCTAGCCATCATCCCTCACGTGAAGGCCTTCACCTCAGTTTTGAGGAAGAAAGAATTGGGATTAAGTTTTTCTTCTGCAATTTCTTAAGGTAGTCCTTACATTTTCAAGACAGTCACAATCTGGGGGCCAGGTCTGCCACACAGACTGGTTGCCAGCAGGATTAGTTTGCTCTTTAGAAAAGCCACAGTAGTTGCAGAAAGAGAAGCTGGCTTGCTTTTGCCCTGTGTTACAGGGATATACTCAGCTAAATGGAAAATTAGATAGCATCTGGTGGGAGGGCAGAAATTGTGGTGTTATGTGTGTGTGAGACATAATCAGGCTGAGCTCTGCAGCCTATTAACGTAGGGGATGGAGAAAGAGTGATCAATCCTGTGCTAATTATGGAGCCAGCAGATCGTTCAGCACCTAATATTTCTTTTGTCTGGAAGGTGACAGCAAAAGATGATTACCATATAAACACTATACATTTCCATACCTTTCAAATACAAGCCTTAATTTGGACCAGGAGAAAGATGACATTAAAAGAAACTTGCACTTGCAGCGTATGATAATCAATCATCCAGAAAAAAATGTTTGATTATATGTATTGTGTTACTTAAGTGCTCTTTGAAGGCAGATAAGATGAAACGTATGTTTAAATATGTCAGACATGTTCAAGGAATATTTTTAACAGCTATTGTACAATGAGATGTCCTAACGGATGGGCTCATGGGACTGTAGGCTTGGGCCCTCATTTCAGAGGGGAATACACTGAGAGGCTGGACTCCAGGTTGCATAAATCACTCCACGTATGCACATATGGGGACAAGAGACTCCAGAACTTGCTCCATTTTCAAGTGAAAATACTGTTTTTTTCCCCAAGTTGTTGAACACACTGAAAGAGCCCACAGAATATATAAGGAAGAAATGTAATGCCGTGTTTGTTAAGGAATTCTCTCCATGTTTGTGCAGTTATCTCTCCAAGGTTTTCTTTAGGAGCATTTGAATTCATAAAAAGGCTTTTAGTTTTTCTGTTTTCTGATGTTAATAACTTTTGTCATGTATCAAAGGGACCACTGATGCATATAAATTATTAAATAAAATTTAATGAAGGACAATGCAGGTGTTTAACTGTGAACACCTGCTATAAATCTTTCTAGGAACCCTGGAAAGTAGGGAGCACTGAGATTTATTGGGGTCTTACTTGTAGAGGCATCTTAATCTGAGTAAAACTAAGTGAAGCATAAAGGAAAGATCTGTGAGACAAAAAAAACTGTGCTAAAAAAACCTAACTACAAGAAGTATTTTTTTCTATCACATAAAAAATGAGTGAGAGGTGTAAGCCAGGTTTCCTGCTTTACTCAAATGAAAACAAGAAGTTGTACGGTAACTTAATCCCCTTCCAAGAGACATTTTATATGAAGGCTCCAAATTTCTTTACACCACACAAAATAAAGCAGTCTAGGTGAACATTCTGACTTTTGGCACTCCCTCACTCCCTGTAAACATTAAGTTAACTGTGCTAAGATGAAATCAGAGCCCTGCCCATTAATAGCACCTAAAGATATGGCATAGTCAATTCCAACCTATTGAAAGAAATAAATTAGGATGTCTTTCCTAGGGAATTCATTTGTTTTGAATGCCCAAATTATGGCAGATGGCTGTAGGATCTTCTGCTTTACAGACCTGTGCTACTGAATGTGCAGTTAAAATATAGCCTATTTATTCTACGCTCTTCACTTAGGTGGATCTGCCCTAGGAGTTGGACGGATTCCTCTTCAACATCCAGTAAGTGACTTCTTAGCCAAAGCGCTGTCCCCACATATCTGGGCTCTATGGTGTTATTCAAAATGAAACAAGCCCTTCCTAACCTTCCTCATGCTTAGCTGTTTTGCATCTTGTTTGCCTCTAAGCCTTGCCTTCCTGTTGTTTTACCAAACTTGTGTGTTTTTATGCAGACTTGCCCATTTGCAATGCAGCCTTCTTGTAGAGCACCTTTCATAGGATGGGAGGAATGGCTGCTACACAAACTGGATGGCTCTTTATGGAGGACACCCACAAAGTGTGACACTGCTTCCCACTACTGTCTCCGCATGCTTCTGATATCACAGCAGAGCTGTGTAATTTTGTATTCAGAAGCTACATGAGGAGCTTTTCTCAGTTGTAAGGATTCACTCCCTCCTTGAACTTATAAGAGTATTTGCTTCTTTAAAACACATTTCTTTCCAAAAATTACTTAAAGTGGCCATTTTAGATACTGCTGTGGCCCTTATTAACCCTCTGCATGAAGATACTGGCAACCAACTTCATCCCATCACTTGTCAGGACCAATGCCACTGGCACATGCAGGTGCAATAACTACATAAAGACACCTGCAATCTAAGTAGTCCTTGAAGATCTCCCCTTCTCCATGGTACAGAGTCACCCTCACAGGACCTGGGATGGGGAAGGGGTGCAGGCACCATGACCCTTCATCCTCCATATTTCCAAGGAGGTGGACCCAGTCTCCATGGGACTCCAGGGAGGCTCAGCAGAGTGCAAGTGAGTTTGTGTGCCCACTTGGTTTGCTCAGCCTAGAGAAGAGGAGACTGAGGGGAGACGTTGTAGCTATCTACAGATTTCTCACAGGGGAAAGTGGAGCAGAAGACACTGATCTCCTCTTCTCTCTGGTGACCACTGACTGCACCCAAAGGAATGAATAGCATGAAGCTGTGTCAGGGGAGGTTTAGGTGGGGTATTAGGAAAAGGTTCATCACCCAGAGGGTGGTTGGGCACTGGAACAGGCTCCCCAGGGAAGTGGTCACAGCACCAAGCCTGACAGAGTTCAAGAAGCATTTGAACAACGCTCTCATGCACATGATGTGATTCTTGGGGATGCCCTGTGCAGGGCCAGGAGTTGGACTCAATGATGCTTGTGGGGACTTTCCAACTCAGGATATTGTACGAGTCTATGAAAGTGCAAAAAACTATGCCATATGTATGTAATACTTGTTTTGGAATAGTCTTGTAATCTTAAAAGCAAGTGCCTCGAACTTCCTCATCACTGTTTTCTTTTATGGACACCATGCTGTACCGAGATGCAATTTTTTTCTTTTTTTAATATCCATTTTTCCCCTTAAGTTTTTAACTGTAATGCTCAATAAATACTTAAGTGCCAGCGTGAAGTGGATTATTGTTAACATGTTGCAGGAAAATTGCACAGTTCTAAAGCTTGCAATAAAAATAAGCAGAACGCCCACCCTTAATATGCTATAGTTAAGTGTATTAGCTGTTTTCAAAAGCATTAACTCCCACACAAATAGCAATGCTTTTTTGTCCAATATATTATTATCAGACAGTGAAAATCAGCTGGGGACTCTCTAAAGCCTTTATGCCCATATACATTAAAACATAATTGTTTCACAAAATTAGGAAATTGTGTGGGGACAGTGCTTAAGATTTTACCAGGTGTAAACTAATAATAATAATAATATGAAATTACATACGACTCATACTAATGGCTCTTCCCTTTCCCCACCTGATATTCAAAATCACTGAAAAGAAAATATTTGTTTGTCCATCTCTCACTTTTTATTGTATTTTCTGTCTCATCAGCTGATAAGATTTCATAAATTTTGAGCTCTTGTACTTTTCCATTTACCAGACTGGGAAAACTAATATTGGATAATAATGATACACAAGAAGAAGCAGTTGTTAATGATCCTAATGTGGCAGTGGAAGCTCTTCACGAATGTACTGATTATCCTTTTGTTTCTATTTCCTGTTCAACTGTCTCAGCAGTGACATCATGAAAATAATAATAATTTGCACCCAGATTCTCAAAGTGGTTTGCAAATATTAATTAATTGCAAACCTAATTATGCCTCTGAGACAGATTTTATGTTCCTATTGTGCTCTGGAGACCTACGTGACTCTTCCCTTGAAGCATGTTTTTAATCCTTACAGGGCTTTTCAAAACTCTCTGAAATTAAGGGGAGAAAAAAAAAAATTGGACAGTAGAGAGGGAGGGAGAGAAGGGTGTAGTGGGGGAGGGAGAGAGGGAAAGGCAAAGAGAGATGGAACAAACCTCTTATTTTACTAGGCGCTGTACTGAGTTCTACCCAACTGAATCTGCAAAAATGCTGTGTTTTCGTGGCATTTGCTGTTAGCACAAGTATTAAAGATGACTACGTTTTGTCCTGAGGTACTGTGACATGACAAAAAGTAAAAATGTTACTAAAATGGTAAAAGCTGTCAAACTGTGCCTTAATTTTACACATTCTTAGATGACGACTGTCATCTGGCACCCAGCAATTTGGGTTTGGGCTCAGCTGCAGGGGTGCACTGTCACACAATTAGGGTGCTGTCACAGAGCTGGTGTAAACCCTGCCTTCTTGGTGTCAAACTCTCACAAGCTCACATAACAAGTTTTCAACAACAGCCAACAGAAAAACTCTTGAAGATGCATTTTCTAGGGAAGCTACTGACACTTCTTTCTTTTTGGGGAGCATACTTTGGTATAAAGCTAGGATGTGGCCCCCTTGGAATAACTATTACAAGAAATGCTCTTTTTGATAGCGAAAATGCTTTTCACTATGGTGGTCTATTTCTATCCTAGAAAATTACTCATCACTCTAAGGGATCAAAATATGGAAAATACTGTGGGTTACCTTTTTCCTAACTTTAACATCATAGTTGGTCAGGTAATTCTTCCCTGCAAGTACTACTCTTCTGTCTTGGAAAATTAGGAAGGGATTATGTCAAACCTAAAAAAGCTTCCCCTTAAAATAAGAGCAAGTAGAAGAATGGGCCAATTAGAGCCAACAAAACAATCAGCTTCGAAAGTCTGATTTTTATATCAAAATATCTATTTGCCTTAGCAGAAATACACATGCTTCCATAGCATAGGTGGTTTACCAAAGGCAACAAAAAAAACAATGCAGTCCCCCAAATTTCTTACCAAAATTAAATGCTCCTCCTATAAACAGCACATAGGCTAGTGAAGAGCAACACAACAGCCAGAGCTCAAGCAATGTTTAGAACACTGCAGGAGTGCAGCCCGGGATGACAAGTTTAAGACATTTTCTTTAAAACTGAAATAATTAAAAGTGTGTGAAATCACCTGTCATGATAGAAGAGTGCAAATACAAGAATACCCTTTGAAAACTACATCTTATTTTTGTTTTTCTTCATCCAATAGCCCTAAAGTGGACTGCACAGAGGTCAAAAGGATTTACAAATAATCCATTAAATTAATTCTACCAAAAGTACCCTCTATAATGAGTATCTGACTTTTAAAATGAAAGCCACATCTCAGATATTTTGGTCCAATTTAGCACCTTGATTTACTCATTTTGTTTCTGAGAAGAGTAGTTGAACAGATGACAATGGTTCTGTTTCTCCTAGTATTTCCACATTTTGGAACACAAAACTATGGTTGTTTTAGAGGTGAAATTCATATGAGATGATATAGCTGAATGCATAGAAGGATTCAATACAGTAAAAAAGATAAAAAAAAGCAATTTGTAGCTTTTTCACCCAATCATTCCATAAATCTTTAAACCTACTTTTTAAAACAAAAAACAACCTACAGCCTTATAAATCGAAATGTAAGTCTTTAAGAAATTGAAAGCCTGAGATTTAAAGCTGCAGGAGAGTTTTAGAAAGGGAACTGTAATATGCTGGCAATCATCTCTGGAGCAGCAGATGGCAGGAGAAACTCTGTCTCTTACATTTATTTACCATATGCCATTTGACTGATTAAACTGCATTTATGTAGCAAAAGAATAGTATAAAACAACACACATAACTATAGCTCTTTAGTGCACATCATGCCACTCATTTTTTTGGTGTTCTGGTAATCCACCTGCAAACCTCATGCATTTTTGTGCCGGTTTCCTCCTCTGTGCCTGCACTTTATGTTTCTGCACCTCTGCAAAATAACACACACCCCAAACTGTTAAAACTGTGATCTGCCTATATGTCTGAGTAAACAGAGCTGATACTAGAACAGGAGGAAGACCTGTACAAAGGATTGGGGCACTTCAAAAGGTCTCGGTAATTCAGCAGGTGGCAGCTTTCTCTCTCAGCAGGAATCAGTACTGCTGGACAGTGCAGGAGGAATATCACCATATCTTTTATTTGAGAGTGAGTTTCTCTCCGTTTGGATTGATTTTATTACCACAGGGACCAGGTAGGTGAGCATCAGATTTGCTCTCCATGCTCCTTACACAACCCTACACAATGGCTTTTTCCTGTCACCAGGGCCCCACACCTCCTGCCCCAGCCACCCAGGATCCCACAGTGTACGTCGGAAAGACGACAGCTGTTGAGAGTGAAGAGAGAGGGGAGGTGTGTTCCTGCCTTGGGTCAACACTGTTGGTGTTAATGGCCTATCTTGCCCTAATCGATGGGCAGTCATTTATCCAAACTCTGCCAAGCCTGGCAGATAGTTCAGGGCATGCCTGTGGCTGCTGCTTTCAAGCTCAGTCCTGGTAAATGGACCAGGCACACTGTCCCTTGTGGAGTTCTCCCCAGGTAGGTCTTTTATTTATAAAATAAATATAAATTTATAAAAATGGCAATACTCTGAAAGAAAACTGTGAATGGCCTGTAGATCTGAGCTGAAGTTTAGTTTGCTTCACTCTGACCTGATTTCTCATTTCCCTGAGTGAAGCAAGGATCATTCCCACCTTGCTGACGAAGGCTCTGATGGTGTCAGTTAAAGCCTGTAGTCAACTGGGTCAGACTGAAGTGGCTTAGTAGTTACAAGTGACCAGAGGAAGACTGAGTAAAACCTAGAGCCCACCAGGACTAATGCAGGAGGATGGCAATGGCCTGCAAGATGTGTGGGAGAAAGACATCAGCTATCCATCCAGCTGATTTTATTTAAACCAGGAAAAACCTCACTCTAATAAGAGAGCTAAGACCCCTCAGCAAAACTGAGAGAATAAGCAAACTAGGAATGACTGGTTCCAATGATTATACTGACCAAGAGCTCCTCAATTTGACTTCATCAGGGATTTACCATCTGCATCAATTGACAATTGTAGCCCATTGTTAAAAACTGCTTCTAATAGCTTTGGGCCATTCTTCTTTGTCTTGATATCTTCCCAAACTGGGAATAATTCCTTCCTTCATCTACACAGTTACTCTGAAACTATTTATAGATGAAAATTGGGTCTCTTCCTTCCATCCTACTGAGTTTTCTCTAGGCTGTAGGACTGACTTACCACATTATCCTATGCTTCAATCCAATTGTTACTTTAAAAAAAGGCAGTTCAGAAATAAAGACAATAAAAACCACTTCTGATGTTCCAGGATCATTTATAAACTGTAGAAAATAAAGTCTAAAAAGAGAAAGTAACATAAAATAGCTCTTTCTCCACATCCAAAAGATTCTCTGATGGTGTCTCTGACTATTCATTATACAGTTTGAAATTTTTGTTAGTTAACACCAGTAAAAATACACAAAAGAAAAAATTATAAAGATTTTAATAGTATTAAGCAATGAACTCAGTGAAGCTTCTGTTATTAAATCAGTTAAAAAAGATTTTCTAAATTGTTTAAAAACATAAAACTGAAATGGTGAATCATAATATCTTTCTAAAATGTCTTCAAGGGTACAGATAATTTGAGCTGCACACAGATCTTGTTTTATTAATTCTAATGTTATTAATTCTCCTTCGTCTATGACTATAACTTATGAACCAGATTCTTCTTTACCTAGCTCTGGATTAAAAGTGGAGTGTGCTCCTTGAAAATGACAATGTTAAAAGATGGCCTAAGATATTATGATTAAAGGATTTCCAGTAGTACCATTTTGTGTGTTTTATTAGGGAGCTGGAGTCAAATAAAACTTTGACACCATACATAAGGCTACCAAAAACTTGAAAGAGGTGTATTAATCTGAAACAGATGCTTAAAAGCTGGATGAAAATTTCACAGGTACACAGAAAAATTTCACAGCTACATACAAAATAGCAAAGCTAATTAAACTGTCCCTGTAAAAAGTTCCTAATTTCTATTTAACAGTGCCCAATTTTCAGGCTATTCATGAACTACTTTTAACACTCCCAAAGATGATTTCACATTGCCAACATTTTTTTACCCTCCCCTTTCCAACAAAAGAAATTAGACCCCTTTCCATGTTGACTGTCTACCAGTTTATTTGGTGATAAATTATTATTAACTACATTCAGAAGAAGAAAACACTATTTTATTTCCACACATCTGGTAAAGATATTCCAGGGTCTAGACAAGTGAAATACGAGTTAGACAAGACATGTTAGTGAACTTAGCTCTATATTTCCAAAAGAATATTAAGCTAAAATGAGAAAAGTGATATTTCATTACAGTTATTAAAAAAAAACCTATTAAAAAATATTCAAGCCTTTGGAAATTGAAATAGGGATTCTTGTGGTCCATAGCAATTCAATAAAAGAAATCCAATTCATATCAAATGAAGCATTAAACTGAAAAAATAAACCTATTTTAGTTGAATAAATAATGAAAAATCTGTGTTGTCATAAAACCATGAAAAAAACCTTGTTATCTTTTTCTCTTAAATCTAGCACCCTGCATTAGATTTTCTTCCTCGTGTCCATGTTGTGAGACATGAGATTATTTCATGAGATTTACTCTGGACAAATCACAGACAGAGTCCCAATCTACTTAAAGCACTAACTCCATGGATTACATGTGTTATGTGAAAACAAACAAACAAACACAAAACTGAGCCCTCCTGAAAATAAATATAATATTTTTTTAAAAAAGCCCTGGACAGTTCTATCAAGTTGGAGAAGAATTTGTCTTAGAGTAGATCAGTTTTGCATATAAAGGTCTTTATCCCATTTTAGAGTAAGGCGGTATTATTACGTATTGTTCTAATTTCTAAAACTTACCAAGAGTCTGTTTTTACACCTCTTGTAAATCTATAATGATCATACAACTACCTGACTAAGATCTTCCTCTTAGCTATCACAGTTTGGAATCTTTATCTTTTTGATCACCTGTACAACAGTTAATTGATTTCATTATTTTATATACACATATTATATGGCTTTAGCATACCATACACTGTAAGTCTATTTATCTATATGATTTATTTGTGAATTCAAGAATGATTGTGCTATATTCAACACAATTATAATATAAATTGCTAATTTGATAACAATTAAATTTATATAACATCCTAACTGCACTGAAGTCAGATAAATATGACTTATTTCCTCCCATCTAACTCACTGCTCCAGTGAGAGCTCAAATGGTGCAAAGACTTGTCAGATGTAAATCTGTTCCCACCAGCTTCAAGTAGGTCACCTGAATAAAGCCCATTTCTTAGGATTTGCAAAGGCAACAAGGATTTTATCATAATAGTTAGAATTAAACTGATTATCTTCAGAAATCTCCCCAAATCCTTCCAGCTAGTTACGTGAGACTGCTGTTACAGTGTCTTTCCACTATGGAGGACCACAATAACTTGTGTTGGTTTTTTTTTCACAGTTTAGAAAAACCTACAGTGCTTCAGTCAATACTTTGCTTTTGTAGTTTTAAATGTAACACTGCCTTGGGCTAAAGAACTTCTGTTAATGACATCACAACGTTACAAAAATTAGTCCAGATAGCAGAAACCAGATTAGGACTGTGTTAATCTAAATACCAGAGCCCAGATTTACACCATCACACATTTCTTTATGTATTTATCTCAATGAAAACAAACTATTATCTTTTTCAATCATCTCCATATTTCCTGGAGAACAGATGATACTCAGCGTAATCAACCCATACTTGTTATTTATACAAATCCTCTGAGAACAATAACCTTGTGACTTCAAGTACAACAGAAACAGCATTATTTATGTGTTCTGAACTGAGTTATAACCACTGGGCAAGTACAGAGAATAGTCCTGAGAAGTCTGTATCGCAGCAGAGACCAGCTGTGAAGGCAGAACAGGGAGCTCTAGCTTGGGTTGGGTTACTGATTAGATGTCTGCAGTCACTGAATGAGGCCAGGATACAGATACGAGAAGGGGAGGAAGGTGAAGGTTAAACCAAGGAGGACAGCTATTCTGTAAGAATCTGGCTAGGAACGTCTGTAACCTGTCTGTAACTGCTTAGAGTGAGGAAACCCTGCATCTTGCATCAGCAGGAACCAGCCTATGTCCTCATCTAATGAGACGCATAACACCCACATGGACATTCCTGAAGCTTTTGGAAAATACACAATGTCTTATGGAAGCATATATGTATTTTTAATCATCTTTCAATGCATGTTAGCGGAGATCAAAGCCAGCTGCTCAGGAGTGGTGATGTCCATCTGGAATATTGCAGGCATTTCATTATTTACATTCTGGGAACCTATTTTCAAATTCAGTAAATTTTTTTTATTTTGTTATTCATGACAATATTGTTAATAAAGTCTTGTAACATTAGATATAGCAATGTACAAAACTGGAAATAAGACCTCAAAGTCAGCCCCTAAAAGCGATGTACCATGAGAGAGCATTGAGAGTGAGGGGTGGAATTAGTTGCTTACTGTTTCCTAACTACAGGGCATTACGTTCATCAATATGAATCATTTTATTCTGTTTGGATCATATGAGGCTCAAACATATCTGAATTCAGTGATCAGCAAACAAAACAGCTGAGATAAAAAAGACAGCAGTTCATTTGTCTGTAACATAGAAGTTTCAACAGTAAGGTTCTAGACTCTTGCAACTGAAAAGTGTGTAAAATTAATATTCCTAAGCCCAAACCACTGATTTATAACACACTGTATATGTTCTACATAACTTTTATGTAAGACTTTTATATAAGCTTTTATATATAGATCTACTGCTTCTCCTTAATTCTATATTAATATAGAATGATAATTCATTACAGGAAACAAAGTAATTAAAAACTGTGCCTGGAAAGTGTCTTACTTACATCGTATCTTATTTTTTTCCCTGTCTTTTTCTGTCTTTGTTAAGCATTTTTTCCTAGCTTATATACTTTCTCTCCAGAATATTTTAAAAATAGTCCAGGAATAAACAAACAAAGCCAGCTGGCCGAAAAGAGCCACATTTTTTAAATTTTCCAATCATCTTTAGGTAAGATCTGGGAAATTTCTAGCATTCAACACACTATGAAGCAAGGGGCTCTCTGCTCAAGTTTGGCTGAAGACTACTCCTTGCCATCAACCATTTGATCTCTTTTATCATTTCTTGTGTAAACAAGTTTTTCATGAATGAAATTATTTTTGCACAAAACAAAATTGTACGCAGTAATTAAGTTATATTATGTCACTTTCTTAAATAAGTCATCTTTAGTTTCTTCAATTAAACCCTGACTACTTTGTGTATGAAGATAATGTTTTTCACATAGTACCATGGACATCAGACCAAATGAAATATTCTGCTGTCTGATAAATTTCTGCCCTTAAAAGATTGCTATTTATTTGTATCTTCTATGATGTCCTGCATTTTTTCTCCTAAAAAAACTTTCAGGTCACTTAAAAAAAGAAGTAATTTAAATTTCTTGTGCTTTTTTTCATTTGTGGCACAAACTTGCAGCTGTTTTAGAGGTAGCTATTTAAATTTCCTTTGTGGTTATTTCAGTGGTATTACAAAAATAAAAAGCAGCTGACTTCTGTATTATTGTAATCATACTTAACTTCTTGCAATGTCAAGTTAGCAAATCAGTTGTGGTTAGTCTGAACTACAGACACTGCTTCCTTATGATGACTCTATTACAATTTGTCATGAAATGTTTATATTTTTTCTCTTTTTCTCATTCTTAATTTATATAAATGAAAAGGTAACAATTGTAATTAAACTGATCATGGTACCTTCCACATGTATGTATAGAACTGGATTTTTAAGTAAATTGATTATGTGTTTTTGTACTTTTATTCCCATGGCATTAAAAATATCAATGCTGTTATTCATGTACAATATCAACTGGGGAAACAGAATCATCTTATACTTTCAGAAAAGACAGTATTATTCACCGATAAAAGGTATCTCTTTATTAGGTATGCTAATAAGTTTTACATCCACCCATCCAGTAAGCATATGGAGAAGTACCTGAATTTCTTTAGGGATCAAAAATCATAAAAATGTGTTGTAATGTGAAAGATGAAACATAACATTGAAGATAAATTTCCTCAACAAAACATTAGGTTACATGAAGTCCTGTTTTTGCATGTATATGGTTTATGGACTCATGATATCAAGGCCTAAGCAATACAGGTATTATAAAATCAAAACTTATCTTTAGACAGGTGCTAACTCTTTTATCTCACTTATATAGTGCTAAGCATATTTAAATAATTAAAGAAGCATTTGCAAAGTAATACCAAGTATTGATTTGAATATGACCAAATATGGTACTTGGAGACATTAACAGAGTCACTATAATATTATACAACCCTATGTTTGACTAGAAAAATAAGGATAAGCTTGTTTTTCACTAGAGTGGAGCCTACATGACCCAGCGCTCAAAAAGCCTTTCTTAGTGCATCATTCACTACTGAGGAGCGCATGGTGCTTGGGTAGGTCCCTGACTGCATCTCTATCAGACACGGTCAAAGAACTCAAAAGATCACTAACAAGGCTGAATATTTAACCCATAGGATATCATGCTAAACATATTCTGAATGTTTCCTCAAATGGCAGTCATGCTCTTGAAATTACTAAATGAGCATAAAGATTGAAAGATGTCAAAATTACCGACAGCTAAAATTGAAGCCTTGTTAACTTTTATTTTGTTTGCACTCAGCTGGGCAATAATTTTGAAGACTGAATTTTATTAAACATCTGGGGAAATGGTCTTTATGTTTCCTGTAATGACTAGAATAGAATCAAGCATAGTAAAAAATACATCAAGAAATTTAAATTTTTTTTTTTTGGTAATGTCTGAGTGCAACAACTGAATTAATTCTGGTGTGACAAACCAAAGGAGTGACTATTCACACAACAAAAGACAGAGCTCTAGGTACATGTTTCTCATTGCATTTAGCATTTGATTAAATGCATCAGAAATGCAGAGCTCAATATTCTCAATTTCAATTCTCTTGAAAAATTACTTATTTCAGCCTCTATATATTTCCTGCTTGCTCCTGTAAACACATCATCTTTACTCTCCTGATACTCAGAAACTTCTTTACACAGTGATCCTCGTGAGTAAGCTTAAACAGTTATACCACAGATTTTCCTGCAAAAAGGAGCTTTATCAAATGAAATTGCTTCAAAATATCAGTTTGCCAAAAACTTAAACTCTGTTTTGTGAAATTTAGATGCTTTACATCCTACTGATGAAGCCAATAGCTTCCTGAAGCTTTTTGTAGTAGTTGCAATTGAAGCTGAGCCTGCAGAGCAAAGTTTTTAGGCTATGTAAGCAATAGAACTCTTCAGTACGGATTTTTAAAGATATTTAGGCATTGATAGCCAAGATAATTTCAGTAACAATGTTCTATTTTCCAAAATGACACACGCAGAAATGAAAAAGATGTAAAAAATGACACAAGCCTAACCTCACTGAACATTACAAACTGTCACTGCTAAAATACTGTATAAAGGATTAGCAAGGCTAAAAAAAAAAAGCCGGCTTACTTCAGAGAAAGGATTAAAATATCTGAACAACACAGTTCATTGTACGGCTTAAAAAACAGTGTAGCCACAAAGAACAAGACAAACAAGTCCACAAAACTAAACTCCTGCATGCATAGACATGGAATTAAACAATTGTGTTTAAGATGCCTAGATTTAGTACCTGTGCTTCCCCATCTCCTTGATAAATTATTTTTATTGCTTTTTTCAACACTTCTTAATGAGCACAGCTGTTATAGAAGTCATAATTGCTATTTGCTTATGTATTTTACCTGCTCGCTGTAGGCAACCACACAAATCTACAGAGATGGGTGTCTTTGTAGTCCTTGGAGTCCTACTTCCCCTGAGCTTCCAAAATCTGTGCTTCTGACAATGATTTCTTCTCAAGCTTCCTACTAAGTAGACTTGACGGACACCTTTGCAATTCTAACTCTAAATATTTATACGACATATATCCTCTTGCTAACAACAACTTATCACAGGTAGTCAAATAGGTTTAGTACCCCATCTGTCCAGTAACTGGGACTAAACACACTGATCTCACCAAATCCTCGAAAGCTGCTTATTATTTTTCATATTGCAATGGCAAGAGATCCAAATCAAAGGCCAAGGTTCCTTTAGGTAATACAGTCATTGCATTAATGAAAACACGGTCCCAATCCATAAAGGTAAACCAGAATTTTTACAAACAACGGAGTAGTGAATCATAGTAATCTGAATAAATCTTAATGTAAACTAATTTAAAGAAACTGGTGTACATAGAGGCAAACACAATTTCAAGGAAGAAAGGATTTCTTTCATTAGATCAACTGCTGCAGGTAGAGAGAAAAGGCGTGCTCTCAGATGTACATGTTCTTTCAGCTACACAACCCACATCCCCCCCCACACCCACACACCACAGGGGAAGGCAATTCCAAGCTCTCAGGTATCTCCTATACAGGCAGATAGAGAGGGTGCTCTAGGAGAGCATGATACTCTTCAAAGCTCTCCTTCTGAACAGGGCTGGCATTCAGTTGTTCATAACAGATCATGTTTTGATTACAGAAACTATATCAAACGTATTTTAAGCACTATTTTACACATGTCCATTAAACTGACATGATGAAGTTACAGGATTGCTTTGACAATCTTTAGAAAGATCTTATCCACTACACACATCATCCGTAGAGGAAACACAGTGATACACATATCAAAGGGACTAGTTTTGCCTGACCATATTGTATTTCTCATAAACAATAGTTAGTCCTGTGCCTCTAAGGCTCTCATTATGGTAATTTCTTCCCTTTGGAAAAGAGGCGAAAGATCTTGGCAAATAGATGAAACATCAGACTGTTCATTTGCTACTTTAATTGAAACTATCACTTCTGATATAATTATGATTTCCTTTTCCCAATATATAACTGAAATTCAGGATCACAGGCATGGGCCTTTTTCTTGAAATTTGAAGAAGTGGACTTCTTGTGGTTTCCCTTGACCACGTTGTGGAATTTGATTAGACCCAAACACTTTCTGTATTTTTATGAGGCTACGAAGCTATGGATTATTTCTCAACCTGCTTAACAAAACAACTGTTAACCAGGAAAAGAAGGCAGCTGTTACAACACTGTTGTGGTTGGAAAAACTGCTAAGTCGAAACAGCAATAGTTTTTCTCAGCAATTTTACTCTGCGAATGTGTTTGCAGCAAAACTACAATCTTTTTGCCACACGTTATTCGTTGGTATTGCATCATCAGCACAGGCGTGAGAGACAGGGAGTGTAACTATTATTACCTCACATTTAACAAGTAGGTGGCAACCATCCCCCAATACATCTTTGAACTAGGCAACATGAAGGTGAGGAGAGTGCTTTTGAGTGTTATTATCTTCTCTGCTACATCCCACAGAAACACTTAGGATGAAATGAGAATCTCCACAGGAAAGGTGTAGTAAATATAGGAATTGTTTATTAACTGACTACATTATTTCTTAAGTAAGTAAAAGTTAGCCATTCTGGATTTTAGAACACTGTTTTTTTATACATTTACTTACATATCTTCCAGGTCCCCCCTTTCCTACCTTTTCAAACTTTATTTTATTAGATTATCTTCAACTGTCTTTCTCTTTTGGCCATCACTGAGACAGACTGCTAGTGTAAATCTGGCAAATATTCAGGCTGCTTAGGTAAGCTTTTGAAGCTGAAGTTCTATAAATAACGTTTATAATAACTGAAGTTCTATAAATAACATTGGAACATCCAATATAAGGCGAAATGACAACATAAAAAATGGTAGACAAGTGACACATTTATTTTTCACACAAGTATTAACTTAGAGATTTGTTTTTCAAAGATCAAGGAAGTCTAATGTGTTCACCAGCTCAAAAAAACCAGATGCATAGAGAAGAAGGGAAACATGATTAATCTGATACTCTTCTTACTCCTTTTTTCATTCATCTTTCAAAGCAAAGCACTGGCCTCCCAGTATGGCTGCTTATATGCTTCTAAATATGCAGGACTAGATATCCAGAATAAGTGCCCTTAAATGTTTGAAATACTACGGTGATAGAAAAGGGCTCACTGAGTTTACAAATTGGAATTATTTTCACTCGGCTTTTTACTATGTGATAATATCTACAGATTAACTTGGAAATCCACCATGGCAGATGCTATGCACACAGAAAAGACAAACTGCTTCATCTTCCAGGGTTTATGGTTCATTTTGAAATTAATGAATGGTTGGTCTTTCTGGTTCTTATGAAAAAAGTTGCAGCTCAAATGAAATAGGCATTAAAGTTTCAAGAGCTATGAAAATGAAAACTTTCCTCCATAATATTTACTGCCATTGCTGTATTATTTAAATACTTTTTTTATTGCCTGATTGGACTTCTTAGGCTTTACTGTTTCTCCTCAGGGTTAAGAACTACACATGTTTTCTCCCAACAGTTTGGGCTCAAAGTATTATGTTCCACCTGTCCATATGAATATTACATATCCACATGTGACTTTCTTTCCTTCACTTCTATTTCCCTCTGTCCCTTCGGGCAAATCATCTTAAATAATTTTGGATAGAAAATGCAGAATGAACAATAGTATTTCTGTTGAGTAGGGTAAGACTTCCTGGAAAAAAAAAAACCAAAACGAACTGCCCCCCAATATTTTATTCCTGTTGCTGTACAGTGCAATTTGGACAAGGTCACCCTGGGATTTCTCCCTCTGCAAAGTGACAGCAACAAGGAAAACATCAGTAAAGCAGCCATCCAGCTTTTTGGTTTTTAGATGATCTGCCTACCCCAACAGGATGGATCTTTCCCTCAGCAGCACCAATCTAAAACAAGTACGTGAGGTATATATCTGTATGTGAAAAGGGCAATTTCTGTATGTAGTTGTAAAAAAAAAAAGCCAAATAGCTGTAAAAGCATTAGCTGAGCTCTGTATGTTTAAAGATGTTATAACATCTGCAGTTTATAGCATCTTGTGATCCAGTTCCTAAGCTACAAAATATTTAGTCTATTAATAAGATCTCAAGGCCATAGTTATCTAATAATTAATACATTTTAATATCTTGATTTGTGAGAAAAGGAAAAAAATCATTGTTTGCTTGTGTCACGTGATACCATAAGCTTAATTAAAGCTCTTTAAAAATAAAATCCCTAGATGCCATAAAAGTGCCAGGTGTACAAGTCATTATCTCAGGAGAGAAAAAGACACATTTCACTGGCCATAAAAGCTAAATTTTTCTAATACCAGCACCAATAATAATCTGAAAATGCACAGTGCTTGTTAGAGGTAAGCACAAGGAAAGTGTTGCCTAGGCCAATGTTTGTTCTAATGAACAAAAATGTAAAATTAACTGCAAGAGACCTCACAGCACTGACTGAGAATAAACAACTGGAGAATGAGACTACTCCATAAGGATATACACTGTGGACAGTCTATTTAAATAACCCACCCGTTTATCAGTTCTTATAGAGCAATCTTACATACTTAACAAGTATTAAGGACAAAATAGCGGTATCCCAGCTCTT
The DNA here is from genome assembly GCA_036023395.1 of Myiotriccus ornatus. Lineage (NCBI taxonomy): Eukaryota > Metazoa > Chordata > Aves > Passeriformes > Tyrannidae > Myiotriccus > Myiotriccus ornatus. The sequence continues at coordinate 37,713,752 of JAYRBT010000082.1, read as the reverse complement.
TCATTAAAAAGCAACTTGGGATACTCAGTGAAGAATGATGGTAAGAACTCAAAGTCTGTTAGTACAGGTAATAAGTCTAAAGCAATTACTACCTGCTACGGAAACACTATTGATTTGGCCACTTAAGTTTGATAAACGCGTGTCACATAGCAGAAACCATAAGAAGGAAGAAGCTCATAATCCTGGCACTGAATCTTAATTTATCATAAGAATGTCAAAGTCAATATGTAAAATAAAAATACTGGTATTTGTAATAATGCCGGCTGCTTTCAAATGACACCCTCTTCCCCTCAGCATGGCAAAATGTCACAGGCATTAATATTTCATTATAAACTGCTTCTTCCATCAAAGTTGCAATATACACCACACAACTCTCTGCAATCTGGACCACAAGAATAATACTTGTTCTACTTATTAATTAAGATAATTTTAGCATTTTTCATATCATCTGCTTGCAACAGCCGCATCCACATGCCATTAGTATTTTCACATCATCAGTTTACTTCTCCCTCTGTGATTATATAGAATATACATGCCCAAATGACTGTACCACAGAACTGATTATGAAAATTTAGTAGAATGTAGGAAACTTGTTACAAACTTAAACAGCCTATTGAAATATTCTGCCTTATTTAAATAGTTAATACCTGTAAGAATAATTTTAAAGTGTATATACTTGAATTACTACTGGATGCAGTTTCATATGTTAAGAATTTCTGAAAATACTGTGGGGAACTTTTAGGACAGCAGTATGTAAAAACAGAGTAAGTAAAGAATTCTTAAACCTTTATGAGAAAATGAGATTTACTCCCCCCAGAAGGCACTAGACAGTTTTTAGATCATCAGTAGACAAACTGGGGATGGAAATGATGGGAAAGTGCACTGAAACAGAACATTTGAATAAACTGGCTAAAGGTATGGGTTCTACATCTGTGTAAACTTCTGATCAGCTGTCATTTTAACTACATCCCAAAATTTCCACTGACAGTTTTGCATTCACACAGAATGAAGAATGGTCAAGAATGAAGAATATATTGTCCCTGATTACGTAAGTGTTTCCAATCCTCTTTTTCACAAATCAGTTCTAGAACCAACACTATTCAATAATTTTTATTACTGAACTGAAAGGTGATTTATGATAAAAGCACAGAATGCCACAAAGACTGGTGAAAAGTAAAATGCCAAGAGGACATTGCAGTCAACAGGGCTTGTCCATAAGGTGTGGTGACAGTGAGAGAGGAACCCAAAGCTCATGAAAACCTAAAGGGAATCGGTAAGTATTCCCACCACACTGCAGTGCATTTTCGAGGAATACCGGAAAATCTGGAGAGCTGTAAGGTAAAGAAACATATGAGTCAAGGTCTAGAAAAAACATCTTTTGTGAAAGATAAACTGCTGAATACTGGACTCCAAAGAAAGATTATTTAGCAAATCAAAGTGAAATAAGTATGTGAAAGCTAAAGCCAGATTAATTAAAGTTGGAAATAAAACATGAATTTTTTTGTAGCAAAAAGTGATAATTCTCTGAAATAAATTGCCAAAGGAAATGGTAGACTCTTTAAATGTCTTCCAGTCATGAGAAGATCTCTTTCTGGAGGACAAAGCGCGAGATCAATTCTGGGTAAGGGTAAATGGTAGAAATGAGGGGCTGTGATAAACAGGAGGTTACCTTGGCCCTTCATCCTTTCATTTTGTAGTTATAATTTAAGGTATTGACCCCATTTTCCTCTGGAGAGAAATGGATCAATAGAACAGGCTCACAAAAAGAAAATGAAGTTTGGTTCTAAAACTGGTAACTACATCTTCTAAAAGTAACAACTCAGATTCTGTATTCTGACTGAAAATGTATCCTACAAACAATTGCAAAGTTTGATAAAATGGGAAGAGAGATGAAACTTAGGGCTGATATTTTTAGGTAACTTGAAGCAAACTCAGGGGATTTTGAGACACATCATCAATGGCAGTGAAACTATTGTGTACAGCATTTACTTGCTAAATCAGCAAAAAGAAGATAACTTCAAATTGGTCGTTGAGCCAGGGAAATATTTCAAAGTGGTTGTGACAGATGCACTCGACTCCCTTTACCAAACCATCAGTAGTTTGGTACAGGCTCCAAAGGACATAAATGCCTGAGCTACAGACAGGCCAAGAACTGCTCTAGGACACCCACAGAGGAGCAGAGTGACACAGTGAGCATTGATACATATGACCTTGGAACACCCATTCTGTGATCAACACGTGAATAGTGTGTGGCTTTACTAACACTCTTTTATTGAGGAACAAATAAAGTTCTGGGTACAAGAAGTCTCATGCACACCTTTCCCTCTGTATGTATAGGCCAACCACTTTATTCCATAAATATGATAGCCTAAGTAAGCTCTCTTTGAGCTCTCCCTGATAGGCAGTGAGGCTGCACGGCAGTGATCTTCCCTTGAGCTGGGATGCCCCTCAAGGTTGCTCAAGGCAGAAAGACCTTTTATCAACAGATCATAGCATCATACAATAGTTTGGGTTGGATAGGATCTTAAAGACCATCTAGTTCCAATCCCCCTGCCATGGGCATGGACACCTTCCCCTAGACCTCATTGCTCAAAAGATCTTTGGATGAGTCCAGTTTGAGTTCTCTGTACACTGCAACTGGACTGCATGCCAGGTGACTCTCCTCTTGAGCTGGGACACCTCTCAAGGCACGAGATTCCTTACCTGAGACTAAGATTCTTCCTTACCCAAGGCAGTGAGACCCTTCATTCTCAACAGAACCTTGGTAAGTGACTACTAGCATGCTGAATTAATACTAATGAACACATGTATCTAATTCCATTAGACATGAACTGTTGTGCAAGTCTGAGACTAAGATTGGACCTAGGCACACCCAAGCTCCATCAGGAGTTTAAAAAGTCAGAGGGCATATTCTGAACCTTGTGACTTGATGGGAGGGTCTCCCTTATCCTTTTGCATCTCTGGTCTCTACTCAAATCATTCTACCTCAATTCTAAGTCGCTCCTCCTCTGCATGTTTCCTCCATATGGTAAGTAATAGAGTGAACCTTGCCACCAAACCTTGTTAAGTCGCACTTTTACAACATCATATTCAAACCACTTTTATTAATACTTTTGATGGTGATTCTTTAAGCAATCTAAATCACTCATTCGTGACAATGGTGCACAATATTGTGAATGTTGCCTAAGAACTGGTAAACAGTTCAAAGTGAGAGAGAGGAAGAATGGGCAGATACAGCAGTGAGATAATTCTTTCCACTGATAGTCAGAGGTCAGTAATTACACAGAAAATCTGTAAGCAATGTCAAACAGGAGGTGAGACAGGAAATGAAACATGATTAAGAGTTCTATTTAGGCACACTGTGTGAAAGGACTGTCTGTTTGTCACCTCAGATAAAGTTGTTGGATATCATATTATAGAAAGGTCCTTTTAGAAAAATATTCTTCTGATTCATATCTAATGATTAGTCTTCCATATGCCTGTACTCAGAATATGATCATTAGAATTTCAGTCACATTAATGAGTCTTGTAAACTTGTCATCTCATGCATGTCTTTTTTGACCATCAATTTTACTGCTATTCTTCCACACAGCAGGATAGACAGCACTGCACAACAAGACTTAAGATGCAAAGTGCCATTCTGACCAAGCCAGTGGAGGGTACTGGGCAGCCGCCACTGCATGATGCCATGGGCCAGCCAGAGGACTAAGTGGAACTCAAAGCTATGCCCCAAACATCGTTCCATTTCTTCCCAGAAGGACATAAAACTCTGTATTGCTGCTGCTCAAACAATTATTATAATTACATATATATTCACAGTGAGATCGACGGTGCATGTACCTTACCCTAAAAGTATACAGACTGATTTGCATATCAGAAACGCTGTTCTTCTTCCAAAAGTACATTATCTGTAACTGAAGGCAGCAGATTAACATACCAAAATTCATATGAGACTTTTTTTATTGAAAGGGGGATGAACTTCCATACTCATTTCAGGACTCAAATTTCACTTTTAAAAAGAAAAAGTCCATAACACCTTTATAAAATTTCTGTGGATTGTTCTCTACTAGCGTAACACTGAATAGATTCTTCCATTAAAGTGCTTTAGTAAAGGAAAAAAACCACCAAACTTGACTGACTTTTGCCTAAATAGTTCATCCATATTTTCAAATGGTTTTCCCAGCAGGCTGATCTAAGGCTCACTGAAGCTCATAAAATTCTTTCCTGTTCTGTACAATGCAGTTTGAATCCAGCCTATGGAGTAATCGCTCAACAGGTTCAGATGCATGTCTAAGAGGAAAGACTGAAGTTTCGCTTTCAAACGACAGAAAAAGTCAACTTCTGTCTATAAGAGTGTTTAGAATAGAGAAGCAGAACAGTTAGACTAAGAAGAGTAGCTGAACCCCCAAAAGCATGTTACTCCTCACTGTCCAAACAGCTCCAAAAAAGTTACTAAAGAACCATGCCAAAAGAATATTGAAATTGCAGATTCTTTGTTTCATGTTGAGTCCAGCACTGACCAGTGATGGCCAAAATACAGCACATTATCTTTGACAATGTCGGGTATAGTTATGCACCTTCAGCCACAACAAATTTTTGAGTGACAACCGTGTGCAGGAACTTGCATTATTTTTAGGTCAAGCAGCCTTAAACTGGACTTTCAGGTCCTCACCTGGGTGAAAGAAATACTTCCATAGAAGAAATAAGAAGGAATTTCCATAAGTAGCCATTACTATCAGGACCCCATTGGGATTATCAGATTTAAGAGTATACAACACACCATCACCACCCTGGCATAAAATATGCAGAATCACAGAATGGTTTGGGTTGGAAGGGATCTTAAAGATCATGTAGTTCCAGCCCCACATAATGTTAACATTTATAAGCTGATTCATGAGATTTCTCCAAATATTTTTCATTTCCAGCCATGCAAAATGAAAGGTTAATGAAGACAGATAATATCTTGAATTACATCAACCGAGGCAACTAGAGAAAAAAGATAAGTTTCCAGTCACTTAGCCCCCTTTTTAGTCCTGAATTAGAAGCAGCCATCTCCATAATTAAATACAAATTAGGTACAACTGTTCTAAACAGATATATTGATTAGTCAGGGCACCCAAAATGAAAAGGATGAAGTATTTGGGGAGTAGATGGGGCACCAGAGAGCAGATCAGGTGCTTATTTCCATTAGAATGAGAGACATAGGTAAATTATCAGGCACATGTTTCATTCTTCACTGTTTGAAGTTTCTCTATTTGGATGAATGGCCAAGACCTTGAGTAAGAAATATTGAGACCACTTTTTAGCAACATATGCCTTCTTGATGTCTAAATACTCACAAAGAATGACTTCAAAGATTAATAGTTTATAACAGCTTGGAGATGCACACAATGTAATGAACACAAGTAACAAATCTGAACTTGAATCTGCTACAGCTGGAGTGCTCTGTATATTGCTAAGCAATACATATTTTTAATTTCATTTTTGCAGGTTTTTTTTTTCTTTTTTTCTGTAGTCTTAGAAAAGGAATGGAATAAGAATCTTTGGATGTTGAGAAATTACACCTCACTTTCCTGGATAGTGTCTCTAGGGCATAATGTTACTGAAAAAATATCTGTGTTTCAGGCTGAGAAGTCAATATTTGTACGTGAAAGGAAACTCACCATTTAGCTCCTGCATCCAAGCATTAAAAGAAAACTAATTTAATAAAAAAAATATACAACTGCAAAATAAAAGAATTGGTGTCCTTCCTTTGTAAGAATCAATATTAGAATAAGACAGGTCTTTCTTTAATATTCTTACTCCCCTCAGGAGACAACAAACAACGTAAGAACAACTATTTAAATCCTGAAAGGTATGGACCTAAATCCTAAATTACCATCAGCAGTTTAGGATTTGATTATTCCTTTTTTTTTCTCTTTCTCAATCTTGTTGGGTATTTTTGTCCTATAACATTCTTAGTTAGAACACAAAGGTTTGTTTAATTGTCATTTAGATAATTTTGTATATAACAGTCTGTCTTTTATATTGAATATATTCTGGTATTTGGTACAAATTATATACTCCATGATATTTAAAGGATAGCTCTTAAAAGTTTATTGGATGATTTCCTAATTCAGATGTTTTGCTTAGTATTTTTCTCCTTCTGCAGAACAAAGTAGATCATATCCTTACAGGAATTTCTTTACTTCCATTCCATAATATGACAGCAGTAGCTTTTAAAAATTATTTTTACATGACTGCAGCTTCTCTTTTTTTAAACATATGATTTTCACTGTCAAATGGGAAAAGTGACTGAAATAGTGCAGATTTACTTTAATATCTGTTATGTTATTTTTTCATGCTTGGAAGTATTGTAATATTCAAGGGAGCAATTAAAATTGTTCCACTGTGTAGTAATAAGGAGTAAAATTCTCAATTCAAGTGTCAGCCAAGAAGGTTTCATAAAATAAGAGGACACCAAATTTTTGGATGTTTTAATATTCTATATACATATCTCCTCTGGAAATAATAAATTTAATTATAGTTTCAAAATTTTACAAAGAAAAGTGAAAAAATAATTTAAACAGTGTCACCAATGCAATGGATCACTTCCAAAGCAAAACATTTGACCAATAAGGTTAAAAATCTGTAAATACAAATAAAGTTGTTTTTATAACTGATAAATATTTTCTTCAAGGAATGTTTTAATTTTATGTCACATACCCTAAAATATATTTGGTTTCAGTGGCTTCACCAACCTCTTCAACATTGAATTTTTCTACTTGGAGAAACAAATTTAATCCTATTTCTCCTATTAGATATTAATGTTTACAAAAATATTGAACCCATGAGAGTTGTATTTCTAGGTTACAATTTCAGTACTTGAAACAGCTCTGATTCAAAGGCTTTTACAGACATAATATGTGAAAGCATTTCGATGAAACAAAAAGGCTCTAAGTTTTCCTTTCAGTCCCTTCACGACACATTTAATGGCATTTCTCACACTTCCAAAGACATCTGGTCACTTATGGAAAATACAGACAAAAACTGGTAAAAATAAAGAATTTTGACAGGTATCAAAGCAAAGTGCAGTAACATTAACATATGGCAAATTGTATCTCTTTACTATGCACAAATCTTTTCGCAAGAAACACTGTAAGAGGTTAATAAAACATCTCTTCCTCTTCACCTTTTAATTACCCCCAAGCTCTCAATTTTATACAACTGCTGAGCAACGTGCTCTCCAGCTTGGCCTTACAGGCACACCTGGGACCAGGTATTCCAGATAACTACTCTGGGCAGAGCCAGCAGGACTGCAGAAGACCTTCATTCCGAACCATGCAACCTGTACACGTTAAACTCAAAACCTTTTCTATCTGCAACGTCAATGGGATGAGAGATGTCAGTGGACACAGATAACAAGGGAGCTAAGGATACATCAAAAGCTCCAGTGCCATTTACTGATGTAGTGTGTTTAATGGCAGTATGGCCAAGTAGCATCATATTTCTCCAGTATTTCTGCTACTTTAGATATATGTTGCAACCACCTGCAAGTTAAGGTAAGTCTAGGAACATACTAAGAACATTGCTGGTATAACTCAGACTCAACTTGATATCTAAACAGGCTACCCTGGAACCACAGAACCAAATAACTCACATATTATATTTTGCACTGAAGAGAAGTAGCAGCACTGTTCAGAGTTATCTCATTTAATTAAATCCTCCACCATTCTACTTTAGTCAAGTTTATAAAAGTAATTCTGTTCTCTGATGTAACTGTGTCTCAGAAGGAGCAGAGTGGGCACAGAGCACACTGACAGTGGGATCCTGGATCATTTTTCTTATGGTAGGTATTCCTTCAGAAGGGCACTCAACACATGCCTATAGATAAATAAGCAAGTCCTCAAACATATACTGAACAGCTGTAGAGTTAATCTATGCATCATGCTCAAGACACCCTCTGCCTGGGGCTGGCAGAGAAATCCAAATTTCAGGCACCTCCACAGAATTGTACATACTTTGTACTGCTCTCTCCCACTTCGTCGATGGAGGAAAAAAGGGGCCGGCCTGAGGAATATCACCAGTTGCTCTGCTCTGTTGCCTTTAAATTTGTGGAGCAAGAATCACTAGCATTGAGTGTAAGAATAGACACTGCAATATGCAAAGGGATGGAGAGGTAAAGAAAAAACCTTGTGGTGATTTTCTTTCTAGTATTTTAGTATTATTATGATTTGAAACAGTGTTACATAAATGAAAATTTTGGAGAGGCATCTTTCCATGTAAATAGCAGGTAGCATCCTGTAGAGATCAATTACTATTAAAAGTTTAAAAAACAAAGATATCAACAGAAGGTCGATATCAACAGGTATCAACAGAAGGGTCTAAAGACAGCTATAGTACAGCCATACTGAGAGTACATATAAATTACTACTACAGAGTCAGCACACTGCATTGTAGCTTGGCAGAGAGCTCAGAATTCCTGAACCCTGGCCCAGGGGATCAAAAGGTGAAGGTCTGAACATCTGGCTGATGGTGGGAGAGAAGACAGTTTAAGTTTCCATTCTCTTCAAGCTGGCTAATATGTCAAGCTGCATTTCCAGCACAGTAATTGATCTCTTGATTAAAAGAAAGTGTTCCAGATTTCAAGGAAAAAAGCAAGCAAACTCCCATATATATAAAAAAAAAGGAGAATATTTTCAAAAAGTTTGGAATTCTCAAGGCATACAAATCTTTTACATCTTACCACGTTCAATTTGAAAATTAAAATGAACCTGCGTATGAGGTTGAGTGTATAATTTTTTTATTTAACCATTAGAGGTAAATTTTATAGGTATCCTTTGCTTCAAAACCATTCAAGAATCATAAGTAATATTTTTGCATACTAATGCACTTTGTTTATTGTTCATATAAACATGGAGCATGGAGCAAACTCAAAATGAATGTACATTAGGGCAATTTCACACCATCTTTTTACCAATTTCACAATGGGTCAATTTAACAGTGGGGGGGCAAGTAACACCCAAAATGAAAAAATCCAATGGTAATGAAATAACCATAGTCTTTCATCTTCTCCTTTATAATATGCTTGTGTGTGTACACAGAAAGTGTTACTCTATGATTTAAGAAATAACTGCAAGACAGAGGTGTCAAAACAGTCACTGCCTAAAATGAAATAATATCTAATTTTCCTTCAAGCAAAACAAGTAAGAGCTGCATGAAATAAAATATCCTATGCTGTGGATGATGGTTAAAACGGGATGGGGAAAATGAAGCATTTATAAATCTTTATCTATACAGATATAGTGAGAATTAAAAACAGAATAGAGCTGGCATACAAATAAAATTCGAGTGCTAGACTAATTACTAAGAGCACAGCTGGAACAGCAAGGACATTCTTCATAAAGTAATGCTTTCCACGACTTTTTATCCAAGGATCCTATCCTTTCTGAGAGATGCCTTACCACTTGGCAGAGGGCAACCAAAGCAATACAGTGTCCTTTGATTCCTCTAGGGTCACATAACCAACCAGTTAAAGAAAAATCTGTCCCATATCTTTTCTTGCCTACCGCTGTGCTCTCAGGTTGTGTGCCAATCCACCCCGCCTTTCAACTCATTTCAGTTTGCTTAAACTCACCTGTCAGGGCAGCTAGAGTAAACTCCTCTGACTATGCTGCTACTGAAAGTGAGCTTCATAGCAATTAAGGACAGAGTAAGTAACATAGAAAAGTGAAAACAACAACATAAATCCTAAATAATGGTCTAGATTAGATTGTGCTGCTGGAATGTTGAGCCCTGTTGGACTCTTTCCTCACTCAGTCCTGTCTCAGAATTGATGGAACTGTTCCAAAGTCTAGATTAATTTCCCACACTTACCAAAGCCAAGGAAACACAGCAATGAGAAGAAAATTATATTCCTTTTTAAGACTGCAGTATTCAAATGGCACAGTTAATGCAAGGGAATTGGCTCTACAGCACTCCTCAGGCTTATGCAGGCTGGCAGCAAGGAAAGTCTCAAACTGGGGATCAAATGGATGATTTCATCTGAGATGTGACAAAATGCAAAGAAGGGTACACCTGCTGAAAGAAATGGTTTGGATTTGTGTGTGTTGTTCTGTTTTTTTGGGGTGTCTCTGTTTTTGGAGTTTTATTTTTACTTTTAAGAAAGTAAAGCTCTCATTCAAAGAGATGTTTTCTCATTGAAGTATTTTTTATTAGGGATAACGGTGATAAGAGGGCTTTTCACTTTTCAGATATTACTAAGATCTCTTGGTTTCATTTATTCAGCTCCTTTATTCTAACCTTCAAATGACTCCTGCAGTCTCTTTTGCACAGTCTGAATACAAGAAATGGAAAGCTTCACAAATAAGAACAAATTGTCATAAGATGAAACTAGAAATTTTGAACTTAAATTCCTTGGACTGTAAATGGTAAGAAAACCTCCTTAGAGACTCATTTGTATAGCTACAAATCACAGGAAAAATCTTTCAAGATGAAATATGAAAAATCATAACAGAAAAGAATTACTTAACACATGCATAAAAGTATGACCTAAGCAGTAATACTGTGATTTTATTACATTTATCACATTTTTATTACATTTACATTTACTACCTGAATAAGAGCTTGCCTTTGAGGAAAAGAGATTCTCTCAAAAGACATATCTATAATTACAACTCCTTTGAAATGAATGTTGTACAAGTCCTTAGAAAGCATTTCACATAGCTAAACAATTTCTTCATCTAATATACAGCAAAGCCTGAAAGCCCTCTGGTACATGTTGCATCAAAACACCAAGTTTATCTCTTCATGAATTTATCTAAAAATTCTCTGTCTCTCTCTGGGAATGATTCTCTCTCTACTTTGTTCTTTTTACACACATAAACACTAGTAGAACGAGGGAAAGGTGGGTGGATATCCTTGGAGTATGTGAACACTTGCTATCCAAAACTTTGGTAAAACTTCTGTAATAAATGACTGTAGCTATGTAAAAAAGTTTGCATCACTTTATGTTGCCTGTGCAAACACACCGTGGTAACTGATCTTTAACTATGAACTGTTACACTTCTGTTATTTTTAGTTAAGTCTCAGCAGGATGCCCGCAAGAACCACAAACTCCAGTTATAATTGCAGCTACAGTTTTGAATTGTCTACAGTGCCATCAAACAAAAGGTATAAACAGAGATTTCTTATATATTTCAACAGAGCACAGTGACCTCCACAGGGAGCGAGTCCAGAGGAGGGCCATGGAAGTCATGAGAGCCTGGAGCACCTCTTCCATTACAGGCTCAGAGAGTCAGAGTTGTTCAGACTGGAGAAGTGAAGGCTCTGGGGAGACCTTAGAGCAGCCTTCCTGTATCTAAGGGACTGCACAAATACAAGGAAGCTGGAGAGGGACTTTTTACAAGGGCACATGGTGATAAGACAAGGGGTCATGGCTTTAAACTGAAAGAAGGCAGGTTTAGATAAAATATTAAGAGGAAATTCTTTACTGCGAGGGTGGTGCACTGGAACAGGTTGCCCAGAGAAGCTGTGGATACTTCATTCCTGGAAGTGTTCCAAGCCATGTTGGATGGGGCTTTCAGCAAGCTGGTCCAGAGGAAGGTAACTCTGCACATGTCAGTGGTAGTTGGAACTAGATGACCTTTAAAGTCCCCTCCAACCAAAACCATTCTGTGATTCTACGAATATAATTCCATCTTTATTGTTGTTTCTACTTCAATTTTTCTTTATTTAGTACTGTCCAGCTGCCTAGAAGATGCACACCCTCGCATAATCCTTATCTACCTTTGGGGAGTCCACAACCTCTTCTGACCTTTCCTACTGAGTACCTACCTTCTCTTTCAACAGACAACTGGACAGCTGTTGATTCTTGGCACACGTGGCAAAAATTTGTTTTTAAGTTATATAATGATCTAAAAATGTATCTTACTGGTTGATTGAAGTCAGCTGGTATTTCACAAAATAAACTGCGTGGGCTATGGTGTGGGGAGTCTTGAAGAAAAGAGCAGCAGTTCCTGGGAAACGCAAACACAAGCTGCAGTACTTAAGATTTTTAAATACTTTGTGGGATTTTCATTCTCCTCTCCCATTATGCAATTTTTTTCAGTTCTTAAAAAATGACCACATTAAGTATGTACATTTCTATTTTACATATATGTAAAAATCTCTGATACCTTGATATGTAGGTCATTATAAGTGTTTTGTGGTACCCAGACTACTGCAAACACTGAGAGAAGAGTTAATGCTTTCTGAAAAGACATTGTTGTCTAACACAGCCAAACCCTTTTGACACTTAGTCAGGATCTGCTGCTTTTCCTGCACGTGGCCAGAATCTCTCACATCCTTCCTTTAGCCTGGCATTTATTTGTAAAAAAAGTACATCCATTAATGAAAAGCAGATAAAATGCAGAAGTAAAGCACATAATAAGTATTAAAAGCCATTTCAAGTAAAACATTCCCAAATCTAAAACCAATCCTACAGTAGTTCCAAGCTCTTTTCAGTAACTACACACACTCTCTTGTACAGCTTTTACGTGGACCATTCAGGGCATTTCACTGAGTTCCTATCTGAACCAGATACTTCCTCCTCTAGACATTTGGGAAAAATCAAGCCTTGGTTACACCTTCAGAGGGAGCATTCCTCATCCCCTTCAGCCCCAATTTCTGTAGTCTCCTTATCCATGCTGGCATTACTACTTGATACAGCTGTATGATGAACTGATACAGCTACAGAACAATAAGGAATAATAATGGCAATGACAACCCTAAAGGCAAACTTAGTAGATAGAGGCTGGAGCTGCTGTTGAAGAAATCCCTGGGTAAGTACGATCATAGTGGCAGAGCATCTGCAACAGTGAGTTGCGTAGCACCAGCCAGTGGAGATAAATCACGTGCTCCAGGTGTACACAAGTACTTGCAAAACAGGTGCGAATAAAGGGACCTAATGTACTGCTTGTAAACCCAACCATGCTGAGTATAAGCCCATTACTAGCTCCTACGACACTGATTTATTTTCCACATTTGCCTACCACAGGATCCTAGCACTTTCTTTCAGAGGGCACAGTTGGAGACTAAGAAAAATGCCCATGAAGCAGGACCCAACATGATTAGTTAATTCTAATTTCATTCCAACCTGGAGAGTGGTAATTTGATTGACTGATTTTGGGTTAAAGTCAAAATCAGAAATATTTCTGACCTCTGAAATCTTACATGGGCAATTTTTGCTAAATCAGGACTCAAATCTCTATGAATTGGATACACATGTTGTGCGACAGATAGGTTCCACAACTGATGTGTTACTTAAAACACACGCACTATAAAATATGGTTAAGTATTTCAGTACAGCTTAAATAGCAACCACAAAGCACATGAAAAAATGCTGTAAAATACTCACAAGGGCTTGGTTCAAATAACAGAAACAAGAAATTAGGGTTGAGGCTTGGAACAATCAGAAAATCCCTTAAACCCACATGAATTTCAGGGGATTAAAAGATGTTTTGAGGCTATACTTTGAATTTTGGAGCATCTACCACTATGAAACAGGTCATTAACCATATTTAAAACTAATCTTCATGTGAAGACGTTGATGTTTTTAGTTGCACGGCATTATACAAACAAAAACAACCAAGGGCAAATTTGATGTTTTAATTCACGAAATGGCAACTGGAAATCCTGCTTTGCTTATGCACCTGACCTTGCTACACTAGTGCTGTCTCTTTACAAAACGGCTGAATACTAATTTTCTAGCACATCGTCCTTCAAGTGCTGTTTTAAGCACCCCTGCTACACGAACAGATGAAGCAAAGTGCCGACAAGCTGCAGTGTGTGTCATACACACACTGTGGTTAACAAACAGCCTTCTGTAAAACCACAAAGCCCAACTAAGTCTCTGATTAAGTCAAGCAAAATCAGTATTGTTAAGCCAGGATTACACTTACATCTAACTTAAGTTTTAGGCATCTCTATCTACTGAAACAGAGATGTCTTGAGAAAAATTCTTACTCTCTCTATGAAAAATATTAGACAAAACTAAGCCTGGCGCTAGAGAAAATTTGTAGAAGGGGAACAAAGCAGCAATTAACCCCTAAGACTTGCACTTCCATTTTCTCCCTTCCACTGCTGACTTTGCCATTCCTTCAGTAACAGAAAGATTTTCACAATTTCTAGTCCATTAACCAACAGCTTGTGGACACCAAGAAGAAGGTGCATTAAAATTAGGTTTTGTTCAGGAAGGAAAAAATTGAAAAGGTGACACATAAATGTACAGAAAGAAAAACAGCTTTTACAAGTATTTAAATATATATAGCTTTACAGGACTCAGGCTTTGGAGTCCTGCTGTTAACCAAGACTTTTTTCTGCAGTATTTTTTTTGCACCCTGACAAGACAGAACACATTATTTTAAATGTTTGACAAATAGTTTAGAATCATTCTTAAAATCTCTTATATTAAAGCTGATAAAGCAAGCTGTACTGAATTTTACAATTAAAATCTTACTTTAAAACTTTACTGATTCAGAGTGGAACATGGTATACCTACAGATTCTAGATTTTACTATTAGATGTAGTAGAAAAAATAATTTGTAAAAATGCTGTTCATTTTTATGGCTTTATTTTATATATTTCATTGAGCTTTCTACATTGTAAAATATATTCTTAAGGGACAATGTCTTACATTTCATCAGATTAATGCTCTGCCAATTTAATATGCTCCCTAAGAGCAGTAGTTTTCATAACAATCAACTAGCTCTTTGAATCCTCTTTTGGAAGTTAAAAAGACATTATTTCCATTCCTAAGATCTTTGCTATTACTCTCTCCAGACATAGCCTTGCTCATAATATTAGCTATCAGGAGATTAACATAATGTGCTATAAGGCTAATAAAATCTTTTATATGTTTTTTATTTATTATTTGAGAATTTCTACTTTTTATCAACAGAGTGCTGTGGCAAAGATTTGGAGAGAAGTTCTATGAACTGTCATAAATTTGTAATGAAACATTAAACAAGATCTGTATTTGGGTTATAATCTGACACCAACGAATCTTTTCCTTGAGCTCCCTGTGTGGAAATGAGAAGAAATAGAAATTCCTCTGAGGTAACAAAGTTTCTGATGTCTGACAGAGGAGAGCAGGAGAGAACAAGAATTGTTCTTTTGCCCCCAAAGCCAGTTCACACAGACACAAAAAATCAAAGATAGGCAGCCCTGAAATGTTCAAGCTGCATTTCCTGCTCCAGTCAGGGAGTGATTATTTATACACATCCAAGTAGCACCCCGAGGACACAGCAAGTCTGTACCTCCCTGGAATATGATGCAGCACAGGACTTCCCCAGACATCTTCACACCAAAAGGAAAGTGCGGATTCAAGCCTACTCAGGCCATAAAGGAAACTGTATGAGGCTTTCCTGCATCTGGATGCACTTCTCCCTCTTAAGGGATGAAAATAATACCAGTCCTTCTTACTCTTTTATACATACACTCCTTCATTTTTTTAATTGTCTTACAAATTCATGAGGGCAATTTTGAAAATGTTTGACAATTTTTAAAGAAATAATGAAAGGATATAAAAAGAAAATGAAGGAATCTGAAAACTTTCATTCCACGCTTCTCCCTCTCTGTCTTCCCAAACTCTTCTCCAACTCACATTCTTTGTTTGGGTGTGAAATTACAGATTCCCAATGAGATTTCCCACTGTATTAACTTCTGCATCAAGTATTTTTGAGTGGTTGCATTTCCTGCATGTCAGAGCAGAGCATAAACACTACAAGCCTCATCCCGAGATAGCTCATGGCCCTAGAGTCCAAGTTTAGGACTTCATCTTTTCTGTAATTGACCAAGTAGGTTTTTGTTCCTCATTTACAAGTAAGCTGCATTTCACGCATTTACATTTACACAAATACACGAGAAGTCCAACCAGCTTTCTGGTTGCTGATTCCAAAGCCCAGTACTCTAGAGAATCCAAGTAGAGCACAAGCAGGGGCCATACACAAGCCAGGAGATGAAGTAAAAAAACCCTGTTACCTGTAGCTGGAGATACATTTCAACTACTAAATTAGCTTTTAGATGATTTCCTTTGCAGATGTAACTGCTTAAGGAAGTCTGCTTTTTTTTCCAGGAAGAGCAGACTATTGTTCTATCAGATGCAGAGACATCCCTTGCCATTGTCCCTGCCTTAAATATCAAGAGTCTCACAGCAGCTCTTGCATGATTAACAGAGCCATAAGCAACGGCTCTTCAGACTGCCTTAATTAACTCTGACTCTCCTTGCCACATCTTTTCCTTTGTGATCCGCAGATCTGAGAAAGCACTTCCAATCCCCTTCCACACCTTCAGAAGTCTCTTTAAAAGGTGGCAGTTTTTAGTGTCACTCTCTTCAAATTAATCTAAGTAGCTTCATGGGGAGATCTGTTGCTTTGCCTTGTGATGCCAATGGTCTCATTACTGCAGGACTGAAATTCCTACAGCAAAATGCAATTTTAGGAGGACCCACTCTCAACCTCTGCAGCATCCTTCTGTTACAAGGACACAAGCTACCCAAGATGGAGAGAATCTCCTTCACTCTCCCCAGTCTTTGTGGTAGTTGCTCAAATAGGAAAAAGTTCACAGATCTCTTCCCCCTTCTCTTTATCAAAGCAGAAGAGAACAGGACACATTTTTGCTCCTTGCACATAGTTGAACTGAGAAAAAGCATCAGCTGGATACACTCAGCTCAAACCCACTGCTGACAGCAAGAGTGTTGCTGTTTTTCTAAACATAAGACAACCACAACCTGGCAGATTAATATTCAGACAATACTTATCCAGTGAAGCTACAGACCAAAGGGCACTTATCTAATAACTTCTGCTCTTGCATCAATAAACATTAGAGGTTATCCATCTCCAGAACAGACAGATCTTTTTTCATTAAAAGATTAATGTTACTAATTTAGTCACATATTTCTTCAACTTGTTAAATTCTATGAGGTACTTACACAGATGAATACAAATATGCCATTTATATGTCAACAAAAGACTAAAGCGATTACAGATCGATTTTAAGTGCTATAGCACATACTATATTATGTGAGGAACAATATAGCAATCTCACTGTTCTTCTAGTTGAAAATAAATGTTATATCTATATAATCCAACCATTCCTATCTCAGAAAAAGATTGTAATTACTTACTTTGTCTATGTTGCTCAGCAATATCTTATAGCAGGATGGTATCACTTACAACAAATGGCATGCTATAGGCATTTATAAACCCAGAGCCTTGAAATATGTACATATAGCATGGTTTGAGGGACCATTCTTAACATAAAGTGTAGGATGTGTATGTGAAGATCACCTGCCAGATTACCCCATGAGGAAAGGAGGTGCATATCATTAGATATGACACACTCATCACCATTGTGGCTGTGAAGAAAATCAGGGAAGAGGAACTGTCACAGGAGATGCTACAAAAGAACTCAGTAACACAGCATCATATATAGGCAAAAGTAAACAAAACAAAAAAAAGAACCACCCAGTGTTCAAAGAATCCTAATTAAGTTAAAAAAACAGGTGCTTTAAAGTGCATGAATGTCAGGTTTATTGTTGTCTGTGCACTTGTATTTTCTACCCATTGTGCAGTTGTCTTCCATACTACAAAAACTACCCGCCTCACCACTTTATTTACACAAACACACAGAAGAATCATCTCAAGTTCTTCTTTGTTCACATTTTCAGTGTATGGTTATCTGAATTTATTCTGCATTTACTACTAATTGACATGAATGCCTCACATTCACCAACTTAATGATAATCTAAGGACTTTTAGAGATAAGTGCAGGAAAGAAACTAAAGTAAAAAATACATGTACAACCCCAGAAGCATTTCTCACTTTCTATTTTCTTTTCTGTCTCAAGTGGATTGGAACTGAAGTAGAGTAAGGATTTACCAAAGACGCTCACTGTTCTGCTAAGATGAATCATTTCACCTCACTCTCAAACCTAATTAGCAATATGTTAGCGGGTGGAGAGAACAGATAACAGGCATCTAATCTGCCAAATGCTGCATCCACAGAGGCCCATTTATCTAACCTGCATGGTGTTTGGTGAAAATCTGGACAGATTGCTAGGCCCTTAGAGAAGACCGCCTTTATCTCAGACGTGACCTTGCAATTTCTGAAACACCGGGTTTAAGTCTGAAGTACGGAATATATGGGTACAGAATACTGAGCTCTGAGGTAACATGAAAAATTGATTCACAGAGATGCATATTATTAAAAAAAGAATCACACTGGCCATTTGGGAACCATTACTACCATTACCTCATGAAGGTGACTAATCTCTTCAAAAAATACCGGGTTTATTGTTTGGGGTTTGTATTATCTAATATTTTAGTTAATGAACTTAGGATGGAAATAAAGACACACTGATACATTTTGTTGAGAATACAAAGTCAGTAAGTAGAGTCTCCCTAGAGGAGGAGGATTTGAACACCTTGTGGGGGGACATGCATGATCTTAAAGACCCCAGAAACAGAACTGGGTTGAAAGTAATAGTCCAAAGGGCACATGGGACTAATAATAAGAATTCCTGATATATACTGGGAGCTCATTAGTTGGAAATAGCAGCCTATTTTAGTCAGTCACAGGATGACTGTGAGCCACTTAATTGAATCTGGCCATGAAAAGGGCAAGGCAAGGTATTTTCATAAAGAACAGGGAGTATTCATACCATTGTATAGACTGTATCGAGACCTCATCTGAAGCACTTTGTACCATTTCAGTTATGCATTTTCGAAAAAAAGACTTCAAACTTGAACAGGTGCTGAACAGGACTATTACAAAGATCAAACATAAACCTATTTTATAGGAGGAGACTGAAGGGGCTTGTTTTCCTCGTGTTGAATAATGCAGCCCAGGAAGAAAGATGATTGCTTCCAGCAAATGCACTGGGGACAAAAGCTTTGTTAAATCTGTGAGAGGATGTTTGTGTTAGAACAAATAGATGGAAACTGGTTATGAATAAATTAAGGATGGTTTTCATTGAAGGAGGTTTGTAATCATCATTACAGGAATGTGGCCTTGCAAAAACCTTCCAAAAAGAGAGATTGGCAGAGGAAAATCTACGTGGAAATAGGTGGGATAGGTGGAACCTAACCAGTCTATGAAAAAAAACTGTATAATGTTGCACACCATGACCTCTGAAGTTCCTTAAAATCCAGTGTTTCTACAGGCTTAGCTGAAAGCCCCTCATGTCTCTAAAGAGCTGTCTGCAGATACAAGCACCACAGCCACCACAAGCCCATACAGGGATTACATTTATTTTAAACAGCCTTTTAAATTCTGAACTATATTTATACTTCAAGACAGTCATCTGTAAAACCTTAATGAGGCACGATTGCTCAGTCATACTTTCAGTACCCACAGCAGAATTATGGTGATGCAGTTCAAGATCACATTCAGTGTCACAAGCTATCTAAGGGGAACAAGTTGGAAGCACTCTGCATCTAGTGGGCATGTTTGCCTTTTAAATCTGGTATCTAGTGTGAAGCAGCCAGCCCGCCTCAGAAAAAATTAAGACCATAAAAAAAGACGACCTATAAAAGAGAAGATGCTAATAGCTAGGACAATAACCTCTGGGTATTTATTCTCTATTTAATTAATTGTTTACTAAATAAAGTCTCTAAATAAACCAAAAGTGAGAGAAAAAAGAAAGTGAGAAAGCATGATATATGAATAATATATAACAATAATTCCATACTAAATCATTATCATCAATTTACTCTTGCTTAACCAGTTGCAGCAAAGGGTGCTTACAGGCTTCCACAATCCAAGCTAAGCAATCCATACATAACTAAAATTTGAACAGCGATATCCAGTACTATTTCTTTTTGTCTCACTGATAATAGATTTTTTTGTGGTTTTCTATTTTTCTGCTATATGAAAGTTCTTCCAGATAAAATATGGTATCTCGAGATCCAAATAGTTTCACACAATTGTTAAATGGAGTAATTTTCTCAGTTATGAATTATGTGAGAGAGAAAGAAGCTTCATGACCTCCTCTAATACTAGGATTTCTCAGTGAGCATTTCCATAATGTCGACTGAACCTTCTAACTTCTAGCACATCTTCAACTGAAGATGTGAAGAGTTACCATCACAATGTTTAAGGGGCATCAGTTAGTCAAAGTTCAAATTCAGACACCATTAGAGAACCACCTCCTCACGTGGAAGATTCATGGCAGTCTAAGCAATTTCTCAAGACACATGGCTCTACAAAGAGTTGTTCACACTGTTGTGCTGTCTGTACAACACTTACATGAACACAACGGAAGGAGATAAGCTCTCAGTAATTTAGTGTAACAAAAAATTAATTCCTTCCCAAACAGTTTGTTGGAAACACTCAGATTTTAACTCTATGGAAAGAGCTTGTCATGTCATTATTTAGGCCTGCCAGAATAAAGTAAATAATGACACAAAAGCTAGAGTTCCTAATATTAATTCAAATGTAAATTTTCAGCAAAATTAATATCTACTCAAAGAGTAATTCCTCTTTGTTAGAAGAAGAGACAGCATTTTTCATACAGCACAAAACACTTTGATTCCTGTTCTAAATGTAAAGCTATTCAGTCAAAGCCAGTCAGTACCTCCAGAATGCAAAGTCACATCACAGAGCTTCAGAATATGCTTTGAAGGCAGGCACATTTGGAGCTTTACCCAGAACAGAACTGCATACACAGCCTTCTCTTACTGGGAAGGCTGATGTTTCCATTAAACATTTTAAAAACACTAAATTACTATGCAACTATTGAAAATATAGGTAAATAATATGCAATGTCTTCATAGATGAAGCCTTCAAGGATAATCTGAACCAAGATCATATGTCTCTTAAAAAAGAAGGCAAATCATATCAGCCAGTTTTTGTATACAATCCAGCTCCAAACAGAAATATTTAAAAATCTGTATATATGATGAAGCTTCCTAATACACATAAAGATATGTAGAGAACTGTGATTCAGAAGAACTGATTTTACTTTTATGTAATGAGACCAAATTGTTGCATTGGAAAAGCTATGATTAATTCTGCTAGATTTGCTTAACTAAGGGAACTATGGGATCATGTTAAATACATGCCTGTCTATAAAGAAATAAACTGTGAACTCCCAGTAGCAGAGGTTCACTCTAAACTCCAAATTACTTTGCAATTGCAAGGGTCATACTGCAGAATCATTACAGTTTTGCCAAACTGTCTTGGTAACTCACTAATAAAGACATAAAATACATTGACTTGACACAGTGATTGATGAAAATACTAATGGTATTCAGCTTAGTTACAAAAAAAAAAAAAAAAAGAAAATTATTCTGACTCTACAGGCAAGCCAGAGTTTCTTTTATGAAACTGTGTCCTGAAGTTATTTTACAGTTTGCAATTTACATTAAAGGATCCCTTTAAATTTAAAACTGCCAAAACCCCAAGTTACTATGTGAAAAATGGATATAAAGAAAACTTGCCTCCTCCTGGTATGTCTTATATCCTCCAAAACTGTTGCCACAACAATCCAGTGTCCTGTCAGATGTCCCCCACAACTGCTCTCTGCTTCAATGCAATATTGTCAGCATCTCCCCACTAATCCTCAATCTACCCACCTCACACCTCTCAGCTTCTGTTCAATTTTCTTCCAAAGAATTCTGGGCGGGAGTACCTGTGTATGCACAGATTGTATAGATATCAAATGTAGGCCAAATTAACTTGATTTTCCCAAGTTTATGTTGCGGACCTTCCCTAGGCTGGGGAGATGAGTGGGGAGAAAAGCTCATCAGCAGCTCTGCTGAGCAGCTGCTTTTCCCAAGCCTTGTAAAACAGACTAATGAATATACAGAGAGGCAGAAAACCAGTGTACATCTCATTTAATGAGAAAAATATACAGTTTACAATTATGCAGACCAACTCAAAGAAGCAGAAGAATTTCTAGGAACAGTATGCTGCATTAATTTTTTTGTTTGTGGTCAAAATTACTTAACCCTGATAATTTAATTTACATTTATTTCTTATCTGTGCTTATTTTTTTTCTTCTCCTGCCTATGTGTTTTTTCCCCTGCTTTAATTTCAAGGCACAGCAGGGTTCCTGCCCTGTTTCTAATAGCTCTCACTGACAAAAGAACATGTGCTCATAATACAATAATGAAAAAATTATAAGCAGAAAGCAACCAAACCAAAACAAACCAGCACCAAATCGTGCACACTTATCTATCAGTTGGGGAATTCTCACGGACTTCATCTGTGGCTAGCTTTTTCTTTGGCAGCTTTCTGTTCCCCTGCAAAGCACCAAGCTTATTTAAAACCTAGCTAAGTATGCTCAGCAGTAATTCCACTTTCTGTTAAAGTGGCTAATAACAGGATGTTTTCATGCAGAGGCCAAGAAACTCTGCAGAGGTCCAAGACACAATGCTTGATTCACTTGAGGAAATGGTCCAAGAAGAGTCAAGTTCAAGTCCCTAAGATAATGGTGCTCAAAAAAAAATTGAGGCAAAAGGACAGTCTCTCATTATACCATAGGCCCCTAAAAGAACTTCTAGGCCAGGTGTGCTCCAGAAGAGAGGATTTCTCTATAGAGGAAGATTCTCTGCCTCCTCTACTTTAAAGTTCTGCTGTTGTGTTTATGCAGTACAACACACAAAAAATCTCAAACAAACCAGAAAACATAATCCAGGAGTGCAGCACAGACTGGGAGGGAGCAGCTCTGTGAAAAAGGCCCCAGGGGTCCTGGTGGACAACACGCTCAGTCTGAGTGAACAGTGTGCTGCAGGGGCAGGGAGCCAACACGGTGCTGGGCTGCATCAACAAGGGCATCACCATCAGAAACAAAGAAGTTGTTATCCCCCTGCACTCAGCACTTGTCAGGCCACACCTGAAATTCTGTGTTCAGTTTTGGTACCTACTATACAAAAGCCATGTGGACAGGTTGGAAAAAGTCCAGAGAAGGGCCACAAATATGAGCAAAGGACTGGGCAGGCTGCCATATGATCAAAGGCTGAGAGAACTGGGTTTGTTCAGAACTGGTTTGCTTCTTTTGAGAAAAGAAGGCTTTGATGAGATCTTATTACCATGTTCCAGTATTTAAAGCGTGGCTGCAAAGAAGATGGAGACTTCCTTTTTACAAGGAGTCAAATCAAAAAGACAAGGGGCAATGAGTAAAGTTGCTCCTGGAGAGATTTCCATTAGACACAAGAGGAAAATTTTTCACAATGAAAACAATCAGCCATTAGAATAATCTCTCCAGGGAATAAGTGGTAAATTCCCCAACACAGACACTTTTAAGATTCAGCTGGACAGGATGCTGGGCCATCTCGTCCAGACTGTGCTTTTGCCAAGAAAGGTTGGACCAGGTGATCTTGAGGGTCCCTTTCAAGCCGGTATTCTATGGTTCTATGAATATAGCTACAGTAGATCAAATAGTCTAGTTTCTATATTCTGCCACTAGATTAACATATATCCACACCACACAAAGAACTGTGAAGTTTTAATGCAGTGTTACAGGCTGACACACAAAACACAAATATATGTTTCAAAGTGTGATGCATCTGTCCTTCTAACAAATTTCACGGTGCATTGTCCATATCAGCCATTTCTCAGTCAGACATTACAAAAGCACAGATTTCTATCAACTTGAAACACCTGCACTTGAAATTCCATGTCAGCATCAAGCTGATAACATTAGAAGAAATAAATCATTCGTATTAATAAACACTGTAGTGGAACTGATACAATGTGTGGCTATTGTTCTTTCAAGTTGCTTTGAGAACATCTACATAAATTAAATGTTCCTTTTTTCGTTATCAAACCTCTGAGGTTATGATGTGCTGTATTTTATTAGTTCAGCAGTCTCATTCAAATAGTAGCTATCTAACATGATCCTTGCAATTAGTACCTTATGTACATTCTTGAACCAAATTCTTCCTCTGGGATTTAAAGAAAACCCAGGGTCTCAGGAGTCTCTCTTGTAATTCAGCTACATGCTACACTTTTACAGCTATGCAAATTAGCTTCAAAGAAAGCTGTGATGTACAGCAAAGGAAGAGATCTGAAAATTAAAATCCTGCAGGAGAGAAAATATTTAAAATTTCCTTTACATTTTTTCTTTTGTTTGGCTAATCCCTGAAGGCATTAGGGCAGCATGTTCCATCTTGAAAGTCCCTGTAGAATCATGTACTATTGAGCATAACTACAAATGTGATGCTTTGAGCAGCCAGATAATGGTTTTTAATTGGCTCATCATTGCAGCTTCAGCCCAAAAGCACAAAAATGAATTTAGAACCAATATTAACAGGTGATAATTAAATTATGGGGTCTGCATGTTTAATATATTGGAATAAGGCAGATGAGGCAACTAAGACCATTAGCTTTAATAATGGAAATCAGTATCTACCTTAAGTACTATTTTATAGCACATTAGCAATGGTTGATTAGTGTTAAATCATAAAGTAAATTTTGTTTTCTTATTGAAGCTTTTTTATGCTTCTTTTTCTCTGTACCTGTGTATTTTGGATGCATATGAAACTAAGGATGCCAAATTAAACCATTGCAAATGAGCAAAACCCACAAATGCACCAGCTAATTAATCCACAGCAATGACTTGAGTACTCTGTTACTTGAATAAGATATTTACTTGAATAAGCAATTTACTACCCCTTAATATTAAAGCATACATAGAACGAACAATGAGTACAGTGGGAAACTGTTCTGAATCCCACAGTTCTAGTAAAAATATCCACCATTAAGTCACCAAGGTCCATAACCCAGATTTCCCACTCTCCCTCGGTAAAGCAGAACTACTTGGGTGCACTGTTCTTACCAGTCTAGGAAGCAGTGCATTGTACAGATTAACCCTGCACTTCCTTAAAGCAGCAAAACCAAACTTTGATGATGAAATCTGCTAAAGAACGTGCTGTTTTATGTTTGGGGGTTTTTTTTCATATTTTCTTTCCCATGCCTTTAGAACTTAGAAAAGAGACACGTTTTGAATTTTCTTACATTCTTTAGAAAGCCACTCCACTATATGCCTTTTTCCCCACCTCCACACTGTTCTCTATAAATTTTACCTTATCTAATGCAGCACTATCTCTTCAATCTTGCAAAACTCTGTAACATCACCTTTTGTGAGTCTCCCATGACTGCTGTCTCCAAATTAAAGCTTTCATTCTGCTTTTCTTTCTGCTGCTACTTATACTCTTTTGTCTTTTCTGCAGTCTATCCTATCAACGTGTTCTTTCCCTTTACACCAGAGTGCTGGGTTTCCTTTTTCTACTTCTGTGTCTGCCTCTTTGGCTTGAGCTCAGCAATCAGCTTCCACTATTTCTACTCTTACAGAGTGTGAGCTATCAAGTGCTTTGGGAAACTTAGGTTTTCTGTGAGACTTGTCCTCATTTGTGAAGTCTCTCAATTCTGCTTTTCTCTTCCTGCTCCAGCTTAGTTTTGATCAGCGCCTGTACCTTCCACACTATTGAGGATTTTCCATGTTCAGCCTCCATCTGAAATAACCTTCTTCAAAACCTAGCCATTTATTCTCTGATACTTCATTTTCCTGCTTTTTAACTTTTTCTAATATCTTTCATCTGGAGGGACATACATAAATTCTGTTCGTCCATATACAAAAAAAAGCCCCACCAAAATCCCATAACAATGGTCCATGAATCTTTAGAGTGAAACAGCCATAAAGTTAATACCAAGTTACCAATTTCTTCTCGTGAACCCAGGAACAGACATAAAATTAAGCCATGGAGGAGAAATATGGAGGTGTAACCACTTGTTTATGCAGCTCTGTGAAGCTATTCAGAAGCCTGGGTACCTAACCCTCTGAATGAAAGCACGTACTAAGCTTGAAGGATTGAAATTATCTGCGGACCATGAACCACAAGGTTATCACTGGCCCTCAGGGAATATATTCCATAACTCTTTTCAAAGGTGCATGGTTTATTAATACACACTTTTAATATCCTAAGTACTGAAGTCAGATTTCATGTAAAATGCAGAAGCCGGAGGTAAAAAGGTGGAAATGGCACTTCAGAATATGAAAATCAAAGCCTTGGAGAAATCACCTAGAAGTCAAATGTGATCCACACAAATTTCATAGGATATCATTGCCACCCTACTGTTGTTACGTCAAATTCCAATGGAGTGTCATTAAACAATGAAGACTGAAAAAAATTTAAATAACTGAACTACAGAAATGATACGTCTTTACAAAAACACAACAAAACACAAACCCACAAACTCATTTCATACTGGAAGTCAAATTTTATATCCAAACAACATGAAATTTTCACAACACCTATGCTTTTCAGCAAAACCAAAGTAAAATAAATGTTTAATGTGCTTAGTGCAGCTGTGGTGAAAGCTAAGAATTGAACAGATCTTTAATGAAAATTAAGTTTATCAGTTATACAAAAAAAAGTTAGATACACGTGTAATTGTAACACAGGCTCGTGGCTCTAAATTGTTACACTCACCCAGTGAATTTTATAGCTAAGGTTTTACCATATATGAGGTCAGCAATATTGCCTTATTTTAATGTATATCATCCCAAGAGAGTGCTCATAATACCTCTGTTTTTCACCACCATTTATCATATTTATTACACGTATTCTGCAGACAATCTATTTTAGATCTGTGTTGGAGGTTTACTTTTTTATTGATAATATTTCTTATATATCTACATGTAATGCCACTTGATTTTATTATAACGAGTTCAACTTTATAGGCCTTAAAGGGACAATAAAATGATAAGGACTATATTTCAATAATCTAAGAAAATTATTAAAATTTATTTCCTATAAGTCATGGTACTACAGTTTTAACATCTAATAACTCACAACCTACCATGAATTGAAAAGAATGTCTTGCAGTATCAGAAAACAGAATTTCCAGCTCTATTGATTAAGCTTTTAATGGCTCAAAAAATATTGGCTCTTCGATCACTGAGTAAAGCAAAATACAACAAAAGCATTTGAGATTTTGTTTTACAAAATGCATGTGATGCAGGGAAAAATGTTTCTGTTTTTCAGGGTGACACTTCCATGTAATAGTGAGTCCAAATCAAAATTAATAGAAACAAGAATGAAGGTGAGGCAGGTAAACAGGCATTGTAAATGAAATTTATCTCATGGTTCCACAGTCTGTCACAGAAGTTCCACTGTCAAACATACAACGTATGCACAAAGCATATCTCATGTACTATCTTTCAAAAACATGGTAATACTCAACACTGAGATGGCATTTGTAGCCCACATGCAGAGAAACACAACAGAGAATATTAGTTTTAAAAAACGCCTTAAGTATCTTTCAAAATGAACTAAAAGTAAAAAGTAAAAGTAAGTAAAAAAGTAAAAACTTAGAAACAATGTTCACTGAAGAACCTTCAGCTACTGCTAAAGAATTCCTTTGAACTTCCTTTGAAATTCCTTTGAACTTCGAGTACAGTTCAAAGATCTCTCAGTGAAACTATTCTACTGTCACTGTGCCATTTATACATGAAGTATCTCAAATATTACCATGGTCTTTGTGACCCAGTAAGAATTAACAGCATTATGGGGCCAGTAATACTTATGTGAAGTGACAGCAACACAGAATTCACTGAATTCTTCTGCAGTTTTCATTGGTTTTGATAGCAGTGTTGTTTGTGCTATCAAGAGAGAAACATATCTAGTTGTCCCATGGCTTTTAAAATGCAGCTTTATTCTGTGTAGAAGTCTTAAACACACAAAAATGATAAACCCAACATTACCATCTCCAAGTACTCAAATAAAAATGACAAAGGAATAACATGTATTCAGAAATCTACTTATTGAACTTTATTACTAACTTTTAGGAATGCATTCTTTCGGTTTTCTCCAAAATCATAAGAATGAGAAATCTCATTCTTAAACAACAGCTGAGTTTTTAACATGCATGCGTATCTCCTAAAGCACTGCACATGCACACACACACACAAGAAGTATCAGTCCAAGGAAACTTAAAGACTTGTTCACATTGTGTGTACCTGCATCCATCTTCTCCAAAGGGAAAACGTATAATAAAGCTAAATAGTACTAGAACTTAAAAAAAAAAAAAAAGAAGTTAAAACCACAGGTCAGGAGTTGCAGCAAGGAAGATTAAATCAATAACAAACTGAAGGTCAAATAATGTGGAGTGAAATGTTGTCACTTCTGAAGCCCAGCAAATGTGGTTCTGCTCAAATGTTGCGACAACAGAGTCTCAGGTTGTTCACAAATTCATCTAATTTAATACATTCTTTAGGCTTGCTATTCAGAAAATACATTTTTAATTCAGAGTCAGATGTGGTGAAATGTCACATCCAGAATTCCTGCTTCTTCTGTGCCTGGAGGTCACAAAAACGGAAAGGGCCCAGACAGACCTCTGTTTGCATGGAAGTACCCGTGAGCAGAGGCAACATTTGGCCACTCATGAAAACAGAACACTGGATAATCCATTCGACTTTTCAGGGGGACGAGAGTGCTCAAAGCCCTTTACTGTTGACCTCTTTATTGCAGACTCATCTTCACAGGATCTTCCACGCAACACTGCAAGGAATCCAAGAGATCCCAAACCTCCTGCAGAGCCCTGCGGTAGGAAATGTTAGAGCCAACGAAACCTTGGAGGGAAGAGTGAGTAGCTACAAGGAGTTGAAAGTAGCAAAGAAAAGAAGAGCTGAAAGATATGTTTAGATAAACTGTTGGCAGATGAAGGATCATAGCAGGGATTCAAGGCCAGATATCTCACTGGCTTTTGTTTAATGCATGGATCTTGCTGTACAGAGCAAACTATATCCTTTGTGCAGCTTATTACTTCAGCTCTTAATAATCTGAAACTTGAATTCCTCTTCTATTATTACCTAGTATTACTATTATTGATTTATGTAACAATGCCAGACGGAGAATTTCATAGACGGAGCTGATTTCAATAAAAGTTTTGATTAGAATGACAGTATATAATTATAAAATAAAAGTTTTAATTTTAAAATATTAAATAAATCGAAAAGGAAGAATTCATATTAATGAAAATAAAGGAGACTGCAGTTAATACATCAAACCTTTAAAAATCATTACACTTTTAAGTTTAAAAATGGAGAATCCCTGGCAGCAAAATGTGTGAAGACAGAATGTTTATTTATTAGTGTTATTTTTAAAAGGATGTTCTAAGTCAAACTCGACAGCTTGTTTACAGTGGGGTCCTGCCCAAGGGTGGCTTAAAAGATATTAAACAGGCATACAACCAGAATATCATGTTACTGTACAAGATACAAGTTTGCCTGTGGCTTGATTTTACCGTGACTGCTTTAGTGATTTCTTATTTATTTTTCAGGAAGCACTAATCTGTTTTAGCTTCCACTGCCTCTGAAAAGGAAAATAATTGCAAGATAAAACTCTTCACATATCCAAATATATCCAAAATATACACATACACTTACATTTTTATATAAATTAACTAGTGGGATGATGCATAGAACCCCTGCCAAGTGTTTGCTGCTGTTTCCAGATGTTGGATTTCTTCATAGAATATTAGCTCTTTAATATTAGCTCTTTCGTATCTGTAATAATTTTAATGTAAACCAAGAATTTTTGCTTATTTCTCAATTTTCAAAATGGGTCTTAAAAGGATGGTGATTTCATTACAGAATAGTAGGTGTTGGGTAGTCCTTCCCACCATTAGGTTTTGGAAAGGGGACAGCTTCGAGAAGGAATGAATTTCCCGCAGGCAGTACTTTTGGTAACATTATATAGAGGGGAGTTATTTCAGAAACATGGCAGCTGTTTCTGAGGCTGGAAACATCAAGTTGGAAACTGAGAGTGGGTTAAAGAGAAACTTTCATGCCAAACCTGACATTTAATAATTGCTTTAATTTAGAAAAACTTATCTTCAAGGAATATTTAAGTCATTATGTAAATGCTTATATAAATAATCCCTATTTTACAAATAAAAAGTTTTCTTAAGAGTTCTAATACTAATTCTCAATGGGAAGAAGAAAAAAAAATACTTTGTAGAAGATAACCACCCTGACTCCAGGATCTCCAGCCTAGACTGACCTCAACCTTAAATTATTTTACAGCTCCAACTTCTGAGCTGTGGTTGGCTGAGCAGCATCAGGCTGAGCAGAGCTTACTAGAGGCTGATTATTAAAAACCCCCAGCATTTCCCCAGCACCATGAATGCTTCACTCCAAGCCAGGTTCTGCTTGCTGAAGCTTCAGACAAGACACAGGCAAAATATTACGTGGGTAAGTTTAATAACTTAAACATAAATTACTACAGGACTTGAAAACACTTATAGGAAGCCATAGATGGCATCAACTATATTAAAAGATATACAGAAATGAATGCTTTGTATGTAAGGACTACACAAACTTTTCAGGCAAAATTGAGACCTAAATTACTTTTTAATCAGCATCACTGACATAAATAGAAATACACAGGTATAA
Source organism: Myiotriccus ornatus (assembly GCA_036023395.1). Taxonomy (NCBI): domain Eukaryota; kingdom Metazoa; phylum Chordata; class Aves; order Passeriformes; family Tyrannidae; genus Myiotriccus; species Myiotriccus ornatus. Next base: position 37,683,335 of record JAYRBT010000082.1, on the reverse strand, counting down.
ACTGAGGCATAATCTAGCCCCTTTTAGCTATGTTTGGCTTTTTCATTTGAAGCAGAATCTAATTTGCAATATTAAAATGGCGTTATCAGTCATTTATGTAATATAGCAATCAATTTATCACCCCCAATAATAATGTTTACCAAAGAATTAGACAAATCAAGCTTAAAAAATGCGTTTCATATTCTAGATCAATTTGTCAAGACAGTAATTTCTACTTTGGCAATAACAAAGAGCTTTCCTGAATTACTGTTTAATGTTGGTATTTAGATGGAGCAATCTTTTACACTGCACTGGAAGTTTACATTGAAAACATGGCCTGACATGCCTCCATTTCAATGGTATGCTGGCACTAGTTCTCATTTTCCCCTGCTTTTTTTTGTTGCTGCCTCCAGTTTGCTAGCATGGGGAACTGATCTAGCTCAAAAATAACCCTTTTTTTTCTTTTTTCCGCCTATAACTTGGCTCAAGTCCCTGATATGGTTCACTGCATAGCTGCACAAATACTTCTACCAACACAACCAAGGAGCTACAAGGGCTGTATAAGCCTGAACTGCAGCCAAAACCAATTACATGTCAAACTACGGTCTATGTTTGAGCAGACGATTTTAATGTACTAGATATAAGGGTCTGCAAATGTTATGATTACCAGCTAACTGATAAAATTGATTTATGGTGTCTTCTGTCAGAAGAGTGTAATGGGTTAATTCAAGTGCTTTATTTAAAAGGGTTGGGCACAACAGCTTTATATGGGTGCACTGGAGAAAACAGATGTCACTGAGTTTTAAGTTTTACAACTGTAAATGTTTCATATATATATGAACTTCTCACTTCCATATGAGTTCTAATACAGACCATGACACAAGAACCCCAGGAGCAAGGATTTGTACAAAGACTGAGAATTAATAAAATGTCCAGCCTTTAGAGACAATACTAGTAGGCTGATGGGGAACAGTGTAGCACTGGAGAAGCACTGGAGAGCAATGACACCTCTCCCAATACTTTTTGCCGTTTTTCCCTGATCACAGTTCCAAACTGCTCTCCTAAATATTTTGTGAGCAAGAAAACAAAGTAAAAAAATAACCCTTTACTAAACTAACAGAAAACAAACAAACAAACAAAAAAAACCCACCACCACAACGACAAAGCACTGAACGAAAAAGCCCACTCAAACACAAGCTCATCTCTTACTACAGGTACCAAAGAATCCACAAAAAAAAAAAGAGTTGGTAATGTCCTTCTGTGTCTCACTTCTCTGAAGTAAAATCATTGGGAAAGAAAGAATACAAAAGAAATTACTTGCTCTTCTCCATGCTTGTTCCTCACTATTTCTTCTGATGTGTACCTACTGTTGGGTCTAAATTGGTGTTAGGTCTAAGTATGGAGGAGTTTCATAAAGGTTAACTTTAGTGTACGGAGATTAATTTTCCTTTTCAATTAGTGGTTAATGGCATCAAGAGAAGTAGTTATTTAGGTACCTGCTCTCTGAAATTGCCTTTTAGATATATCTCTCTTTTCACTTGTTCTAGAGAAGGGCCAAAGCCCAGGAAGGTTTTCCGCTATTTCTACCATAGCCATGTCACCATGCGCTCCATTGTGAAGCAAATGTAGTCAGAAGTCCCAACAGCTTAGAATTTTGTCACAGTTAGCACTTAAAAATAATCTGAGGACCCAAAATAAGAAAAGGAATCACAGAGTCTTTCCCTTTGAAACAGAGAACAGCCTCTTCTCTGCAGAGAGAACAATGTACAGCAGCTGGTCTGTGGATCTCAGGCACGGAGCAAGTCCATGCAGGTGGCTGTGCAGCGAGCTAAGGGTGTGAAATTGCAATGCTCCTACAATGTGAGGTGTCAGGAAATTTGCAAATTCACAGCCTCAGCTACTGTGCCTGGGGCCCAAAGCCCTGTGAACCCAACACGACACAGAGCCAAAGCCCTGTGAACCCAACACGACACAGAGCCGGCGCGAGGCGTGTCACATCTCCAACACCGCCTACTCTGGCAGCACAACACAGCACTTCAGCAATATCTACTCGGGTCACAGCTGACGGTTTTAGAGTCTAGATATTGTTAATTGCAATTGCTCTGTTGGCTGCATATGACAGAAATGGATCGGAACATAGTTTTTTCCTTTTATAAATTCTATCTGTAGTATGCTTTTGAAAGATAGCATTTCCTTAATCTGAAACGATCACAGGTAGTACATCTCTGTTAGTTTCAAATGTAAGAGCCAAGATTCATGACACCATAGTTTAATGCTGCTCTTATCAGAAACCTGCAGAGATTAGAAACTGTAAGAAAAACACTGATGGACGTTTTCAGGCTTTCTGGATTAGTTTGGCATTAACTACCGGTGGCTTGCTTTCTTTGACAACTCCTTTATAATTGGGCACAGATGGATGAAAATACACTACAAACACAGTGAGATTTTCTTTAATCATTAATTTTCACTTAATTTGCCAGATGGCTTTGGTTTCTAGTGTACACTTTATTTGCTGTTGTGTTATTTGCAGAGTAAGTTTCACTTTTTTGGGGGGGCTGGTTTTATGTCTCCTGAAACTTTTATTTTATCATTGTCTTTGCAAAACCTAAAGAAAATGAATTTGTGTATTTGATTATTTTATTGTTAATTTCCTGTAAGCACTTCAGTTTTCCCTCTCAG
>JAYRBT010000082.1:37630223-37664734 GCA_036023395.1 Myiotriccus ornatus | reverse complement strand
TTGAGAAATCTTTCTTACACTAGATAAAATATTCCTTTAGCTTTGACAATCTGGAAAATCCCTAGCCATTACAGTAAGCACAAAATAAAATGAAAAAATAACTCTGAAACAAATAACCTTACTTTTAGTCTTTCACCCATTCTCAGAGGTTGAATTTCTCCTACCAAGAGTAGAACAGCTTTGAGAGGATGAGCAGCAGTGTCTGAAACCATGGAAACTGTAGTTTGCTTGTTTTTCTTAAGAGTTGGGCAACAGGCCCTGTCTGAAATCTAGTTTCCACAAGGTTTTGCAATTAGAGAAGTCAAGTATGAATGCAGCAAGTTAGGGAACAAAAATAAACAGCATTTTGTACTTCATCCTAAGAGTTTCTGAGTTATTATGATAGCCTTTTCAGAAACACCCTTTGAGACTCAAATTACTGGATCATCATCTGATTTTCTGGCCAAAAGTGCCTGCAATTTGAAGAAAAGAAGGATAATGAGCTGTGCCAGTGTCACACAGGTATTTCGCAAGATAGAATTGAAATACCTTCTTCTTTGGTATTTTCACTGTTCCCCCTTCACTCAAAATTTTTAGAGGACACAACAACGATAGAGGACATATCTTTTCTTACATATATATATATTCATATACATCTTTGAGTTGCTTAATAGACCTTTTGGTCTGTTGAATATATAGGTGCAATTTAGTAAAGATGTTAAGATTCACAGTTCACTTACACTCCTTAGCTGGCCAGACCTTAAGTGCAAAACCTTGAAGTTTTCACTTTTACTCCCCAAAAACTTAACCAGACACGATGAGGAACATGTTTGGTTTCTCTTTTCTTTTAAATAAAGTAACATCTTCATGAGAAAAACTGTTCACAGACTCAAAATACCAGCAAAGATCCAGGATCAATGAGAGAGACTTGCATTCAAACACTGACCTACTTCCTATTATAGCTTTCCTCATAGCTGAAGAACACACAGTGCTTCTTTAGTAAAACTGAAATGGTGTGGCATATGCTTCTGTGGACAAATAAAATGCTGACAGGCAATGCAGTAAACGGAGCCACACCACTTTTTCCTCCTGTGAAAGCCCTTCAAGCATTGGTATTGCATTATTCACTCCAATAATGACTGAATACCTTATAAATTGGACAGAAAGTCAATTATTGTACACAATGCACCATCACAAGCAAGACTGTAAGATCAATGTGCCTATAGCCTATTTTACAAATACTTTACAAAAAACAAACAAGAGAATTAGGTTCATAGTTTTTTAACACTTTCCAGAGCTGCTAATGTATGTACTGTAACTCACAAAGGCTATTTATAGAGGCGTGCTTCTGCACAGCATTCTCAGAAAATCGTTTTTATTAACCCTCGGATACCATGTTTGTTGAAGCCCCGAGGATGTGTTACAATTAATAATTGGTGTGAAATTTGAATTTCAACAGTGTTTTTTATTATCCAGACATAAAATGCTGGTTGACACTTTGAGATTAGAATGAAACACTGAGTATCATTTGATTAGAATCAAAAAAAGAGCAATAAAAGCTACCAGTCCTAAATACCCCAGTTTTAAACAGAACACATTTCCGTGCAGCAGGTATACTTATTGAGAAATCTGATCAGCAGGGCTCTGACTTGCAAACAAGCAAATTTAAAAGATCAGGATTTATTTCAAAGCAAAGCAGTATGGGTTTATTATCAAAACAAATTTTTTTTTCTTCAGCAGTTTGGAAATGAACACAATTGCTAGCATTTATTGCCTCGATTTTTATAAATAATATGTTTGGGTTTTTTGGGTTTTTTTGGTAAAGCAGAGCATCCCTTAGTTGTGCTAGGAAAAACAGCACAAGTTCTATGGAGATCCATTTGCTGGTTTATCCTAATTATTATGATAAAATACGTTTATTGGGTTTTTTGCCTATACACAACACATTAAATCTACTTACAGTTGTTAAATTTAGAATTATCCCTAGATGAGTATATTAAGCCCCAAAATTAAGTTCTTCTAGAATATGCTACCAAATCTCTTTAAGTAAATGAAATGTATATTCATTAAATATGCTGTTCCAATGGATTACTCCTCCATTCTAAATATATTAATTAATAAAATATATGCATAATGTTTAGCGATACAACTGCTTCATCTAATTAAAGAAACCTTACCAATAGTTTCTCTCTACAAATTCACACCAGCCTTTTAAAGTTAGACACAGCATAGTTAAATGCATTCAGCAAAGAAACGTGCCAGAGGGAGTTTTTTGTTAATCTTCTAAAACTATTCCGTATGACATATTTTTGCCATATACTTAAATTTCAGTGGGAATGATTTTAATCAATTTCCTCTCAATGCATTGTCTAAAACTACAGTATAGTACAGTAAAAATACTAGCTGATATATTTAGGAAATTTCATTGAATATTTTAACAGTTTATAAAAATCTGCAATTACAAAAATTCTGCTGTATTGTGCTAAACTTGCACTTAGTCTTGAATATTAAAAAAAAAACAGGTTTACTGGAAAAAACTTCTTGAATAACTAAGGAAACATATGCTTTTGAAAATAGAAAGTAATAAAAAAGACTAAAAGAATGTTTATGCAAAAATAATTAAAATATTATTCAAACTCTTGAGTATAAAACATACTTCAGCAACCCTGGGCATAGTATATTTTCTCCAACAGGAACACTCATGTCAAACGGCGAAGCTACACAAAAGTTTCATTTGCAGGGGTTACCAGAAGCTATTTGGAATGGATTACTGACATGAACTTTCTCATATGGAAGCCCAAGTAGAACCCAAGCATGAAAATCTGTCAGAAGACCACACGAAATCCCAGACTTTATTAGTGATTCTATGCTCTGATACCAATAATTAAAAGTGAGAACTTGCAGAATGTACTGCTTGATCAGCACAGGTAATGAAGTATAATTAGAGAAGCATACTTAAAAAAATCATTGGTGACAATGACTAGGTAATTTGTAGTTATACTCTCAGAGTTTAATTAATAATTTGAACCTCAACCACATCTGCTTCAATATTTGCCAGCTGCAGCCATTATATGATAAGGTTGGGGAAGAGGATCAGGCAGTTTGCACCTGTAAATTTTAGCCCCCCTCGAGACCTTGCCGGCATGTGCTGGAGTGAGCCCTGCTTTGCACAGTAGGGTTTAGCACACAAGAAATAGCCTAAGCTTAGCTGGCTGTAAACATGCAAACTGAAACCCACAACAGGCAAGCCCAAGTATGTCCTTTGTGTATCTGTTGCAATACAGCAGTATTTCTAAAATCTGCACCTAGACACAGATATGTAAGTAGGAGATAGAATCTGCTTTAGAAGCTCAGTGGAGTTCCATAAATAAGAAGTTAAGGGGAGGATAATTCAGCACATAAGAAGCACATCAGAAAACATAATCTGTTCAGGAAATATTTAGTTTAGTTCAGTTTTGAAAACACCTACAGGGAAACTGATGATAAAAAGCAAGAACAAGTTATAATTCAATAGATGCAACTTTCACCAGAGAAATAAATTCACTATGTGCAAATATTGTAGGTGGTTGTAGATTGGTATTTAGGAAATGCGCTGTTTTAGAGCTTGGGTTCCAAATGTTTTATGTGTTTTTTTCCCCCACTAATCAATGTATTTGCAAAATAAGTAATTCGCAACTAACTTAACATCTTATTGTTCTTTACAACTAATAAATAGGAACTTTTTAGGGAAAAATGTGCACAGGCACACCTGGTAGTATGATTCATGTGAGGACCAGAGAATAAATCAGAATCACTGGCATCTGTAACTACTCTGGTGGCCTTTGTGGGTTTGGAAACCACTCAGGAAAATTTTAAGTTGGAGAAGTCCGCCAGTATCATGCTATAAAAGCTATAATTTCTATAACAAAATCAGTCAGAGGCCAATTCAAAGTGGAGCAATTCCAACCCAAAAGGAGTAAGGAGTCAAGTTGCTGGTGATGCAACTTGTTATGGCAAGAAGAACTGAATTTATATGTCTGAAAAGGTATTTTCACACATCATGATAGCATTATATATTCAATTTTTATAAGTAGGTAACTTGGACTTGATCCCAGTCTGAAATTAGAAATAAAAAAAATCTCTTACTATCAGTTCACTTTTAAAGGGTAGATAGTGATGATTCTACAACTTCCATAGTCAGTTATATGATTATAATTCTCAATGGGATAGTCTGACCATTATTATCGTTTCAAAGAAAATTTAACAACAGTAATAGCGACATAGAAAATCATAAATCCAGGAATAAAGTAAGAGAAACAATTCTTAGTTTTTATATATCAGTTTTATTTTTATATACCTGGTTTGAAATACTGTAGCCATGTTATAATCTCTGACACTGCCTCATGAAAGCACCTTTCTTTCTGAATTCTGATGACAGGAGTTGAGACAGTGTCTAACAGAATCCAACACCACATCAGCTAAGAGCTACACTTTTACAGCTCCTAGGTTTTATGGAGCAGTAGCGAAAGCTTTGTAAAAACAGGCTTGAAATATTAAGCATCAGCATCCAAAAATAAATACTCATCTATTCAGAAACAATAACCAAAAAAAGCTTTAAGAACAGAAAATCATTTAAGGGTTTATTTTTAAACAGTTATTTTTGAAGTGAGCAGCCTTGACATCAGAACAGTCTTCTGTCATCATAAGAAAAGGGAATTTAATTTTGAGGGATCAAACTGCCTGCTTTACTTTGAGTTCCATAATTCTTCCTTTCTAAACTTAAGAAAAGCTACCAGAGTATACATGCTCAGCAGTAATTGACTTAAACATCTAGTGAAAATAACAATTAAAAAGGTACAAAGGGTTGCCTGCTGTACAAATACATTAAAGTAGATAAATATGAATTCTGAATAAATAAATTTTTAATACATTCACCCTTTGAAAAGAACTCTTTTTTTTCTGTATACATGAGCATCACAAACTGTTTATGAAAACAATTGTTTTGAAAATTAAATAAGACACTGGGAAAGAATGTGTTGTGTCCTACTTCTGTGGCTCATCTAATAGTCAATAATTCACTCCTATGCTTTGCGGTTTCACTCCTTCAGCTCAAGTACCACAGTGTGTGGATTGAAGGGTGACCTTCAGGGAGTCATTGTATTCCAATAACTTATTCCAACGTTCATAATATCCAAAGTAGAAATACTAATGGACAATAGCATGTGATGACATATGTCAGCCATGGGAGGGAAGTTTAATAAAGCAGGACATGCCATGCCATAAGGAAATTTGGCTTCCATTTCTGGCTCTGATACAGCTTTTCTTTATGTGACAAATAATTTAATCTGCCTAAACTGCTTTTCCCACAGTTTAAATGAGAACTTATTTGTTTACTTTTCCAGATACTGTGAAAATTAATTTATTCATACTTGGGAAAGCATTTCAAATTTGTGAAATGGGAGCCTTGATCAGACTTTAGCATAAAGTTGACTTGTAGACTGGGAATACTTCTCGTCAACAGCAAGCAGTCGGGTTCAGATATGTTTACAGCAATTTGAAACTCCTTTCATGCAACTTCTGCCACAACTAATAGCACAAAATGTTTGTTCCCGATACACTGACATGAGCAGTCTTAATTATATTGGTCTTATATGTGAACACATAAAACCAGTAACCAAATTAAATTTACTGCACTAAATTCATGGTACCTTTGTGGTCACTAGGACAAATATAGCAGGTTTTTATAACATCTAGAGAGTTTTTCATTCTACCACCTATCCACACACCTCCTGCCCTGACGCGAGGTGTAAGCTCCCCCACAATGGTCTGCATATAAGCTATGAGTAGTAAAATATAAAAATACATACAACATTTTTAAACTCAACAGATCAAGACTAACAAGATTCAGGGGAAAAAAAAAAGTTTTTTCGTGGCACATTGTGGAGACCGAACCTGAGAACTCTCCTGAATTATTGTCAGAAAAAATTGTCTCAGTGCATTTACTGGGGACTGGGCAGACCACAAAGGTTACCTACATGCATATCCCATCAACCAAAAGGAAGATGGATTTGCTCATTAAATCACAAATGAGTTATCAGTAACTGAGCTCACAAAAAAACACAAATTAAAATGACAACCTTTGAAACTCTGAACATGCCTAGTTTAACAGCTGCTAAAGAGTAAGAACCATACAAAGAGGCTTACTGTCATGTGAGCAAAATCGCAGAATCTAATAGAGTGAATGGCCAAACCACTTCTCCTGATATCACAGTTAGGTGCTGCTAAGAGAGACAGCTTAATCCTAGATTAATTTTTATTCCAAATAATTGAAAGAAAGCTCTTGATAACAGTCTTGTATTCCTGGCAAGAATCCAAATGGTCCCAGGTAAAGTATTTATCATTCACATACCACTTTCATCATCTATTTAGCAGAAAGCATGATTACTTTATTCAGCTGAGGTTGTATTGCTATACCAGCAGTATTATATTCACCTCGCTTAGAAGCTGAAAATAATATAAGTTGGTATGATTTTAAAAAGAACCATATGTTCTTGCAAAAATAGAGTCTAAATATTTATAATTGCAGTCTTTAAAGAAACCAACTAATTTTTAAACAAACAAACAAATCTGTACCCCAAACAAAATTTCATTTTTTTCCCCTCTTCAATCAGGTACTTCTAGAAAAAGTGAGATAATTCAAATCAGTTTAGTCATATATTGTGATCTCTGAGGGCCTTGCTTTTACCACTGATTAACATATGTGGACAGATCAATTTGCATTCCTTATTTGTTTATCTGTCTCAATCGACAAATGAAAACTAAAGAAAAGATATAGCCGCAGATACAGTGTGCATGAATTTTCACCAGGTTGCCATGAAATACGGTTTCAAAACTGTTGCTGCAATTCACTATTCTCCCTAAAATAGTAAATGGAAATAATTGTCAAAAGAACATGTGCTTACCGGTGCAAATACAATGCTGTTAAACATGGAGTGGCAGTAATGAAATACAGATTGTCACCTGTTGCTGTTTCAGTCTCAAAACCTGAAAACTACGATAATTAATTCTGGATAATAATTAACGGATGTTCCAGTCACTGAAGGGCTGCAAATACACACTGAAAACACAGAGAAAAATATGCAGAAGATGGGATCCTGCAAGCTGCTGCTGCTTTAGGGAAAAAATAGTGTCTCTTCTGAAAGAAACAATGGCCATGAGCAGCAGAGGTGTCACAAGACGTGCACTAACGTATGCAGGTGTAACTGCTGATCAGGACTGAATGACAAAAAAATAATCAACCCTTTCTACAAACTTCAGACAGCCCCAACAGAGACCACAATGATAGTCTGGCATCTATGTATCTTTTTTTGGTGTTCAACGAAGACCAACAAATCCCACACAACACTCCTTTTATGTTGTTAATTGATTTGGTTAAAAAATATTTTGAATTCTGTATTACACTAAGGTGACATAACTGGTGGCATAATTTTTATATCGTGACATAACTTCAAAATTCCCACAACTGAGGAAGCAAAGCTCTGTGAGATATCCTGGTGTCAAATATCACTAAATAACTCTAATATTGCCAAAATGAAAAGATGATTTCCCATCTAACTAGCCTCAGAATATTATTTCTTTATCTTATTCAGATAAGAACATTGAAAGTCTTCACTGTTTTGTGAAGAAGCAGCAGAGTAATTCACCACATACCTTGAATTTAACCTGCATGAACTCATTCCATTGGGAAATAAACCCAAGGGATCCATATAACAGTGGAGGTGGACAAGGGCCTGATCATAAAAGCTGGAGAGGATTCAGTTTAAGCAGCACACTTATTCATTCACTCCCATTATGTTTTCTATGGCTTTTCTTTACCCTCCGTCCAAGTTATTGCCAGGGAATAATAAAAACAAAGAAGGACCTTAAAATCCTGCAGCTGATGTTCTCTTGCCTTGCATTCTGAACAGAGCAAGAGATTTTCATTTTAATTCACTGAAGTAGACTTTCTATAAAATAATTCAGACTTATTTGACAGCACCTAACAGAAAATGCCCAAAGGACAGTCTTGGTGTTACAAAGAAAATGGGAGTAATTTAAAGAAAGTACTAGAAGCCTGTTACATACTGGAGAGGTTTTTTAGGATGTGGCAATGCTGGCTAGCAGGGATTAACCTGAAGATTTTCCTTATTAAAACACCTGCTTTTGGAAATTCTATAATTTACAGAGCTCTGTGACCTAGTTACATCCCCACTCCCACACCCCATCCTCCCCACACACTGTAAACTCAAAAGAAACCTCTGATGATTTAGATAATTTTAATTATTTCTAAAAATTCCAGATCCTTAGCCACTCATTAATGGATATAAGTTGTCCTTAGTTTTAAGGGATATGCATGCTGGCGGTTTATGTTTCTTGACACTAAAGAAAAATAAGATAAACACACCATCATCTTCTTACTTTCCTTCCTTAGAGTACACCCATCCAAAGAAGAGCATATTGATAGATTTCTCGTTGTTTTTTAATGTGAAATAATTCAACTATTTTCTCTGAAAAACATACTAGTACATCAGCAGCCAAACTCTCACGCACAACCTAGATGCAACAAATTCTTACACAGGCAATATAGGCAAAGCAAAAAATCAGGGGAATATTTCTGTTTTAAGCTTTTGCTGATTACAACAGATGACAAAGTTTTGAATCAGTACAAAAAAAATACCTGTGTCTTGGTTTGTTAGAACAACAAACTCCTAAACAATATGTTTTCTGAGTGCTTGAGTTAGTGATACCATCAGCTGAGAATCTGATGACTCAGAACACTGTCAATTTTGTTCGCCAACATTGTTAAGCTCAGTACCCTATGTCACAACCTCTGAGTAGTTTATCTACAGTAAGCCCAAAGAATGTGAACTTTATTATTAAAAATTAATTGCTATGCCTAAATATTTAGGAAGAAATGTCAAGTTTCAAACACACTGGAGTGTTTCTCATCATTTAAGATCAACCCCACAGCTGCAGGCAATACAAATTCACTACCTAAAGTAGAATTACTGGCATGAAAGACATCTTATGTTATACACAAAGTGGGTCTGGGCTGACCCATCTGAGCAACTACTGTCTTGTCCCATTGGCAGCTGCTCAACAGGCTCTGCTGGCTCTGCTGGCTGCAGCAGAGGGATGCGAGGGAGCTCAGCTGCTCCACTGCCTCCCAGAGCACGGCAGCTCTCTCTGGAACCCACTGCTCCCTTACAGCATGTGCTTCCCTGCAAGGAGTTGTTTCTTATTTCACCCACATAGCCAGCCTAGCAGAAGGCCAGTGCAGAATGTGGCAGCAAAAACATACTGACCCCTCCTCCTTGCTAGCCAAGCCAAAGAGGAGATTATTCTACCTTAGGTCATCAGACAGCTATGAATAAAAACGGAGATGCCCTCTTCCAGCACCCTGAGTTCCTGCCTGCCTCTGGGCTCAGCAGTCTTGGCTCTGTCCTGCTGGGATAGCTACACTGGTTGGTGGCGTCTTTGGTGTAATTTGCATTTCTTTTACATTTTGTGCAAAAAGATAAAACATAGCAGAGAAAGTATGTCAAAATACACACTGTGGTCTCTTAACCTTTCAATAAGAGGAGTATGTTCAACCCTCAGGCTGCAAACCATGAGCATCACTGTAATATATGCTTCACTGATATATGTGATAACATTGTCCCTATGTATCACTTTTTATTGTAGCTGGGGAAGAGAAGAGGAGGAAACTAAAGAAATCAATTTAAAAAAAAAATTGCATATTTCTTTTAGCTGCTGATTTTCCTGACAATTACTAATGAAATACTTCACGGTCCTGTTCTATGTCTGTAAAATATACTCCCAAATACAATATCTTCCAGCATTCTCATTTATTTTATACACATGGACAATTACACATTTACATCTTCCTAGTGCCTCATCAGTTTCTCTATCAAACCAATTTATGATGAAAAGCAAGGTTGTTGAGATAACAGAGATGGGGAAGATTGACAGACAAGTATAAATTGTATATCTACCCTTTCACACTTTCCTCCATCTGCCCACCCCAGTCTCCCTCTTCTAATCTTTGCTTCTCTTAAAAAATAAATGTCACACATTTCTCATTAAGTAGTATAAAAAGAAACTTACCTTTCCACATCCACTTGTCTCTAAGAATACTCTCCTCCGCAATGATAAACTGACAAATGATGAGCCTTACTTGTATGGAATCTTCCTGCCCCTCTTATGGTATAGATTTGTGTTCTGCCTTTCATCACCTCTAGCCTCCACCAGTGTCAAAAATGATTGATTGCCGTTGAAATATTAATGCTTTCATATCCTTTTCCATTTTGGTATTTTGAACTGATATAAAATGTATCTTCTCCATCTGGACTCAAGAACTGAAGACCCCCTTCAGATAGAGACGACACATTCTCCAAGTCTTTTCCTAATTAATTCCTTTCACTCTTTGCAAATTTTCGCCAGATAAAGCCAACACCAAACAAACTCAACTACCACCTCTGAAAGACCACACAGATATCTGCCACTGTTTTAAATACGCTGGATTCTCTTGACCATACCAAAATATAGCCCCATCTTTTCAAACACCTGCCAGCTCAAATCTAGGAATCAGCCCTGCCTCCTTCCTTCAGTTTTGGAAGCACTATCCTCACCTCATCATTATACAAACTTATAGTTGAGGTGACGTATTTTTATTTGGGTATCCTAGTTCTTTGCATTTGAACCATAACTAAATGCTTTTGCCGCCCCATAACTGGCATTTTTGCACCCTTCATGAGCTGTATTCTCATCTAGAGTCTGCTCATGTCAAATGTCTTCATTGCACTTTCAATTTCTCTGACCTTTTTCCTTTTCATTTCTTTAGCAAATACAGTTTACCCCATGCACAACTGTTCAGAGTGTACCTGCAAGGATCAGTTTCTTAAGCTCTCTGAATCACCATGTAACCCTCTTTATAAGTTCCCCCTATTAACATCTGCTCCTCCATCTTATTAAATGCAAATTATTTGTCTTCACTTCATGCCCTATTTCCACTTGACCATTTCTCATTTTATCAGCTCTTATCTTCAACTTGACAATATTCCTTCCCTCCATCAGTCACTTGTAAAATTCCAAAGTGCTGCTGTCTAAGGTGCTGGTTCATGCTTATACTTACCGGGTACTGTGGTAAAGAATGTGAATTCTATGGCATCCATTGAGGATTGCCATTCGAGGAAGTAGGATAGATCTGAACCTAATTAAAAAAAAAAATTAAAATTGACTATTCTGTGCCTATTTCCTGGCCGCTCTGTCCTACTCTTCTTCTTCTTTTTTTTTCTTTTTTTTTTTTTTTTTTTAATCTGGCATTCCAATCACAGCTGGCAATCATCACTGATCATTTAAATCTTCCCATTTTATTTTGCATCACAGGCAGGTATGCTGTCATTGATTAGGTAACAGCCTGTGCTTACATGAGGATGAATTTATTAAATCTTACTCATTCACCCACATCAGCACTGGTTATATTATGAAGTTTTTTCAACTGAAAAACAAGGCAAGCTATTTTCATTTAAGAATTTGAAAGTCTAGTTGTAAATGCTAGCGAATATTGTAAAGCACTTTTAAGTATTGCATATAACACTCTATAACCTTCTAGAGGGTTATGTTCACGATAAGTTATTACTGTACCTGTAGTCTATTATTTTGAAATATTTTAAAACATTTTCATAACATATTCTACTGTACTGCCTGCAGCAATATCTCAAATTCCCTTCTTCTTTCAATCTTGACTTTCTTCATTACAATTCCCAGTCAGACTTCCACCTTTGCATAAGGAAATGGTTACAGTGATCTTTTCATTTGTTACCTCCAGCCTGGACTACTGCAATTCACACAGCCAAAGGCAGCAGGAGGTCTGGCCTGCTCAGAAGGTGCTAAAACTCAAGCACAAAAAGGAAGTATACAGGAGGTGGAAGGAGGGTCAAGATGATCCAGGAGAAATACAGGGACACTCTAAGCTTGCAGGGATGGAAAGCCAAAGCAACTGAGAGTTGAACCTGGTGTAGGTATGTGGAAAGCAAAAAGGGCTTCTACACAAGCAACAAAAGGAATTAAAGACAAAGGAAAACGTGGGCTTGCTGCTGAATAGACACAGGCCCCAGTCACAAAGGATATGGAAAATGTACTCAATTTCTTCTTTTGCCTTGGTAAGGCAGGTAATACCTGCCTTCAGGAATCTGAAGCTCCTGCATCCAGGGGGAAAGTGTGGAGCAACAAAGATCTTCTCAGTGGAGAATGATCAGGTTAGGAACACCTAAGATGGACACACACAAGCACATGGAACCAGACAGGATGCAGCGAAGAGTGCTGAGGGAGCTGGCTCATGTCCTTACAAAGCTACTCTCAAAGTTGTCTTTAAAAAGTCAGGGCAACTGGAAGAGTTTCCTGATGACTGCAAGAAAGCAAACTGCCTTCTGATCTCCAAGCTTCAAGAAGGGCAAGAAGGAGGATCCAGGGAACCACAAGAACACAAGAAAACACTTTCTATTACCATGAGGGTGGTCAAACA
Source organism: Myiotriccus ornatus (assembly GCA_036023395.1). NCBI lineage: Eukaryota > Metazoa > Chordata > Aves > Passeriformes > Tyrannidae > Myiotriccus > Myiotriccus ornatus. The sequence goes on along the minus strand of JAYRBT010000082.1, from coordinate 37,652,211 downwards.
CTGCAACAGGTTTCAGAGAGACACTGTTGAGTCTCCATCTTTGGAGATACTCAACCAACAGGACACAACCTGCTCTAGCTGATCCTGCTTTGAGCAGAGAATTTGGACTAGATGATCTTCAGTCACAAATATGAGCACTACATTTCCAGACCAGCTTTCTATATACTCATCCAAAACTCTGTATCTTCCATTAGATGCTACTGGGTTTCATTTGCCAAATCTTAGGCTGAGTGTCCTTACTTTCAAAGCCCTCAGTGGACCTGACATTAGCTACAGAGGTATCTACCAGAACAAAATAGGTGGTTTTATCAGCAGATGCAGCTAAGAACACTGTCACAACAGATAATTGTTCCTCAGGCTAAAGCTTTCCTAACATTATACAAAAGAATATCCTATTTAACTTTTACTTTAAAAAGTGCATAAAAAATATATCCAGAATTAGAAAAACCACTATTGCCTGAGAAAACCTGATGGTATCCCAAAACTACTTAAACTGCATTAGAGAAGCGGCCCAGAAGGTACTTTAAGGGATTTGATGCTGCCTGCTGCCAAATAACTATCATGGTGGAACAAAAGCTGGTATGGGCTCCAGAGCTGGCAGTTCTGGAATTATCACTGCAAGTTTCTATCTTCTTCATCAGGGCAGATTTTGCCTGACCAAGAAATCTGGGTTTGCTTGCAATTAAAGCATTAAAAAATGAGGGCAAAAATTTTAATCAAAAAACTTTAATCCCGTAGCCTAAGAATACTATGTGGATTAATCATTTCTGTTCTCATGCTTCTGTTGTTTCGATCAGGGGCAGGAGAGTTAATAACATACTTGGGCAAAAAGAGTGAGCACGTGACAGTTGAGATGCTCTAAGAGACTCATAGGTGACCTTGTTTCAGGCTAAGACTTGGATCCATTTCGCTGATTTAATAGTGCTACAAAAAACCAGCATGAATAACTTCCTGCTTTGTTTTAGGTAGGAGAAACTGGCAGCTATCTGCAGCATGATTCAGAGATTTTACAGCATTACAATTTGGGGGCACAAAAAGTGCAGCAAGTATGACTGATCTTTCAACTTCTATAAAGTCTTAAAAATTTTTGTAAATATTTTTCAGTAAATAGATAACTAACACTACTGTTATTTAATAGACCTGTTTTCAGACACAGTTATTTTTGTTTTGTATACCTACATTCTTCCTTAGATTTAAATCAGAAGTACAAAACAAATCATTATTGAAATCATGTCATATATTAAGCCAATGAGAACAGATGCAGTGAATTTATGCTTCAACAGCGCACAAAATAACAGAGTTCATAATAATGACTTAGCAGTCTAAATGGATGTGATATTTCTTTAAAACAAAATAAACCCCCCAGTACTCTGATAGAAAAACCTATTAATATTTAATGCAATATTCTCCAGGCTTCTCTTTTGTTGAACTGCTAAAGTTTAATAAAACCAAATTAATATTTTCAGTGAAATAAAAGTTATCTCCTATTACTCTAGTAGACACTTTAAAATAGTCTAAATTAAATTGGCAACTGTGTAAAACCTCATTCAATTTTCACAAAACCTTTTAAGTACTTTTGCAGTAAGAAATCAATATTACCTAGCTGACATAAGGGTAAAATAGTTGTGTACAAAGCAAAAAAATATAAGTGAAATGACAGAAAATGAACTGTGATCATACCAGCAGGCCTAACAAAATTAGCCTTGAGAATGTTTATCAAGTGTATGTGTAATTTTTCATGATAAAATTTCACTTATGGTTCAAGGCATACCAACAAAACACTTTCTGATAGGTACACAAAACAGTTGGATTTAAATTATCTCCCAAGCAAACTTACATGAGAAAGCAGGTGAATTTCACAAATAAACAGAATGTTTTTGTCTAAAATTTTGGTTTCCCTTCTGGTTGTTAGGATTGTCTCCTGAGTGAATTTAATAACATTAAGGAACTACACACATTGTATTCAGTCTCATTAATAATATCTTTTAAAATAACCCTTCAGGTATCTTGGCAGACATGGTAAAATTAGTATTTAATATTTCTCCATTCAACTAATTAGGATGAACATAAAATATGAAACACAGGATTTGTGAAAATATTTTCTTATGAAATTAGACATAATTATAGTCTTTTTCAGCTATGTGTGTCTTTTAATACAATACTTAATCTCTCTCCTCTTCTACGAAAAATGTGAAATAATAGCAGGACCTATAAAGCTTTCCTTGTATCAGTGAGCTGCAGAAAACTCATCTGTATTTAATGCAGTATTCCCATTGCATTTGTCATTGTGAACACTTTTATAGTACAGATGTTGCACTGGAGATTGTATAAATATTTTCTATACATTATTCACCACAGTTTACATGTGTCAGTAATTTGAAGTGCCACCAAATAATTTTGTGTCTGTTAGAATCAATTCGACCTTTTTTATTCCCTCTTTTCCTGATTTACAGCCTATATAAAAAAATCATATTCACTAACTCCACTACTGTTATAAATAAAACATCTAAATAAAAATGTTTCTTTGCTTAAGACTAGCGTTAGGCATTCAACAAAGTAGAATGGCTATCACAGCAACGAAAAATCATCACAAACCTGAGCATATTCTTTTGATTTTTTGACTCTTCAGTTTACCCACCTGACAAGCCTGTCAGTGGAGCTTTCTAGTGGAGGACCTATAAACTTCATGACTATTAGACAAGGAACCATTTTTCTCCTTTATAAATATTCCTCCTTAAGGACTATACAAGTCCTCACGAAAACAGTTGTTGAGAGTGAGATCCACTTCAGAAAGAGATTTTGGCAGTGGAAGTAGAAAATATGCTACCACATACAATAAAAAACACCACAGGAAGTAAACTGATGAGAAAGAAGAGCCTAACAGACAAAAATAGGAAATATTTGGAATTTCCTTGGAAAAGGTATTGCTTTGCTAGCAAGGTGACACACACCTTGGAATAATCTGCTAGTTATAAATGCCTGTAAAGAGAAAAAGCAGTAGTTCAGGTAGCCACAAGCAGAATATAAGAATATATCTGGGAGAAGAAAACATGGTTTTGGAAGGATCTGTTCTTGAGCCTGGCTTTCGGTGCCTTAAGTGGCCATGCGAAGGAAGCCCTCTGAATTCCAGAGGAGGCATGAGCCAAGGCATCTTGCCTGGAAGAAAAACTGAAGCTGTCAAAAAAACCATCTTGGCCAAAGCAGTGCATATCACAGGATAGAATTAAGAGAGATTCTGGTAATGATTATTTGATGACACTTGGTCCTGATGGTTTTTACAGATGATACAAGGCAGTTGAGAATGCTGTCACTGTGGCAAGTCTACAATTTTTCCCACGGTATTGCTAAATTATCTCGTTTGCTTCTTCTGAAAACCAAGAAATTATATGGAATATCTCACTTGAGACAGCAATCCCTTCTCTTCATGCAAACTTCTCATATGTTTGGTGCCCTTTTCTCTGCCAAAACTATGTCATCTCCATACATGTAAATATTCTTCCCCGACTGTGAAAATATTATATTACCAGAGGATTCATTTAATTGGGGATATATTATTAAAAATGTGTTTGGTTGAAAATTCTTGGTGTTCATTAAATATAATATTGCACCTGGACTAAATGTAAAGTGGGAAGTGGAAAGATACCGTATATGAAAAAGAAATGTTGTCCTACAGAGTAGAGGAGATAAAAACCTATTGTATATGCAGAAGGTGTTGTTCTGGCACTAATGTGATGTAATGTAACTGAGAAGCAGATAGCAGGGTGAAGCACGAAAATTCCAAACTCCCAAAAAATTTTTTCTCTTCTGATTACTGTTTCCCACTCTAATTTCACAAAAAGATTTTGTTTAGAGAAGGTGCAGGTAGGGAGGAAAAGGAAGGCAAAAAGAAAGGAAAAAAAAAAGCAACACAGCAAGCGAAGTATTTAACCTTCAGAAATTGCAAAATCATCTACTTTTCATGTTTGCAACAGATTCTGTAAACCTAGCCAAACTCAGTGCTTAGTTAAAAACAGAACAAATAAAAATAGATGGTAGAAACCAGACAAGATACCACAAAAGTGAAGCCAAACAATGAATTAATATAAAATCATGGTACATGCTTTGTGTACGTTAACACTGTGGAAAAACAAAGGATGATTTATCACCAAAATAAAGTCAGTCTTCCTAGAATGCATTGAGTAATAGCGGTTGTTGGTACTGAGGTGGTTTAATTGAACTTCCTCAATGGTTATCTTTTGTGGTTAAGGGAAAGTGTTTGCATACCCTACCAGTAGCTCATGAAGGCTATCAAATACCTCATTGTATTCTGATATTTCATAACAGCAGATTTTAAACTAATCCTTGTGAGGGTGCTTGATGTTAAATTTTATCACTGCTATCAACCTGAAATGAACATTGCCAAGAGACTCTTTGAGGTTTCACAAACTATGCTTTGTGTTGCTAATCCAAGATATTACATTAAAACTTCCAAATTTTAAAGGCAATACATTATAATAGAAAAGAAATTCAAATGGTCAAAGTAAGCTTAAGGTATAAGCCACTTTCTGTGTTTTACTTACTCTCTCTTTTGGCTCTTTTTTCTATGCCAACTTCCTTAGAGATTATTCTTTCTTTTGGCAGTAAAATTGAGCTTGCTTCTCAAAAAGGAATGAAAAGCAAACCTAAAAATGTCTGGAAGCTGGCACTCTTGGTAACCACAGAAGCCCCATTCACATACGAAGTCATGAAGAGCTCTGTACAGCTCTGGGTCATTCCACTTGGGTGATGCAAACCCGCCTCAGCTGCTGTGGCTGTTTGCAGGTGGTTAAGAAAGAAGCTTGCATGTCTCCAGAAATACAGCTAAGAGAAGGAAACCTCCAAGGTTAAGTGCCCTGTGAGACAGCCTAGACGTGCTTCTGCATTCATATGCACATAATGCCTCCTGGTCAATTTTAGCATTTGTTGTGTACTGGGGTTTAAATAGGATACCTCGTGAGGACTGTCAGGATTTTGCTCTACACCCACTCATGCCAACAAAAGGAAAGGCTTAGCGCCCAGTTAAGCCAATACTTTCAACAGCTTCTATTTTCACTACACCACCTAAGTGAACAACTTGTTTCACGTTGATGGGCAGATTACACGCTACTGGGCAAGATAACACAATAAAGGTTTGCCATAGCAGAAACCTCATAGGATAAACTCGTAAAAGTTTCCATCCCCAAAATATTAATCAAAAAAATCCGAAAACTATGAGCTTGATTTCATCCACCAAAATTAGTATTTCCCAAGAAAAAACAAAGGCATTCAAAAATTGAACATGGCTCTTAAGTTGTAGAGGCTTCTATGATCAGAAGCATTCTTTTTTTACCAACAGAACTTCCACTGGCATTAATGTGAGCAGAGCATAATGGAATATACTCTCATGTCCACCTGTGAGCATACAGGCAGCCAGCCTAGGTCATAAGGATCTTTTTTCCAACAGTGGCTTAAAGGGATGTGCACAGAAGAGATCAAAGCAAGGCCACTATATAAAGTACATTTTCCAGTGCTTCCCATTCTGCAACCAAGAGACCTTCTGCAGCTAAGGCAAAAGTGGTTTCTACGCGCATCATGGATGTAGAAAAATTTATCATCTGGGCACTATTCCAGTCTCTCCTCAATTCCATGGGAAATTCTAGCACCCACAGCAACTGTCAGAAAGGACTTCCCTAGCTTAAATAGGTATTCTGTGAAACCCTCCATAAATGAGTCAGCTGCTAATTTCACAAGTTGCTACAGCAGCCTGTCTCTTTGAATGAATTTAATTCCAGAAGACAGAGGGTAACAGGCTCTTTCAATTCTGACCACAGTTCTGATTATGAAACCCACCTCATATGGCCCTACAAACTAATCTATTAATATAAATCAATCATTTCACTTCTCTCAGGTCACCATCTCTGGTATGGATCTGTTAAAAATGAGTAGCACTTGTATGAATTTTTTTTCACGTGAGCTATATCCAAGACAAATTGAAATCTTGGAAACTTCTCAAAATACACAGTAATCCAGATATATTTCTCCACCTGATAAATATGAAAAATATGATGGAAAGTTTTAAATCTGGAGGCTGACACGAAAAGAAGACTATATTGGGTTAATATTGGTGTAGACAGTAGCTAGTAGGTGAATAGTCTTGCAAAAAAATGAGAATATACCCAAACCATGAGTAATTGCATAATGGCTTCACTGTTTACCTTATTAATTTATTTATTCACTTTGCACTGAAAGCATGAATATTGCCTAATTATTAAGAAAGCAAGGAGACAAGCAGTACACAACATCAGTTGATTATATTTTATATATCCAGTTGCATTCTTTGTATAAATATAAATTGCTTAATCTGCTAATTCAGTAGAACTTAATGTGCCATTGCTGCAAAGGTGATCAACAGGAACCTTCTCGGCAATTATCTGACAGAAAAACAGAGCACTCTGCAGATGAAAAATTAATCACTTCAGTTTATCCTTTCGTCCTGTCTGTGCTGGGGGAAACCATTAGGAAGTTAAATGCAATGCTCTAACTTAAAACTTCCTTTCTTCAAATTAGGCTTTGAAATGTTCATGTATTTTATTGTTGTCAACTCTGCACAACAGCTTCTCTCTTCTGTAGGGTTGCACTTACATATAAAGAAGAGTATGTGTATTCGGGAAAAATTATTAGCAAGAGTATCTTATGTATTAAAACAATCAATTTCGAATTAGGGTTTTTAAAAAACAAAAACTAATAATATTTTATGACAGCAGATGGTCTGATGACATACTGGCCTGGCTGCGGGCACCAAGGGAACAAGAGAACAAGAACTGAACATAACAGAGTGGTGATGCACTTTCCCATCAGGACAAAATGAGGAAGCCAGTTGTCCATAAAGCAGTAGTAGACTGTCTGAACCGTATTAACCTTTTGTTAATAATTTTCCAAATTTGTTTGCTTGTTTATCATTACAGATGAAGGAACCGTGCTATGATGCAGCCAATCAGGAGCAGTGAAGTGGGGAAAATGTATGCCTGAGCATACATCAATGCCAGAGCATGACAGCAAAATTTTCAGAGCAAGTGAAATGACTGAAACTATGCAATTTATCCACTTCTTTTCTCCTATTTGGATTAGTAACCTTCTGCCATGTTTATTGTGAACCAGAACACTTTTGTCATCTCTGAGGAATACAGATATTGTCATTACTTGAATGTATTTTCTGTTCTTGGAAAAAGTCAGTACTTCAGCAAAGGCACATATAATTCCTGATTTATTTTTATTTTTCTGTAAATACAAAGTTTGGACTTTGGACTAATGGTACAAAATGGCTAAATGCCAGAAAATTAGATAAATAATTTTGTATAAATACATGTTGCCAAGTAAGTACCCACTTCTAACAGAATACCAGAGGTAAATTCCTAGTGAAGGTATAGCTGTCTAACAAATGAGCATAGGTATATTTAGTAGAGAGAGTCTGAGACAAACTCATCCACAACCCTCTGACCACCTATCAATGCCAGAGGAAAACAGGGCATATGTCTATATACTGACCCCTGTATTTTACAGCAGAGCATCATAGTGGAAAAATAATTTTAATCAAAAGGCAGCCCTCTCCCAGGTAGTAAGTGCCAACAGAGAGATCAGAAGCATCTGGGGATGCTAACACCTTAAGCTGTTGCACTACTATCTGCCAAAACTCATTTGTCAGAATCTAGAGGCAGCAGGAAGCTGCTGTCATCTCCCCAGATGCGGGTCAGACAAGATATGCACAGTTCCATGGGCCTGAGGGATGCAGAGTCCTTTTCAAGGCTGTTTTCCCCCCTCAACCTCTTGGCTTTCAATGTCAGCTGTAACTAAAAGCAAAAGTTAAAGATTAAGTCTCAGTAAAAGGGTTTCTCGCAGCCTAGATTGCTACCCCTACCCTTAAGACAGAAAAGGAAAGCTAACGCACTCCATAATAAGTCCCTCATCTCTTCCCTCAGAGCTATTTTAATTAATTTCTGTGAAGCAGAGCTGGTTTTAAGAGAACAGCCGGGAGCAGACTGCTGCCAGGCAGAAGGGCATCTCTTTCCTATTGCCAGCCCTGGGCCAGGGAAGGGGCCAAGCCCTGTAGTGCTGCTGGAGCCCAGGAGCAGGCAGTGCAGCAGGCAGCCTCATCAGAGATGTCTGAGCAACAGAGAGGGAACAGGACCGGCCAGAAAACATCTACCACCACCTTGCAACGCTCCACCAAATTGTATAAAACAGCATCTTAAAGTCCACAAAGACGGTTTTATAAAAATGTAGCATAATACTGTGGGCATCTCAGAGGAACTAAAGTTAAAATCTCAGTAAATGTTATACTCTTTTGATGGGTTGAATGTATTTTCTTTTAAATCAACACCTGTTAAGAATTTGCTGAGAAAAGCAGGGCGATTATAGGAGATTTGTTTTCAGAAACCAGAGGATGTCCACTTCAGGTTCAAAACCACTCTGTCATGCTACTGGGCATGTAGGATAGAATTGCTTTCTTAAACAGAACAGTAATGTAACAGCACTTTAAATAAGGATTTTGTACAACACTCTTTAAATGATAAGGAGCATTCACAAACTCTATTCTGAAGTTATACCCATGTAAAGATTAAAAGAAGAGAACATAAAGTATTTCCACTCTAGCTGTCTTAGTTTTGAAAGTACCCTGTAAATTCATACCCTTAAATCAATTGAATTTTCTTATCAGAGATTTAGCAAGTGCTAGATGTCTGAAATTCTGTTTCAGGAGCTGTAGGAGATACATGTACAAAGAAGCTCCTCGGTTTTGCTATACTAACTCCTTCAGGAAAAACAGGAGGAAGCAATGAATGACTGGTCACAGGTCTGGCAAAAATACATCATCTTTAAATTACACCACTTCACATCACTGTATTTTTATTTGACAAAGGGCACCTACTGCAAAAATAGCATCTTCAGAGGTGATTGTGCAGAGACGGTAACTGAACAAATACCTGACAAATAATAAGAAGTCAGGTTGTTTGATGTAATAAATCTGCCAACTACAATTCTGTAATACAAAGCCAAACAAAATAAGCCTGCAACTCTCAACAGAGCAGATTAATATGGAGGAGAATCAGCAAAGCAGGGTTTGCAACAAACTATAGCTAATAGCTAGAGTTAACATAACAACTACAGTTAATGTTTTTATTATCTATGTGCAATATAGGTTAGGTAATCAGCATATAAGATGCTGAGATATGTGTCCACAAACACAAATGTACAAAATTAACAACAGAATGGGCCATTGAAAGGGACTTACCATTCTTGCTTCCCTACTCCAATATACTTTAATGACTTTAATACCACACAGAACCCATGGCATTCCCCGTGTAAAGGCTCTCCAATGCACCTGCTCAGAGTAGCAGCACACAGACTGGAACAGTACCTTCTTTATTCTACATCTCCCCAGCCCAAAAAACATGTCTGGAAACTACTCTGACCTACAAGAGGTGTCAAACCCCTGTCATGGCCTTCTTTTTGTACCAGGCAGGCAAAACTGGAGGTCAAAAGCATTTTAGATACATTTCCACCACAGGGACCAGGGGTTGTGGGGGGAAGTTTGTGTTCAATATGAAGTCTTTTTTCTCTAACAAGGCGATCAGAATCTGCAACCAGCCAAAACAAGCCAGATCTTGTGTGTCAAGGGCAATAGTTTTGCTTACTTTACTAAAAAAAAAAAAAAAAAAAAAGAGAAAACCAAGAAACCTTCAGTGCAGAATTTGTAAAGCATATTTGAAGGTTTAAAGCAAAAGATCCCATTACTTTTAATAAATTCACTATTTTGGGGATTGAAAAACGGATACAAACCCCCATTTATACAGCACACTACTGCAGAAAGATCCATATATATCATGATAGAAGAAATAGCTATATTGGAGTTGCCTGTACTGAGAAATTACATAAACATACAATACTTCATGTGAAATAAATTTTTGTTTGTTTTTTTTGTTTACTACTGATTCCAGTCAGAGTTAAAATCTGGTGGATTATCTGACATTTGTGATTGGTACCAGAAAAAGTAAAATCTTCATGGATTAATTAAGCCAAAATCCAGCGGCCTGGAGTAGCAAATTGTGTCATATTGAAACTGAGGGAACACATGATTTATCTAATGAGTCATCTCTTTTATATTTCTAATCCAATTCAACTCCAACTCTGCTTGTGAACTACAGGTGAAGTTAGAAAAGCCTGCTTAATAATCTTGAGAGATGCAATAACCCAAAAAATTGCAACAAATTCAGGAGAGAGATAACTATCCAAACAGCCCTTCCAAAGAGCTAGACAGTTTCATGTGGGAATGAGGGAGAGAGCACAAACAACTACAACAGCAGGTTAGTTCCACATCTGGAGGCTTTCCTGGTCTGTGTTACTCCTCTGCTTGCTGCCCTTCATATAAATCAACTACTTCCATGTTTCAGTTTGGTGTTATGAAAGCTGTAGGCTCTGTAAGAAGGGGTGATAAAAACCACCACTGCACTCAGAACTCTCTTGTGCACAGAATTTTCTTTCGGCTAAGAAAGGAGAACTACTTCACATCAGTGTTATGAAAATTCCTTTCCTTAACTATTATATCACAGAATCATAAAAGGGATTGGGCTTGAAGGGACCTTAAAGATCACCTAGTTCCAACTCCCCTGCCATGGACAGCGACACCTTCCATTAGACCAGGTTGGACAAAGCCCCTTGAACACCTGCAGGGATGGGGAGTCCAGTGTCTCACCACCCTCACAGCAAACAATTTCTTCCTAATATCTAAAATAAACATACCCTCCTACAGCTTCAGGCCATTCCCCCTTGTCCTATCACTACATGCCATTGTAAAAAGTCCCCCTCCAGCTTTCTTTTAGGTCTCCTTTAGGTACTGAAAGGACACTATAAGGTCTCCCTGGAGCCTTCCCTTCTCCAGGTAGAAATCACAATCAGTTTCACTGGCTGAAATTCAGGCTGATATCACCATATCAATCAGCCTTTATAGTGTGAAAGTGTATTAACTTGTTAATACATATAACAGTTCATATTATACACTGTCATGTAATGAAGTAGTGGAATTTTGCTGAAGACTTTGTTATTGTTCATGCTAAAGTAAAATAAACTAAAGAACAGCCTGGCCCTGTAAATAAGGACTTTGCTTCTCGGAAGCTTAGAGCTGTCCATGAAGGATATAGGATAACCCTGAACAACCAAGATAACACCACCTCCTCTAGCCTCTCTAACAGATCTCTGAAATCCTCCCAGCATCATCTGGTGTCACAGATAAGTAACTCTAGAAGGACTGACTCCAGGGACTTTTGAATCAATAGACAAATAGCAAGAATGCTGCAGAAATAGCGTTGCTTTACAAAGTGTTACTACGAATAGTAATCACTAGTGAGAGTGCTAGTGATTAGTCAAATCATACTGAACCACATTTGAGGTATCCCAGTTTGGCTGGGACACTTCATGTGCATGACTAAATATTTACCCTTGTAATTGTGAGCTTTCTGCCCTCGCCTCTCCCCTCAGTTGGCATTGGCCAGGCATGTATTTCCATGACACAGGGTTTGTCCAACTCTGTCCAATCATTCAGGGATGTGGCATCTACCACCTCTAAAGGCAACCTTCTCCTGTTTTTACTATCCTGATGATAAAACTTTCTTCCTTATACGTAGTCTGAATATACTCTCTTTTAGTTTAAAGCTATTACCCCTTTAAGTACTGAAAGGCCACAATAAAATCTCCCCAGAGCTTTCTCTTCTCCAGGCTAAACAAACCCAACTCTCTCAAACTTTCCTGATTAGGGAGGTGTTCCAACCCTCTGATAATCTTTGTGGCCCTCCCCTCAATCCATTCCAACAGCTCCATGTCTTTCCCACGCACAGTACTTCAAATAGAGTCTCACGAGAACAGAGCAGAGTTGGAAAATCATCCCTCTCAACCTGCTGGCCACAGTTGCTTTTCATGCAACCCACACCTATATATATTTTTCCATTTTTGTTACATTGTAGTAACATGTAGCACTACTGGGTAATTCAAAATTTCATTCCCACTAGTCTGCATCAGTTCTTACCAAATAAAATCTAAGCGCTATCATAAATACTAAATTATGCTGTTAATATTCTCTCAAAGTATGACAGAATCCAATTACCTAAGTATGGGAGCAGGGACTTTAGCCCTTTGGTTAGATTCCTTCTCTCAAAAGCACTAATTCTGCAGCACCTATTTGCTCAGGCAGTCATTTTTCAATCCATTCATTTAGAGAATATATATACATATAGGTTGAATTCAGGCATAAAGATTGCAACACAAAATGTGCAATTGTTGCACCACATATTGAAACTAATTGACATATTGACAGCATATAACTGTATTCAGAGTTTGAACAATCCTTTTCAAAACAGGCACTGTAATTTCAATGTCTACATTTGTTCCTTATACATTATTTTTGCAATAAACTTAATTCAAGAGACAGTCATAAAACAAATGCTACTTTACAAGGGTGCTCAAACCCCTACCTGAGACTAAGCTGAACAAGCAGTAAGAAAAAGAATGGTATCTCAACAGAATAACTCCAACTATTTACTTCACGAATATAGTTTCTAAAAATGGCACGTTTAATGCATTAACTAGCATGCCATTACTGTTTTGTTATATTGAAATCCAGGTGAATCATCATCAGCATGACTCGCACAAAGATTAAACTGAACGTTTCATTTTTGAAACGACTGATTTTAGCATGTTTATCATATGTAAGAAATTCAGTAAGGAGGAGCTTCTTCCATCTAAAGTCACTGGTGCAGCACTACACAAACAGATTTCTGCAGTGCAGCAGTTTGTTACCCTCTACTATAATTGCTATGTTAATTATTATACACCCAGGAAAACATCCTGGTATGATGAAAATTGCATAAAATCTTGTATGAGCCAGTGGGCAAGGCATACTTTCTTTAGCTGAAATAAATGTAAGAGATAAGCTTCTTGAAGTGAGCAATTTGAGAACAATATAAACCACCAGCTCAACCACAGCTCGTAAAAACCAGACTAGAGGTGGAGCTCTATGGCCTTTTGCTGGAGGATGAATCCCACCTTAAGGATCTAGGCATGGTTTGACATTCTCCTGGTCATAGGCAAAGAAAAATGCTGGGATGCCAAGGATACTCTGAGAAAAGTATAGGATATGTGCTTCCTATTGTCCTGATAGAACATCTTTGCTTGCAGCTGGGACTGTACGCTCTGGCCTACGACATCGATTCGTCCTTTCTGTCATGCCTTCTGTAGACACAAGCTCTATCTGAAAATGCTTCAAGGAAAGACAACCTTAGGTGATGGCTCCCAGACACTTTAGCAGCCTTAGCACATTTTCCCAGAGCTTCATCCTTGTGAACGCTGCATTTATAGTTCATCTCTCAAGACACGCACACAAGGAAGTTAAACAAATGGACATTTGGAGCACTATATGGAGCCCTCTGTCTGTATTTTAAGCAGGACTGGATATGCACACTTCTACACATAACAGTGAAACACTACCACTTCCCTGCAGGTTTCACTATTTCCTAATTGAATAATTTTTAGGTTCAGAAAACAGGATCCCAGTCCATACACATTGCTTTTTCTCTCCCACTTCTTGCTGTCAGTTTCTGTTGTGACTTGTTATGCAATTACAAACACTAATCTGCAAAGGAAACATTCCTATCTGTTCCTTTCTTTTGTCCATGGTTTTTCTGCCTCGTGTTTCTTCCAAGAACTATTTTCGAAGCTGAGTCCCCTGACTAGCCTAACTGAGCAGTCAATACTTGCTTTTGTTACTTCTCCCAAGGATGAAACCTGAAAAGTTGATTTTTACAAGATAATTTACATCCTTTTGTCCACTAATACTCTGTCTGAAATGGGAGCAAAGTTTTTAAACTAAACTAAAGCAACTCCACCCTCCCCCAAAGCTTAGTAACAGTGTATCCATCACAAAAATTTATTCTGACACTGTCTTGCAGCTTTTAAATGAAAGAGAGGCAAAATGCATCAGGGGATGCAACCTGCTCTCAGTGAATCTCTTAGTGAAAGTTGCATGCTGACCCAGAGAGATCTGGGCAACTCTCAGTACTGGGAAGAATAACAATCCTTAGGATTTTCACAATAGCCTAAAAAGTCAAAGCAGAAAAATGTTGTGGAAAAATAATTAAATAGAAACTTGCAGTTATTGAAAATGTTTTCCTCATTGTTAAGATGCTTATTTAAGATTTGTAAATAAAATTGTTTCAATCAAAGAAACATGAATTTTTCCCAAAAGGCAGTTTGGCAACCCTGAATACTGCAAATGGCTTGAATAAAAAAAAAAACATAAAGGGTAGTGATGTGACTGAAAAGGGACTTAACATTCAAAGGTTCAAACAAAACAGTTTTGGTACTTAAAATATTTAATTGAAAAAAGTACTTGAATTTGGCTAAAATGTATTTTTTAGAACCTGTAACTATTTGAAACACTTTTAAAGCATAACACTTTTTAAGAGGTTACTTTTAAGGTTACTTTTAAGGTTACTAATAAGACAGGTTTTATTAGCCTGTCTTTCACTGTAAAAATAAAAAACCAAATTATTAACATTTTCAGATGATAACTTAAATCTTTGTTTATTTTCTTCAGTATTTTAAATAACAGCATATAAAAACAGCACTGTATTTTTTAAAGTTAAATAGCTGCAACTAAAATTATATAATAACTATGTTACATACAGTAGGCTGCTTAGAATTGTCCATGATCGAATATGCTCATTTAACATAAATGGTTGATTAAAATATGATCCCAATAAAGAATTGTAGAACTCTCACCTGGAACTTCACAGAGCTGCAAGGCAGCTGAGATTTGAATTAAAAAGGGATACACGAAAGCCCCATATATTCGACTTGCTACTGAAGTTTTAGTACTACAAAGTTTTAAGTCCTAGTTATAAGTCCTACTTCAGTTTTCAGTCCTGCTATGGTTTTCATTCTCTTAAAGCACTTTATTGGCATGAATTTGGAACGACTGATATCAGTGTGGCTGGCAATCAGTCACTCATGCCTGTCTATCATTGAATCCTTATTTAGTTCCATCATTTTACATAAAAATGGTGATGGCTTGCTGGATGGACACAGTTTTTAGTACTATGAGAATGCTCAGGAAGTCCAAGATGGTTAAAAAAAAAAAAAAGAAAAAAAAAAAAGAGGAGTCCTCAGTGTCAACCTATCTCCCTAAGCAACTGCAATCATCTCACCCACACCACTCTCCCTGTTAGCTGTTTATGTTGCCACAGTTGCAGTTTTTCAGATGCAAAGCTCTGCACAGTGCTGAGAGCAGATCAGCTAGCCTTCCTCAAGAGTCAGCTATACAAGCAAGCGTCCTAGCCACTGAAGGGAGCAATTAATTACTTAGTTGAGGTAAAATGCCACCAAATTCTTGATGCATTTTCCCAGGAGGGGAACAATTTAGCACTTTTTATGATAACATAATTCCAGTGTCCTTCTTGCAAAGTTAATGGATATATTGTGTAGCCTTGACTGACACTGCAAGCAATTTTCTCTGTTCTTCTTTTAAAATAAAACTTGTAGAATACAAGTTTTTTTAGATCCCATGACAGAACTCTTCTAATCTGTGGTGACATTTTTCTCAAGGATCAGTAAACATGTGAACAGATGCATAATCAATTTTGCTCTCCCGTACATTAATGGATTTTCAATAGTATTCTACAAAACAATTAACAGCATCTTTAATCCAAATAAAATTTAGAATTTTAGTTTCAAGATTGCCACACTACTAAACTAGAAGTAATCTCCCCCTCTGAAAGCAGAAACTTTTTTCATTTTTGTCCAATACCCAAATGTCAGGAACAATGTTGACACAGTATCAATTGCTCTGCTTGGCAACTTCAATATGGATAAAAGTATTAATAAAAGAATATTTAAATTAATAATTCTGCTACAATGATCTGACCCAAATTATTACATTCTAGTTATTTTAGTGGTATATTTCATAGCAAAAGGAAAACCTTTTCTTTTGATGCAAGACCTACTCCCACAAGAAGCAGATTATCAATGTATCTGTTTCTGTATTTGCTTCAATATTGGAGTGAAAATGCCACTTTCTTTAGAGGAATGATGATCTATTCTACACATCTACCAGCATGCTGAGTTCACTACAACACATCTATTGATGAGAGCTGTTTGCTCTCATTCTTTGTCCTTTTATATTCAGTTATTTTTTTTCCCCTGGATCTTATACAAGAGATTACTGTTGCCTTCTCTGACAATTACAAGCTTTGTCATTAGATATAAAGTTCTGCCATTTTTAAGACACTAAATAAATGGAGCCCTCCATCCTACTAGAAAGTGTATGATCTTTCATTTGGGATTACATTCCCAGGTTTTATTTGTCCTGTCTTTGAGTCCCAACTCAATTGCCTAGAACAAAATTTGATGGCCCATGGCACTAGGGCTGTAAAAACCCACTCTTCTGAACAGTAGTGACAAGTGGAAAATGGTTTATAACCACTTTGTCATCTAACTCAATAATAGTTTTTATGAAAAATAATGATGTTTTGCAGCAAAAGTAGCTTCCTCTCTTTCTAGGGTAAAAATGCAATTTTCCAATTATGAACTTAATAACCAACTGTAAACCAGTAAGGCTGTATTCCCAAGCCTAAAGAAAATTCTATCTGGCTGCACACAGGAGCAGAATGAAAATTAACTTTTTTTTTTTCCCTTCTCCTTGTGATTCTTTTTTTCAGCCATATGCCAAAACCAAACTAGCAGTAAGTATGTGAATCTCACTCTACCAGTGGGGGGGCAGAGGGAGCAGGAAATAAAACACCAAACAACAACAACAAAACAAACAAACAAAAAAAACCACACAGAAAAGCTTATCATGAGTAGTAGCAATGACTCATTGGAAAGAGATAACTCAGGATAACCCAGATAACCCTGGGGAACTGTGTGAAAGACTTTAAAAATCCCCTTTTAAAGCAAGAGCAGGCAGGCTGCTAAAGAAGCAAGCGATCTAATCCCAGCATTCAGCCTCACAGGCTCCAAAATACTTTGGACAGCCTGTTCCTTTCAGCTGCTAGAGGCAAGTGGAGCTTCAAATTCATAAGATACTTTGTATTCAGATACTGATACACAAGACAAAAATCCCATACAAAAATCTAAGTGGCAAAGGAAGAGAAGTCTCTAACTGTGCAGTTCCCTAAGATCTCTTATTGGTACAGGTAACGCATTATCTTTCAGTAATTTTAATGAGCTGCATACATTAAGTTCTTTCTTGCAATAACTGAATTCACTGTTTTATTACTGACTTGGGCTTTTGTGTTTTTGTGATTACTTTCCCCAGAGCAGGGGATAATCATGGGACATGGTGCGAAACATCTATCAACAAGCAGAGAACATGACTAATCAATCTTTGTGTCCCATATGATACTTTATGAAGTAGCGAATAAATCTCTGTCCTTTCAAAGAATATGTTCTTTCTTCAGCCTTACCAATAACACCTGAATCCACACTAAAACACATTGGATTATTTGAACCTCTTTAATGTAGTTTCCTGTGCTAAACTGAATAACTTTGACAAGAAAGAAATACCATACAAATACTAATGAGGAGACCCTAAACAGTCAGGGCTATTCAAGTCTATCCTGAACAAGTGAAAAAAAACAGAAACACATTATTTAGGTATAGCAGTCACATAAGACTATGCAAAATATGTCTGTAAAAGGCTTGTTAGAATCACTACTGTTATTTGTTTGTTTGGGGGGATTGTTTGTGGTTTTGGTTTGTTTGTTTTTGTTTTAATCTGGAGACTCAGTTTGATCCACAAACCAATTTAATTAGGTCTGAAGTAAAGCAGTGAATTAAGACATGAAACAATAAATGAGAATTGTAAATAACACACTTTCACAGTAAATACCTACAAGCATACTCTATATGGCTCCCTGAACATCAGACTGGTAACAATTTATTATCGTAAGAGTGGCGTGAAACACTTTCTGTCACATGCAGACATTGTAAAACAATGTAATTCAAAAGCAGTTTCAAAACATCTCAATGATCTGCAAGGCAGCCCCAGAGGTACTAAGCGGGCAAAGGATGGATGTGAAATAAAAATAAAAAAAAAAAATCACAGTAACAAAAGCACAACAAAAATAATTAAAAAAAAAAAAAGCACATTTTTATAATGTGTTGCCTTTCTGGGCAATTGCTACTTAAATATACACTGTCATAAATTACATGACTGCCAGATGCCAATGTCTACTGCAATGTTAGTAACACTCTGCTAAAACATTTGCTTGTTCTCAGAAGCATTTCCTCTGTACCTGACATAATCATCAACTTACTATCTTTCCCACCTCCCTCCCCCTCAAGTATGCAGAAATAGTGGAGAACTATCAACACTTTTGATGGTTCTTACTCCATCTTACTGAAATCACAATATTTTTGAACTACACAAATGTTAGTTTGAATTGTTTGAATATATGTTATTACTGACTCTTTCACCTTTGCTGTAGTGATCAATGCTCATCTATTTTATAGGTCTCCGACAGCACTTTCCTGTGTAATTACAAATACATTCAAAATATTTTCTCTTTTCTTGCTTACACCATATAAATGAAAATTCTCTGTCATATATAATGAAGTGCACACATTTGTCATCACCTGAGATGCTTCCATTATCAACTCAGCAAACCAGGAGTAATATTGCAGCACTTGTAATATAATATCAGTAATCACCACTACCATTTGGAGTGAGAAGTCTGGAATTCTAAGGAAAAGAATAAACTATATTTCTAGAAAGTAATTTGCACATTTCATTGAAATTCTATTATTTATAAGCACTTTTAGTAACTTCCTCATCTAACTTACAACCAATGATTTTATTCTGTTTCAGCAATGATCAGAGAATCATAGAATGGTCTGGGTCAGAAGGGACCTTAAAGATCATCTAGTTCCAACCCACTTGCCATGGGCAGGGACACCTTCCACTGCAGTAAATTGCTCCAACATGGTCTAGAAGATATAGACATGATTTTGAACATTTGTTAGATCATCAAAATGTAAATAAGGACTAGTCCAAGCTGCAGTTAACTGCATCATTCCTTCTGTAAAGCTTGCTCATGTAGAACTTATTACCTACAGTCTGAGACAGAAACAAAACCAGACAGGACACTAAAGACTCCACAAACTAGAGACTAACTTATTCTTCCATTTACGTATTTAGCTATGGAAAAGACTATTTACAAATAACTTTCCACAAAATTAAAAAAAAATTGTTCTGACGAAAAAATGATTCTTTAAGCACGGTTCAGTCTACTGTATCCATTATGAGATGTCAGTCATCCAAGACTCACAATTGGTAAGATGTCATGAGGAGAAGAAAAAGAAAAGTTCATTTTGCTTTTGCATTTGCAACTCCTTCATTTTGCTTGCAGAAAACAAAATGGCAGCGCTTTATGCTCAGTTGAAAAAGGTGGAGTTGAAACAGTCTAAGAGCACCCTGTAAGATCAAGTCCGAGAGTTCTGCAATTTCACATTTATATTCATGACCTGAAGTAAACTAAATCATCAGTGATAACAATTAGAGTTTCAGTAGAGATGGGAGAAATGGAAAACTCTGCTCTGCCTAGGTAAAACAACCTGAATTTCTTGATAAGTATAAACAAATAGCAGACTGTGGAATATGAAGAAACACAAAATCTTACACGCAAGACACAAAAATAGAGCCAGTACTTTCAGAATTTGATTTGGGAAGGAAGACTCAATAATGTGCCACAAAACCCAGCTGAACACAAGAACCCTAGATAATAGCATTCAAAACCTAAAAAGCTTACTATAGAACAGGAACACTCTAAGAAATTGAATTATTTTTCTTTTAAATAGGAAGTTCATGGAGAAACGCAAAGCAAGGAAAGTAAATGAAAAACATAAAGTAGCAACAGCAGGATCAGTGTTTAACTACACTTAAAAAACCCTAAAACAAGAACACCCACCCCCAAACCTTTAAATTAATTGTAGTAGCATTTTCCTCCTGTATTTTAACTGGAAGATAGAATGAAATGTAGTATCTGAAAGTTAAACTATTCCAGACTGCAATTTACCTATGGATAACTGAGACAAATAATCAAGGACTGTACTTGTCCCCTTCATTACTTTGTTTCAACCAACAGTCAGTCTTCTCAAGAAGACACGCTTAAGTTCAAACAAGAATGAACTCAGAAAGTCTTAATGTCATGCAATAGGCAGAAGGTCACACTTGATGATCACAGTTGTCCCTTCTGACCTATTGATCTATGAATGAATGTTACATTAACATCTTTGAAGCCTGCATTTTATTTATTAGTACTGTGAATATTCTACATCAGATGAAACTAAAGCAATGTGTCATAACATGGCATTTGACTTGAAAAGGACAAAGCAGAAAACCCAGCTATTATTACTTTGTCACATACACATATGCTTAAATCTGTAGCTACAAAATATTTTTATTATTTTTTTCTGCTTAAGTCATTGAGTCCCAAATGACTTACTGGTCTTTGAATCATTAAAGAACTATCTATATTTAAGATACACTACCCTTAACTACCAAGGGAGAATCTGCAGATCATCAGTATTTGGCACTGATGAAAACAGAAAGTCAGGGAAAGCACAATTCAAAAGAGATCTGAGATTGTGTGAGCAACATGCAGGTTTCACTTCTCCTTGCATTAGTACTAGAAATAATGATAATTTTTATGCTACATTTTTTAGTTTCAAGATTAATACAGCTTATAAAAGAAGTTCAATATGACTCCCTGATGTATTGCTATTCTGCCAGTGTACAGCTGCCAACAGTAGTTAAATCTGATTAAAGCCTCCTGCTGAGTTAATCAATCTGATAATGTCAGACATTATTAAGGAAGCATACATGATACGGTCACACTGTCTATTATCAGTGGCATGTACACCAGTGCCTTTGTCTTCACAGAGCACTGAAGCTACTTAAAACAGATAAGCATAAAAAGGATAAAAGGCATTATAAACTTTCGGTCTCAAGCATTTTTATGCTAATTCCTGCTAAAATACAGCTATTTAATACAAGATACCTTCATTTATTTTAGGGGTTTGGGAATAACAAAAAAAATTAAAATTTTAGAGCAATGAAGTACAGCTTAAAAACACTTCACAACATTCTGATCAGTGCAAGGATGTTTCAATATAAGTCAGTATTTTTCTTTTAAATTCATTTTACAGAAGCTGTGTCTCAGTTTGAGCCATATTCATGCACAAAAAACACAGGTCTTCAAAAAACTACAGACTATTTGACCTACTCAGAAGTCGGCATAAATTACTTCAACGTTATCATTACACTAATACACCCTAATGCTGAAATCATTTGCGTTTCAAAGAGTGCTGCTTCTTTTCTGTTTACATTATATTAAAAAGCAAAGTGATATCTATTTACACTGAGCTGCCTTTAGTCTTTGGATTTCAGCACTATCAGCAAAAATATCTGTCGTTAGCTCTAATGCTGATCAGCTCCTCAACCGATTAAGGTGTAACACCTGACCCAGCACAGTTCCTTTCCAAAACATGTGAAAAATTGCAGAGGACAGAAGGACACTCCATGTTGTTTAAGAACAACAGAGAGCACAAACGCAGGGAGGATGTGGGGGAGAAATAAGGGCAAAGGGTGGCCAATGAAATACACGCTGCAACTCTAAGGAATCAGTAACTCTATCTAGCATTAAAGGTAGGTTGAGACAAACTCCCCTCCTAGGACTGGTGGAAAAGTAATTCCTGTAGTGGCTTGCAATCCAAGAGAAACTGGAGGGTGATCCCAATTCTACCTAGGTATCCAGTGCTACAGTCCCAGATAAAGACATGAAATGAATTCTATTTGACTGTTCCTGACTTGCTTTATAATAATAATAATAATGGCCCGCCTTCGCGAACGAAGAGCCGGGGAAGGTCTTTACACCTTCCAGCCTGCGCATTG
>JAYRBT010000082.1:37614188-37629773 GCA_036023395.1 Myiotriccus ornatus | reverse complement strand
GCCTTATAGGGCTAACGGGCTCCATCTGCCCGGGGAGTGGCCCTGACCAGGAATCGAACCTGGGTCTCGGCGGTGACTTGCTTTAGCACTGTAACATCAATTATTCCCTCTGTGTTGCTATCTATTTTATTGACATCCCCTATCTATCTAATGTTCATTCTAGAATGAAATAATCAGAAGCCTGCAGGACACCTGCACCTGATAATTGTACATGTATGTGAGATTTAGATCTTCTAGTAAAGAACCAGACTGCCTAAATTGTGCATTTTTTTTGGTCGTTTTTGGTTTTCTTTAGACTGCAACTTATGTTTAATCAAGGACATCTAATCCTTATCATACTGTCTTTTAAAAGAAAAGGCAGATTTAGCCAAAGTTATTTCTTTAAAGAACACTAACAACATTGTCAAAACTTGTTACAATTTAAAAACAAACAGAAATTAAACAGTTTTTTAGTTTTAGGGAGAATTCTATTTTCCTCATTTTTTACCCCTGTCATTACAAAACAACCCAAACTGGAGATCAGCTGGTAAAAATAGCCAACAAACAAGACAATGCCAGTAAGTATCAACTTATGGGTTTGTGCCTCAGGGCTGAGTTCCCACGGGGATTCTCTAATGTCTAATGTATGTTGTATTTGCATATTAATATTCCCACAGGACAAAAGTATCTTCTTTATTAGTCATCTGATTTTCAGGAACTTCATATGAATTTAATGTCTCTGAAACATCTTTTCTTCTATCAACCTTGGCTGAAATTCAGCCACTGAGGGGACAGTACTGAGAAGAAAGAAGCAGCTGACAGGACAGACAGGCATATGTAGGCAAACTAAGTTGCATTTCACAAGAACAATTCCCTAAAAGCACATCGCCTGGGCACGACCATAAAAATTCACACCTCTACACAGACAAAAACTAAGAAAACCTGAATTGAGGAACTCCTAAGTTTAACTCCACTAAAACTGTCCCTGTCACAACAGAGACTAAATAGGAAGAATAATATGAAATTCCAATTTCCTTAATAAGCACCTCACTGGATCTTCTTCGTTCTCCAGAATGCACCAACCACTACAACACAATACAATTCTGTTTTGATCCTCTGCTCTACTTTTAGATGTAGTCTATGCTAAAGTTATACAGCTGTATGACTTAGAAAGTGAACATTCATTCCATAAACCTGACCCCTAAACTACCAACAAATGTAGGTTTGCACATATGCTCAAACATAAGGAGAGTATGCTATTAATTCCAGTCAAGGTTTTGGGGAAGTATGAAAATTGTGGTGGAGGGCACTTTTATCTCCTTGGCTACAGTATACCAAAAGGGATATCACTTACCTGTCAGTCTAGAAAGATACTGCACGGTCTTCTTGTCAAAACAGTTAAAGAACTTACAGACTGATCACAGCTCTGCAGGAATTAATATCTTCCCATCCTTGCTGACCAAAGAAATCATGAATCTCGCCTGAATCAGGCACTTCACTGACAGTCAACTGCTTTACCATAAACCAGCCCAGAGACTACAGCCCCTCACAAAAGCACACATTTTCTTTAAATTATTGCCTGCATAAAAACAGCACTATTATATCTCTGAAGGCTGAAGTTCAAAGAAACTTCACAATACCAAAAGAACATCAGTCAGCTCACTGTCCTCCCACAACACCTTGGTATTTGGCAGCCTGAGACACAGAGAGAGAAGGTACTGTGAAAACTGTCTGCTCTAGCTCTTTCCAAAACAGCAGATCCCTAAATTTTGGAGGTACTTCCAAAACTCAGTTCCTTCTTAGTATTAAATACATCCCTAAACGGGAACTTCTGCCCATCCAAAGGAAGAGGAGAAGCGTGTTCTGACCCTTTGTGTTGCTTCTGAGCTTATTCACTAGAGCAACTGTTGGAAGAAATTTGCCCTCTTGTTTTCCAGACGATCTGCTGAATATGTGATGAAAGGGAACATGTTGCCCCCTGGCCACTGGCACACGAAAGGAATAGCTGCAAGGATTACAAGTGGGCTCTGGGCCATATGGTGTGTAGGCTTATTGTAGGAATTTAGCATTTTTTAGACTCCTACTTTCCTGTCAAATTGGTTGAAATCAGCCACTGAGCTTCCTCTCAGAAACAACACTGTGATTGTATAATCTTTTGCCATTGAAAACCACATTTAAAAAGTACACAAAAATAACATAAAACCTATATTTCAGTTCATCATAAAGGCAAGAAGAAGGAGTAGTTAGAAGAGACGCTTTCACAAACAGGGATATTTATTGGAAGCTGGAGCTTTAATAAACGTAAGCTTAGCATTACAGAAATGAGCATATATTACAGCATACAAGCTTACTTCTATGAAGGTTTAAAATAGAGTTCAGAAGCTAAGCCAGTTTAAGCCACAGAGTAGTACTCCATTATCCTTCCAGAGAATGGCACAGAGTACATATGACTGACATACAAAAACATAATCTTATTTGCTATTTAGCTATTTCTAGAAACCCAATATTATGCTAGGATGCCTGCAAATATTACAAATGCTGTTTTGTGAATGAAACAATACATCATGTAAAATAATACAGTATTGAGGTCTACACCTGATGAAAGGCTTCTAGCCTCCACACAGTCATATAAGAAATTTATTTATTTTAAATGTATAATGACTACATCTATTCAATATATTCATCTGTAGAGGATATAAATTGTAAATCGGGGTTGTAGACAAAGCTGAATGAATGCAGTTGGGGGGCTGTTTTAAACAGGGCACAGTTCCTTACCCACTGATGCAAACAGCACATGCTTGGCATTTCATCTCAGTTGAAAAAGGTCCATCACGTAGCAATCAACAATATTGTCTGTTCATCTGTACTAGTGTTCTGAATAATTTTAACAGACCTTCAATTACCTACCAAAATACCTCCCCGTGCTGTCCCCCATCAAAAGGTGAAGTTCAACTCCACAGATTTCTCTTTAATAAAATCTAAGCCCTAATCCTAAAATCAAGGGTGTTTTGGCTTTAACAAGGGTTTTGCAGTATCCCTAGTACTCTGCATCCCAAAGGGAGGTCGTCAAGCCATTCATTCACTCAGACTACAAAAGGTATGTACTACCTATGCACTAACCTTCTGGCCTCTACTGGAACACACAGAGGCACAACACATCTAAAGCTGTAAACAGGAATAATTTCTGGAGCACGCTATGGCCTTAGACAGTCATTTACAACCAACTGGGCAATTGAAGATTACTCAGTTAATGTATGATATGTAACATGTGCAGCATCTATGCACCTGTTGCAGGCAGCTTATAGATGTCAGAGATGAAGAATACTCTCCTTTGAAGATCGTTTGGCCAAATGAAAAAAAACAATCACAAAACAACAACAACAACAAAAAAAAAAAAACAAAACTAAAAACCAAATAAAAACAAAACAAAACAAAGAAAACCAAACCACCCTAAAAAGAAAGACACAAAAGCAGAGACATACATCAACATGAGGGATAGCACAGAGCAATTGACACCCATCATATTATTCCCTATTACTGATGCCTGGGAGACGCTCAGGAGAAATAATGTTCTCCAGTGGGAAGGAAAAGGGACAGGGTGTTAACTAAACTACAGTTAGTTTAATTATGTCAGAGAAGATCATACTTCCAGACTTCTAAGCACCAAGACAGCAGACCTGCCTTGGCATCTGTGTATTAGAATTCGGGGCCACCTAGTCCCCATGGGTCCTAAGAGTACTGACAATAGAGGAAGAGCTGGGAGAGATCAGGAAGCAAGATTTATGAGTTAGGCGGAACCTTCAGGCTCAGAGTGCAGAGCTGTAAGCTCTGGAGTGTTCTTAAAACTATTCCCTGGGCTACTGACAAGAGAGCACAGTGAAAAAAACTGGTGTAGGGAAGAGCTCAAATTTATTTTGAGAGGGAGAACTCTTGGACTGAATAGCACTGATCCCTGAACAGAAGTCATCTGGGAAGAAAAGAAGGGCGAGAGGGAATCAATCCATGTGCAAACCTTTGGGATGTCTAAGAAGTGAAGCTTAACACTCCATGTATTCATGCAGAGCTTCTCTGTTATTTTATAGGAAAATACCCAAAAACATGTTAAGCTTCTACTATACTCCCTGATCAAATCAGTTCCCAAAAGTAGCAATAATATATTCTCTCTCAAAGGAGAAAAATTTGTTTGACTTGCAATTACATCACATTATTATTGACTGATCTGTTTTAATTTAGGGAAGGGTTGGTAGGGCAGAGATAATATTTACTATGCTCCAACCATATTCAAGTGCTCAGGGAACCCTGAAACAAAACTTACAAAGAGAAACAAAAATCTCCAGGGAAAACCAAATAAAAAACATGGTGGACAGAAATGGTTTACTGGGCTCCCTGCATACATCTAAAAAGAAACAAAACAAAAAATCCAATGATATTTTGATTACTGGACATCACCATACAGAAAAGTATGTTAGGAATCAAGTACAATCAATCAGAATTCCTACTAAGACTGAAGATGACTAGAGAATGGAAGATTCTAAGCTGATGAATCATGAACTACAACTGAGGCAAAAAAGAGAGAAAGAAAAAAACAAACCAACCAGGTAGTTAGGCAGAGTCAGCCAAAGTTAGCCAAAGATAGTTATGTCAAGCAAAGACAGAGAGAAGAGTAAATGTTATTACAATATCTTAATTTATTTATCATGGCATTTTGCTACAAAGCATTCATCATAATTATCAAAGTCAGATAAGCACTTCCTCACCGCATGAAATGATTAAATACAGTTTGACTTTGCAATCATTAATACAAATTTAAATTCTTTTAAAGCCAAACTACAAAGAAATTAAACTCAATGAGATTAAGAAATAAACAAGAGAGTCTCATGCACTCCATGTAGTAAATAAATAAAGAAAATCAGTAACACTAACACTGGAGCTATGCAACTAGCACTAGTTATTTCAGGCACACAAAATTTAATATTTGCCTTCTGAGCATGTTTTTAGTCCACACACAATGAGAGGACAAATATGCTGTGGGATGGTCAACAGCTCAAACTCAATTTTTACATGTGGTAAAAAGTGACAAGATTGATAGCAAAGTGCCATCCATTCTCATCAGTCACACTTAGTCCTCAGACTTCTATTATCCACAAATCCTGCTATACAATCAAAGAGAAAGAACTACTGAATTATTTATTAAAACTGACACCATCAATTATGCTCCCATATAAAAAGTCACCAAGCAGCCATTTAAAGAATTAGAGTGTATATTTTGGTAACTTGTGACCAGGTTAACCACCACTCTGGTTGGGGAGAGGGTTGGAAGCTCTTCTCAGACATTTTATATCTGAGAAGTTAAACTTGCAAAAGCGTTATTTTCCGCCAATGCAAAGTCTTGTACTTCTGGCCAACAAAGCCCAAAGTATGATACCGATAGTCCCTTTTTCTTTTTTTCTTTCCCTCCCCATTATCACCTTTTGATATAATCTGAAAAGTTTACAGAGGTGTACGTAAAGTGACAGCCTTGGAATAGTGTTTCCGCATTGCAAAGCCAGCAAGTGTCCATCATCAATGCCAAGAGCACCAAATAATGAAATGGTGTACAGGTGGTATTCCTTGGCAGTCAGCTGGACTCACACCCCAAACTTCTGACCTCTTGGTACAGGCAAGGCATTTGGTTGCCTTCACTTCCCTTTCAGTACAAGGGGTCCTTTTTAATTCACATATGATTTTCATGAAATTTTTATCACCTTTTAACATCAGCGTTATTAAGTTAATGTTTTAAGAGACGTGAATAACCATATTATTGCTGCGCAGCAATTCCAAAATACTAACACAACACTGCATTCAGAGGAGTGGGTTACATTCCCAAAACATCCTGTCTAGACAATTATGAAAAAGCATGGCCCACCAATGTATTTCCCAGCATCATCTGGTGGCCTTTGCTCTGAGTAAATACAGCGTAATCACAGCTATGAAAGTTACTCTTCCAGCAGCACCCAGCACTAAGTAACTAAGTGGAGAAACCTGCAAGTATTCTAATAGACAAATGATATATAACCCTTCATATATATGCCTTCAGCATGGAAAGGTGCCCAGATTTGCACAGTTTCTGTATGGGATGGTGTATAAGACAAAGGCTGCCTATAATAGTAAATTAAACGTGCCAGGACTGTACTGGCACTAAGGCCAGCTGGCACAGAACAGCCTGTGTCCATACCTCACCCTTCAAGTATACAACTGCTGAATGGAAATGTCTTTCAGCTTCCCTCCTCCCAAGGCCTGCTCAGTTTGTTCAGAAGAATACTGATGGGTGCTGTCCAAAGCCTTGCAAGATTGTTCTAATAAGTAAGTAATATTAACAACAACAGTCCAGAAATGCATTCCGGAGTTGTTAATTTTATCCATATAGATGTAAGGGACAAGTCCAGAGGGCTCACTTCCCCTCTGTAACAAGAAGTAGAACATAAATAAAGGGAGATAACTGAAGTCTCTAGGAGAAACCACAAAACACCACAAGGGATGAATATCTTGCTACCAAAAATGTTAAACAGCTGGTTTTCCAAGTACTTAGGAAGAAGAATAGAGGCTATCAGAGTAAGAAAAATGCTCTTAGTTTCAAGTACCCAAATTTTTTTGGTCTTAATGCCATTATTTTAGGCAATTATCATTACAAGGAGTATTTTTCCTAAATTCTGTTGCAGACAATTTACAGATTAAAAGCAACTACAATTCAGTGGTTGACCTAGATATAAATTCTTGCCATTTTCATAGAACCCAGTGAAGTCCCAATGAATACACTCATTTCCCTGCCTAATTTCAACATTTATCCAGATTACTAGGTTAATATAGTTTCTTTTAGTTTCTGTGGTATGAAAAGGCCACTTCTATGTCACGTGCCCTATTACTGGCATTTTTAATGACGAACAGGTTCACTAACCACAACGTCTAAATAAAGTTCTTACTTAAACATATGACTATTTACAATATGAACGTTTATACAAGAACAAACTGGCAGCAAAGGTGCTCTTGTTAAATTTATCCTCTGGTCTGGTTACTTCAAATTGAATAGCAATTTAAAAGCTATTTTCAAAAGCTTTTTCAGCAATCTTTATTTCTTACATGAGGAATCATTGGGCTCTTTAGGAAGGAAAGTATCTCTTTTAAGCAGTACGTGGACCATCAGCAACAGGATACTCCTCTCCTACTGTTACCCTTATCTAAAACAATGTTGAAATTACTCTGCCTGCTCTCATTAAACTGTAATTAAATAAAAAAATTCCTGGAGAAATCCAATTAATTGAAAATCACAAGCGTTAACCATTAAGCCTTCAATATAAGAGCACCAAAGCTCTGCAGTAACAGGAATGGACCAAACTGTCCACAAATGAAATTCAAATAGTTTACAAAGGTTATGGACTGCAAGAAACAACTGATATTTTTGTTTATATTTGGTTAAACTGAAAGAAGAAAAAAATCAAAACCTATCAAAATGATGCAAAAACTGCATTCTAGATCGATCAATATACTCAGGCTTAATGTGTAGTCCTTCAAAGGATGTCTTTAAAAGATTTGAGGTTAAGTTTTGGCTTCTTTAAACAAAAAGCACTGAAACAGAAGAAACTGTTTTAAAAAAAACATGTTCATGAATTTTTAAACTTTATTTTTAAAAATTCGTAAACTTCTAAAGAAATTTCAACACCAATACACGCATTTGACAGCCTTTCAGATTATTTTTGAAACAAAAAAAAGTCATTGTATAACTATTTTTTTAATGTAGTCTGTATGATGAATTAATGTCTCCTGACCTTTTAGCCACACATCCCTCAGATCATTTCTTCCTCCTGATCTTTGGTGAAAGATGCTTCTATTTGCCATCTCAGAAATGCCACTCCTGCCTCTTAAGAATCATCTTCTGAAACTTAGTGCAGTGGCATGTAATATGACTGTAACAAGCCAATACAGGTCCAGACTTTTTATTAGTGTATTCAATGCCAGTTCTTCATCTAATCTACATTGTGCTCAACATGTCATCAGCAAGACCTTTTTTTGAGGTTTGAATACCACTGTAAGGCAATTGAAGTTTAAGCATATCATTTACTCCCTTTTTTTGTTGATCTATTTAGTTACTGCTTTTAGAAGCAAATAAAAGGACTAGAATGTTTACTGCTCTGATATAAAAGAACATTTTGAGTAATAAGGGTGGCGTTCTTTTATACTACTTACTACCCTTTTGGCACACCAGGGAGAGAGTGCTAGAGATCCTCCTTCAGGCAGACCAGGAGCCACACACTGATTATAACAGGGACTTGGCAATCCTGTAGGATGACTCTCAAGTTAGTTGTTGATTGATCTCTTCCTGTATTTGGAGTTAGATGTGTCTGAGTATGTGAAACGGGTTATATATTTATGAGGGATTTCAGCTGCCTCTATTTAGAAAGCCTTAAGGAGCTGGCTGGCTCTCGGTTCTTATTCAAAAGGAATTGCAATAAATGCAAATGAGTCCAGTAACTTTCAAGTGTGTAAAAAAAAATAAATAAAATTGTTCAGTATAAGAAGACTTCTTCGTGACTGTTTATAAACTTCACTAAAACATGCAAGTGGAAGCACTTAACAGCATAAACCTTCACTGTTAAAACACAACAGTCAGCTAATTTCATTTATTAGAAGTCTAAATATAAAATAGTGCAATCCAGGTGATTAAAATAGTTGCATGCTGCTCAAACAAAACAGTTTTGCAAAATTTTCAGTCAAAGATTTAATTCATGAATTTAAATTTCATGCCAAAAATTAGCAGTCAATTCAAAAAGGGCAAAAGTTGGGCACATCTATTCCATGGCTTCTCTGAGTTCAACATTTAGTTGAAATCAATTATTGCCAAACACAAGCCACACTCTGCTCTAAGAAGAAATACTGCACCTGGTTTCTTAAGGGACAACAAAAGCAAAACTTGCAATGAACATGTTCATACATTACATAAAGGTAAACTCACAGAATGTGAGCCAACCGCCACACATGCCTATTTTTAAACCCCATCTCACCCTCATTGTTTCAGTCCAAAAGAAGTATAGAAACTGAACCTTAGGTTCTTTTAATGAACTGTAAACTCAAAAAAAAAAAAAAAAAAAAGCTGGAAAAATCATGGTTCTCAACAAAAAAACAAACCCCAAAAGTCAAAACCAACAAACAAATTACATTATATTTATCAAAGAATTCCAGAAAAGGATGAGATTGGACAGGGCCTCTGGAGGTCATCTTGTCCAACTCTCCTCATCAAGCAGGGCCACCTGCAGCCAGTTACCCAGGAGTGTCCAGACTGCTTTTGAATATCACCGAGGATGGAGACTCCACAACCTCCCTGGGCAACCTGTGCCAGTGCTTAGTTAACCTCATAGTGTAATAGTGTTTTCTAATGTTCAGACTGAGCCTCCTTGTTTCAGTTTGCACCTGTTGCCTCTTGTCCTGTCAGTGGGCACATTTGAAAAGGCTCCATCTTCTATCCACCCTCTTACTATTTAAACACTTGGGTAAGATCTCCCTGGGCTTCCTCTTCCCTACAGAATTTCATTTTAACAGAAGCTGTACAGCAGATGCCACCAAAAATGATGATGTACAACATACGTTAATCTTGCCTTCAAAAATATCTTTTGTGTTACAATAAGTTACCTGTCCAACAAAATCACTGAAACCAATAAAATTTGTAAAGGTGAAAAAGTTAGCTATGATTAGTTGACATTTCTCCAATGCACAACTTATTTCCTGGACTTTGTTTTTTTTTCTTCAGGAAGAACTAAGGAATAAAGAAGCAAAATGGGCACCTAGCTGAAAGCCTGCCTATGTCTAAACTTACACTGTTCAAGAAAAACACATGATTTAACACTATTTTTAGCTAAAACAGTCAAAAAAGCTGCAAGAACATTTAAAAACAAAGTTTACGTTGATTCGGTTTAAAATCAATAGACCTAACATAACTAAATAAGACAGAAACCAAGGAATTAAAAAAAAAAACAACTATCTGGACACATTTTAATTAAGTTCAAAACTAATTCAACCAATTAATCAGCTTTTCTAGCCTGCATTTTTAGAAAATGCTGATGATTCAAGCCAATGCTGATGATACTGTATCAAGGGTATGAAAGAGCACGGAGCAGAAGCTGGAAGAAAAGAGCATAAGGCTTGCAAATCAACTGTTTTGCTAAAGGTGAATAAAGTGGTGGGCAAAGTCAATTTGTAAACTCTGTGAAAATTTTAGGACTGAATGGCATTTACACTTTAAAAACAGATACTAATACACTGTCTCTTCACCTATAAGCAGCAAATTTACATTTCCCTATTTTCTATACAAGTACTTTTTGTTTCTTTTTGGTTTTAAAACTTGCTTCCAACAAATTCAGCAAAATAAACTGAAAAGCAGTAACAGCAACTATTATGCAATTGAGTCTTCTCTCCATTACTTATCACAATACACTGCTGTTTCTGATTTCATTTCATTTCAATCAATACACAGCCAAAAAGAATGCTTATTTTGTAGCCTCTGTAATTGTTACAATATAAATGCTGAAGTTATTTATCTATATCTTTGATAGACATTGGATAAACATTATATTGTTTAAAAATAGCCGTCTTCCTGACAGATATTTTTCCCCCTCTCATATATGCATTAAGTAAGCTCCAATCAGTTTGGTAGTGTGTACAACATGTAGCACTCACTACGCTCTTACAACACATCCATTTATCCAAGCAAAAAACCCCCTTTCATGTACTTCTTCTAAGCAACTCAATGTAAATGGCTACTAAAATTTGACACTATCGGTGCCTCTTACGATAAGAAAAATGAAAGCATATACTGAAGTAAATTAATAACCCTGCTAGACTGCTTCTGTATTTGGATGGTCCCACATCACTGTGCTACTTACTAATCATCTCCATTGTTTTCTCTTTGAAACATTCTTCTATTGCTGAGCTATAACAAACAAACCATGTATGGATCATTATGCCACTGCGCTAACAATTACAAGTTGGCCCTTTTCCATTTTGCTTGTTAAAATCTCCATTAGTCATGTGGAAAGCTACTAAGCCATACAGGATCTACAAATGTCACAGAAACGTATGGAAGCATTTAGGACTTAAAACAATCCATTTAAGCATTTATGTTTCTTAGCCACAGGACTATAATGCATATGAAATAACAGAATTAAATTAACAAGCAAGTGGTTTCTTACCAGTTAAGTAATGAACTGTCCTCCTACAAAGTACAAACACCTTAGCCAGGAATTTATAGATTGTCATGGCAAAAATAATTCTCTTGACATAAAACACTAGGATAAGTTTATTTACACTTCTTGAAGTCTTACAAGTAATTATTCTATCATTTTACTCCGCTTCATGCAAATTTTTTACGTATTTATAATGTAGTCTGTCTAGTAGAGTTTTAATTCAGTCCAAAAGTCCAGTTATCTAATTCAAAAATTGCATCAAATTAACATCCTAAATAATAATAACAAAAACAAATCCCAAACAAACAGAATCCACTTTGCTGATACATTAGCAACAAACAAATCACTAAACATAAGCCAGAAGTTTTCACATGAATAGGGAAAAAGTCAGTTTGACAGTGTTGGAAAGAACAGCAGCATGAGTATAAAGACAAGTAATACTGTAGTAAAATGAATTAAAAATTCTCAAGGCTAAGAGACCCCTGCAACCAATAATTTTTAAACAGCACAGGAGAAAAAAATATCCTCTCAGGGGGTAGCAGGTGGAATAAACTGTGTGCATTCTATTCAACCGAAATGTTTCAAAATTCACAGGAAAATCATAATTTTGAAGACCCTCGGGTGAAAGTGGTTATGTAAACTGAACAAAGCCAGTCCCAGATTTCGGGACAGCCTCATCACTCTCTGGGATACAGAACTGCATACAGCTGACCAGCTTCCTTAAAACGTCACACAGCTACCAAGAACACAAAAGATCTAACCTGCTAACTTACAGCAATATTTGCGTGTTTCTGCACTGTTTCTCTGGGCACTGGGATGCTTACAATTCCACAAGCCCAGAGGGAAAAAAATGAAACCAACTTTAGAACCAACATGAGATACGTGGAGCTTGGAATAATCCTAGGAACTTATGAGGCACAGTACAAATTGTAAACCTCTCAGATGTATCAATAAGGTCAGGTCACAGCGAGTAAGGTGTCACATAAAAGGTAACAGTACAACTGATAAAAGCAGCAACCAACACAGAAGAAGTAGGATGTGTTGACAAGAGGAACTCAAGCTTAAAGTACTTCCCCTTAGCCCACACAGGAGTGGGGGAACCTACTCCTTTTAAGTTCTGTAAATACTCAGCATGTTTTTACTACTGCGTCCATTAGTGATATTTATACACAATGATGACCTCGTTCTCTAACACAGTGAATAAACATGAGAGAAAAAAATCAAGTATTTTGGTTGTGTATTTATCAGCATTTGGGCTCATTTAAATACTACTTGAGTAACAATTATCTTTCTCAGCTGAGCAGAGCATCAGGTTGGCAGACTGTGCTTCAGTTCTTCTCAAAGTGACAATTAACCTTGATATCAGTCTGCAAAGTGCTCTGTACTGGCAGCAGAATAAAATTATCATTATCATATAAATCATAAAGATTCTACTGAAACTGAGATAGCTGTCATCCCTCAACTATTTGTATTCAGTAAGGAGCAGAGCAGATTGTTGCAGAACATCTTCACCAAGTTGTGGGCTTTTGAGGCTGCATTTGTGGCTACCTGAAAATGTATGACACACATATACCAAAAGACTCACAGTTAATATACATTATTAATTAAATATCTCTTAGGGAGGTTTGCGATGCAGGGGATCATTATACTTGAATCATGAATTTAAATCTGATTTGCACTACAGTAATTCCAGACACAAATGAGATTTTCAAGTTGATTATGTGATGCCTATCAGCTAGAAAGTCTCCCATCCCAATGATACTTGTGATCACTTGATCTTATTCTTCCAAGATTACAGCTTATGAACAAAAGCACAAAAAAAACCAACAAAAATAAAACCCAAAACTCCAGTTTTGTTAACGCTGGATCAAAATTCAAAATAGTCCTCTTGCACGGATGCTTAAATCACTGTGTTGACAGACTGTTGAGGAATGTACTCAGACAACCAGGATTGTAGTAGTTATGTCCACAACAGCCCATTGAAATGCCTATTCAGTAGATGCTTCTTCCCTTCTAGGCAGCCTGGACACGCAGGGAAGGAAGAAAATTGAGTCATCTTCCCTAAAAATTTCCCACTTTTAAACATGGCATGACAAGTGACTGTGAAAATGTTTACAGCCATATGACACTTCATTTTTGTAATGTGCACACTGTGTGTCAAAGTGTTTTACTGTTCTTGGTGCTACAGGCAGGACATTGCTGTGAATAAGACATGGCAGTGAAGTAAGCCTTCTTTTATAAATATTTTTACAGACTGACAGGTCTTATTTTATCTGTAACAGAACACAAATAAACAAGCAGCCAATTATGTGGAAGGGCACAATGGGTGTTGGGTTTTTACCCCACCCCCCCTCCAAGAGCTGACTATTTTCCCTGAGCTAAACTACAGCAGATCTTATACAAGTACC
This sequence comes from Myiotriccus ornatus, assembly GCA_036023395.1. Taxonomy (NCBI): domain Eukaryota; kingdom Metazoa; phylum Chordata; class Aves; order Passeriformes; family Tyrannidae; genus Myiotriccus; species Myiotriccus ornatus. Next base: position 37,616,176 of record JAYRBT010000082.1, on the reverse strand, counting down.
TCAGGAAAGGGAGACAAAGAATCCAGTCTTTGTACTGTGGCACAAACTGACTCCAGAAGATTATTTTTGGCAGGCAATGTCGTAGATTGTACACAGGGGATACAAGAAGCCACCAGTTGTGTTTCTGACCCAGGAAGCAATATCAGCTTTCTGAGAGGTGCAGTGTTAAAAAGTGCACTCCCACAGAGTATTTTGAATGAGCAAGCCCAAGTGTGTGAGCAAGCCCAAGTGTGCCCCATGATGTCCCCTGCAGAAAAATGAACTTATTCCAGTACAAAACGGAGAAAGGCTAACTTTTCTCCAGTAATCAAAAGCCAGACACACTTCCAAAATAGGTTCAGTCAAGAATGCCCTGCTTTTTTAGCTATCCAACAAAATCTGAAATAATAGGAATGGTCCACTTTCAAACTAGAGACTCAGTCAAAGTGCCTATGCAAAACTCAAGCCCAGTTAACTTCAGCGAACAGTTTAATCTAGAGCACTCAGTGAATCCCATCCACAGTTACCTCATGTTACTGCAAAAGCTAGTGCGGCATTTACCATAGTGGTTCTGAAACTAATATTCCTGTGAACCCATACTGGCTGCAAGCCCCAGATTTCAAATTTTATTTTTAATCCCTGGTTTGCAACTCTAAAAGCCACAGCTATGAGCTTAGCAATCAATTACTTATATCAACAATTCTGAAATTGCATGATAGGCAGACATCTAATTTTTCAGTCATAAACTTCCCTGAAAATTAAATGCATTACATTCCGTCCATCCTCTCTTGATGGGTTATAATACGCCTAATTTTATAGGTAATACATATATTTACCCTATTTAGGCTACCTATGATAGCAAACAGTGAGATTGTATAGAATTTTAGAATTCTCTGGGTCACATCTATGGTAAAATGACCTCACAGTTTACACTATATAGTTTTCTTAAGAATACTATAATTATCCTTAAAAACCTAAATCTATTTATCTCAGAAGTATGAAGTCCTAAATATTCCCTTCTTATGTGTAAACAGACTAATCATAAATTAGTGTAACAAAACATTTAAAAACAAAAGCCATTCTAGAATTAGAACACCTTAAAATGTAAAATAAATCCAGTTTGTTACTACAGGAAACAATATTACGATTACTACAGGTAACATACATTACCCATAGAATTTTGATATATGCAGATAATACTGCACTGGTGTCACAGAAAGAAAAAATTTCCTTTGGCAATTTTAAAGTTATAATTAAAAGGATAAAAATCTCTATTAGATTTATGATGTATATATTCAATGGTGATTACTGCCAATACCTCCCAAACAAAAGTTAAATTGAACTTCAGCTAATCTTGCAGAAATACAAAGACCTCCTTCCCCCAAAACCAACCTGTACTAAGAATGAGGCAATAATTTTGAAAGAATGAAATTATTCACTATTTCTCCACTGAACAATAATATTATTTTCTGATAAAGAAATTTCATTACAAAGTCACTGCTGAATTTTATACTAAAAGATTGTCTACAGCCAGATAATCCAGAACAAATGCCTTTAAAAGCTTTAAAATTCTTAAACTCTATACTAAGCTCCAAATTCCATAAAAGTTACAGTAAGATATAAATATTTTTTAAAAAGGAAAATAACAACAACACCCAAACCAGAAAAAAAAACTGGAGAAATTTTAAGTTGTCAGCTGTGTCAAGTGTTACTCAAGAGTAATTGCTATAACTGTGTACCCCTTATTCAAATAAAAATCTACTAAACTAAACACAAACCCTTACATTTCAGTCATAGCTACAGAATCGCCACCTTGATCTCCACAATATTTACAACATGAAAAGGCTGCAAGTATCACAAAAGCATACTACCACTCACATAGGGAGCCCCTGGTGGTCTAGTGGTTAAGGTGCGGCGCTGTCACCGCCGAGGCCCGGGTTCGATTCCTGGTCAGGGCCGCTCCCCGGGCAGATGGAGCTCGTTAGCCCTGTAAGGCAATCCATCTACGT
>JAYRBT010000082.1:37592975-37614088 GCA_036023395.1 Myiotriccus ornatus | reverse complement strand
CTAAAAAATCCAATGCGCAGGCTGGAAGGTGTAAAGACCTTCCCCGGTTCTTCGTTCACGAAGACTGGCCATTATTACTACCACTCACCTATAGCCTCCTCTAGGCACAGTATGCATCGCAAGTTAATAAAGGCCACATAAATATGGCTTTTGTACAGAGCAGATACTAAATTATGTATTTGATTACATATTTCTCCCTAAAAAACCAGAATGTTAACATTAATCAGAGGAAACTTCGGATTCTGGCATAAATTTGACTATTGTATAAAAGGTAATATTTAAAATACATAATGCCTTACCACACAAACACGAGCTCCCATATGTGAGGCACTGCTAAGCATGGTTTCTATTAAATGGATACACAGTACCTGGCTTCTTTCCAAGAAACATGGAAGTATTTAAAAAACCCTGCTTAATCCAATTCCACAGCCTTGAAACAAAAATAAATTAAAGTGTTGCAAGAACTGTTAAAATGAAAAATTAAAGGCATGTAAATAAGTGAAAAAAAAAATAAATTGCCAGAGAAAATGAAAACAAAGATTATTTCAAGTAGATATCTTAATTGTAATTAGCAACATTTGGCATGTTTATGATATGATTCAAAGCTGCAGCCAATTAGATACCCCAAAAAGCTTGTAACAAAGCTGCAAATGTGTAACTACAGCATAAATAAGTTTTACTGCACACCAAGAAAACAGCACCCAGATCAATTTCATAGTTTGTTTCCAAAACGCTGTAAAGCACGCTCTGTTACTAGTTCATGACTTTTTAGTCTTAAATAGCAGCTTTTCTGCCGGGAGATTTTGGAAAACAATTTCATTAAATTCAGACTATTAATTGTTAATTTGTATACATTCCATGTATACCAAGAATAAAAGGAAAATTACAGCATTGCCTTAGACTGTCATGCCTATGCAAAAGAAACCCCCAAAACAAAACGAGTAACAACAACAAAAAGCCAAAACAAACAAACAAACACCCCCCCCCAAATAATAAAGTGGACTGAGTTAATAACTGTGGTATTGAAACTGAGAAAGATTGATTTTTTTTAAAAAATAGATTTCCAAGAAGACAGAAAACCACTATTTTTTCTTTGCAAGGAATAAGAGGCACAGAAAAGCATTTAGGAAATAAATTTGTCATATGCTTTTTTCAAGTTTTCCTAAAAAGGAAATAATTTTTAAATATTACAGAAAAGAGCAGAGTTCAAATTCTGCTCAAATGTGAGTGTACTGAAGACTACAGTGTTAGGCACTTCTGAGATTGTGCCATTTATTTAAGGAAACAAATATTTCATTATCAGTAATGCTGTCAGTTCCAACCAACAGACAAAATATCTTCCATTTTCTTCCACTTCCCCCATTTATTCAATAATGAATAAATTACTAAAGGGTAATGAGTTGCTAATAAAAGTATGTTTTTTACATGATTATCATGAAATTGCAGTGACTGCTTGTTCGGTGCAATAGTCCCTACCACAGTCACACTTTCAAATAATTCTACTCTATCAAATTTCTGTAAAGAAATTGATCCTTACATAGTTTTCATACAAGACATTAGTCTATATTTGGGGAAAAAATAGGGAAAAACCCCACAGAAATAGCTAACTACTTTTAAAAGCCACGTGTTCAGATATTTCTCTGCAAAATCTCCTAACAGTGGTGTAAAGTCTCTGCCAAGGTGGATTTGTTTCCCTTGCAGGCAAGCAGTGATTGTTTTACACACTTATTTTAGGTTTTCGTGGGGGGGGGAAGGTCTTTTTGTGTGTTTTATGAGGGCTGCACTGAGGAGATTAGAAAAACATGCATATAAATATCAGTTTTATATTATAAATCAAATTCTGGCTCACGGGGGGGAGGGGGGGGAAACACCCAAAAAAACCTGCAAACAAACAAACCAAAAACCCACCTTCATTTAGCTACTTAGGAGAAGGCAAAAGAAACGTCTGTGAAAGGTGGTCTGAAAAATTCTGGAGCTGAAAGCATTGGGGATTGCTCTTGTACTTCCTAGGAGACTGACTTACAAAGACCAGCTGTAACTCAATATGAAACTGCTGGAAGAGAATTTCTCTGTTCAGAATACCCCACACTAAAAGCATCAGAGTGTTTCATTTTACCCTTGTTACAATCCTTCACACTACCTCCCCCAACTTACAATTTAAACTAGAGCTTTAGTTATCTTCCACACTAAGCACATTGCAAATATCAAGGAACCCTTCCATGTCCATCACAGGCTGCTTTTTGAGCACTTTTCTGCCCTTTCCTGCTTCAAGGAATGTGTGATCATCATGATCTGTCTTTATGCCCCAATCTCATTTCCCTGCTTCAACTGTGCCATGGGATGTGCTCTGGCATCTCCCTGACCTTCCAAATCTGCACTCACACAGCGCTTGCTGAAGTATTCTTATTCTTCTGTATTACTAGTTTCTCTTTTCTTTTCCTCCTGGGATAGAAGTTGTCATCATTCAAAAACTGGGAGAACTGGCAGAAATCACATGGAGGTATTGTTATGCTGGGAGGTATTAATGGATGTTGTCAGACAGTTCTTTACTTCCTCATCATTGAGTAAAGCTGCCAGCCCTGGCAAGCAGCCAATGGCAGGTTCCCTTTACTGCCTTTTTTCTATTTCCCCTCCGTCTTCATGAAACTTGCTAACGTTTCAAGCCACCAATAGCCACAATACATCCTGAAGCTTTTGAGTGTTGCATCTAATCATCCTAAAACCATCCCATGACTGCAAGCAGAAATGCAATCAAGCAGATATTCAGAACTCAGTTTATTCAATGAAAACAAACAAACAAAAAGCTCATTGCTCTCTAATTTAATTTTTTCATATCAAACATATATTTTCAAAGATACCAGATCACTGAAGAAACATCAGCTATATTTTAGATGGCCTTCCAAGTACACTGCATCTTGACACATGGAAGACCCATGAAAAGAAACATCTGTGCATTATTTTTTAAAAAAAGATTGTCTGTGAACATTGAAAGGCCACTTTTACAGTGAAAATAAACAGATATTTTAAATAGATGTTTTAATACAGTTACATGCTTCAGACCTGAATGCACAAATGATAGTCCTGCACTGCCTTAAAGGAAAATTACTAAAGGAATGAAATTATTACATATTAAAAAGTAACCTGACGTTTTTCATCTGAGGTACTTCAAGGTACCCAGGTAACAAATTGAAAACCCCCACTAGTTATAAAAAACAGGCAAGCTAACTCAAGTGATAAAATACAGTATGGTTGCAATCATAAAATATAATCCCAGTGCGATCGCATGTTTTTGGGACATGTTTCTTGATTCTTTTGAAGCAGAAAGGGGCTCAAAATTTAAAAATAAAGCAGTTACAGTGAGCACTCAAACAAATTTTTCATTCATCCCTATCGATTGTTAATACCTCATGGATTTAAAACCAAAAGCATCCTGCGCATTAATATCAACCACTAGTATGCTTATCTTTTTGATTACATTTTGGTATTTCCTCTAAATTCTAAAGAGGGCAGGTAAAATTACATACAATGTTCTGTGCTACATATTCTCTAGAAGGTTATAGAGAACTAGCAGCACATCAAAGGAAGCCTATACAGGCAGAAGGTAAACTCCATGGGTAACATAATGGAAAGGCAGCCTGGATTCAGGCTGGAAATGTTTGTAAGGGAAAACATTCAAAGAAAGCATTTGTTACTCCAGTTTTCATCCTGCTCACACATTAACATCACATGCATCGCAGTCACGTGTCTGTGGCAACAGACTGATGCATTCCTAACTCAAACAATCAAAACCACTGAGCACAATTGCACAGCAGATACTTGCTGTACCTGCTTCTCTAGGTCCCTACACTTCTCTCTCCCTGCACTGCAGAGCAAGGCTCACTACCTTCTGCCTCCCAGTCTTCCCAGGGTATTATGCTAACACTCATTTTCTGCTCCTGATACTCATGACATCTCTTTAGCTTTTAAGCAGCACTAAGTAGGAGTTTAAACAGGTGCCCCTGAGAACAATAACAGGAGTTGATAGAATTCACATAGTCTCTGAGTTGTGAAGATCCCAGCCTCAGCATTTCAGCAACAACAGAGTCAGAGCAATATTAAACAGGAATGTTGGGCTCCATACAGTCATTAATAGCAAGAGACATCCATGAGGCACACTGAACTCCCTCCCTAAGCCAAATAGAATATTCTGCCATTCCACTTCACTATATCACCCCCAAAAAGAACTGCATTTCAAGTATTTTCAGTGTGATGAGTTTTCACAAGCAAAATACTAGGATCAAGTTTGGGTTCTTATCAATATCTACGCAGATAGTATAAAAAGCAAGGAATTAACGTAATGATTCCAAACTAATACAAGAGATAAGATTACATGCAGGGTTTTAAACTGATGGTTTTGGAATGAGAACCAGTCAATTTGCCCACTAAGTTGCACAGGCCTTTACAGTATACTTCTGAGCCTCAAGCACTGGCTATATTGCTACAGGGAAAAAGAAATAACACGTATAAAACATAACAGAAATTGCAGTAAATACACAGAAAATAGAAGAATGGCAAAAAGTACACTAAAGAACATCAAAAGAAAACATGAAGGGGAACATAGGTAATATTAGTGACTTTACAGGAAAATTTTGAGCAGTTGCTCCAAGTGGTGTCCACAGAGAGCTGCTATCCACTTTGTGCTGGCTCTCCTTGTTTCCAGCTGTTAAGTTTGCATTGAAAGAAGCTAAAAATACATTAAACACTTTCCAAATATTATTTTCCCATGTAAGCAATTGGTATAAGTTGCCACAGAGATGTTGTTCTCTTGCCAGTGAGAAGGGAAATAGTATACAATTCTGACAATAGAAGTTGTATTCTATGACATCTATTGTCTTGGACAAGAGGCAGTCCAAAATATGGGAAAGTTTGAAAAGGCATTATTCTAGCTACAAGATTTCCCAACTATTCCCTGCTTTTAGCAAGGTAATATACGAAAATGATACTTAAATATGAAGGTTTTATCGCCTGAGAGAAAAGGTATACTCTGCACTACTCAGAGGTATAATACGTGCAACATTTCTAGTAATAAAGCTTTGGCATTTCAATGAGGTGGAAAAAAAAGAAGAGTGGCCAATGTCTACAATTTAGGCATATTATCTCCTGACAAACTGAAATTTCACAATTATTCAAATTCAAAACACAAATGTACCTCCTTTGCATTCAGGACTCTCCTTGACAGTAAATTCAGTTCAACAAAAAAGTAAAATAGGGGGAGGGATGGGACAACATATATTGGAAACCATCCAGTTCTTTCTGTTAAATGTGAAGTATAACAGGCTTTTTTATTACATGCCTTCGTCCAAAAATAGCAATGATTACACTGCTCAACTCCCACACACCCCTCTTCAGCTTGGCTTTTTTATGTTTAGAACATTATACATTCTCAGTCCTGAGGAAGGAGCCAAACTTTGTGGAGTGTAGAGGACTCTTTCCATCGCCCAGTACCCAAACTACAGAATATAAATACCTACGGAGGCAGGCAACTCTTAGTTTCTTATAACATTAAATCTTCTTTTAAAGCCAAAAGTGTCAGATTTTTTTTACAAACTCTAAAACCCACAGCTTTCCACATTTTTTGAAAGATGCTGCAAGGCGCAGCAGTGATAATCTGCCAATTATAAGGCACATTTGTGAGCAAGACTTTTTTTGTCTTCCAGATAAACACGAAGATTATACGGCCTATCCTCTTCATGAGGATGAGGCAGGGGAAATGTTAAGATTGCAGCTGCTGCAGCAGTGGAAGCTGCAACTGCTTTGCGGCTTGTACGGACTATGTAGCCAGCATGCCATTGAGGGACACTACTGTACTACTAATACTGATCCATTTTGGTTTTTTTCCTGAAAGGAAAAACCCTGAAGCTTTGGCCTGATGTAGTTAATGGAAAGTCTTGCAAACCTACTTGCAATATTCCACCCGAGTTCCAATTCAGCTCCATATCCTGCCTATCAGAACTTCCTAAGTAACTACTTAAGACAGCATTCTTGAATAATAAATCTTTCTTCATGCCTTCTATGACATTTAGCTTTGGGATTTATCACATTCCTATTGCCCAATCTTAATTTATTTTATATATAAAACAGTACACATAGTGAAGGCAAGCTGGGATCACAACCATTTCAAGTAGCATTAAATTCCTACATCTGTAAGGAATTTATCTTTATAAAATATGGCTGGGGTTTTTTTAACAGAAAATATAACATCTTATAACAATGATCTAAATTTCACTAAACCCAAGAAAGAATGTATCAATACTTTAGGGTAAGATATACTGCACAATAGCTCAGCTTTCTTCATTATTCTCTGAAGAATCATGTCTGGCTGATGTATTTATTTTGTAATGTTTAACTATAATAGAAAATAGATGAAGTTCAAATGAAAACACTGTTTAGACTATGTCAACAGAGCATAAAACTAAATGAAGTGATTCTGTATTGACTATAAAAACATATTTGCTAATAGTAAAGTTACTAATGGTTATCTATCAAGATCACAACATGAAGTAATTCTGTATCTTAAGAACCGTGTTAAAGTAGCAGGCACGTGAAGTTGGATGTAATTTTGTGATTTTGCAAAACAGCATCATGCAGTGCACTTTATTGCTATTTTATCATTAGTGTAAATAATTCAACAAACCCAGAAAATCTCCAGCTCACTTGTGTTTTTTTTTTAAATTGCAAGTCACTGAAGGGCTTTCCACTAAGACAGCCAATGCTCACTTTACACTTGCTAGCAAAAGAAAATCAAATATAACAGTATCTTGTATACTGAAACAACTGCTTTGTTATAAAGGGAAGGCTTCAGAAAACTAGAAAAAATTACACTGCTGTAAAAACTGCAAGCCTTTTACACTCAGTTCAAAGCCATGCACTCTTCTACAACAGACTGAAGTTTTATATTCATCTCAGCAAATCAGTCCACTAATAGGCATCAGTCATCAACATCGAGGTAAAATCTGCCATATGAAACTGCTTTGATGTGATTGAAGACTCACACACAGTCGTAAGTACGACAGAACAGCTTAGCTATTAAAATGTTTTATCTAGCAAAAAACTGTTGATCCTAATTGACTGAAATACTCTTTGAACACTGTTACTGCAAGGCTACTTCACTACGCAGAGCTTTAGTACGTAGCCACTTGACTTATATATATCATGAGATCCAGCACAACCACATCAAATCTTGTTAGAATATTTTCTCACACATACTTTTGTCACGAGACCAAAACAATAAAGCTGACTGTCATTTTTACTACCAGTTGCTTAGTTAATTCGATACTGAAACTGGGATTCATTACAAAAGCTGCATGCAATCAGCCATTTCTTTTTCCTGCACTAATAGAATGAAACCTACTAACCACATCAGTTGAAACGGGTTGGCAGGACTGGGTGGAAGCTATTTCTCTGCACCAAACCTAACCTCCCACCACAAGAGGTGCAGGGGCTCCTTTAAGCAGCGCTGTGCAGCCCTGGCTCAGCTCCAACAGTGAGCGTATGTCAAGCTGACAGATAAGAAGCCCGAGACAGCCATCTGAAAACAACTGCATCCAGCCCCAGCCACCAGACAGCGAGGGTTTCTAGGTCTACCTCATCATTCACTGCAAAGCCAATTTTAAACACACCAGAAGTAAATGTACCTGACCGGAAAAAAAACCCACCAAAACCAAGCCAAACAAACACATAGACATTATTAGAAAGTCTGTATGATTAGATACTCTATTTCAGGAAGTTTCCACCCAACATCATAATTGATAATCACAAGGACAGTCAGAAAATTAGTAATAGTTTGTGCCTATAACATATTCCTTTCTCCTTTATATTCACAATGTGTTAACAAATTGCAAGAAAAAGGACTCAAACACACCAGGCAACCGCCACCGAGATTACATTTTATAGAATCAAACAAAATGCTATCGATTTAATGCCTCAAATGAAGGGTGATTTGATTTTTGCCCTCTATCTGTGAATGCATCACAGAGTTCATACATTTTTAACATTACTTTGGTTACTGGAAAGTATGTCATTTCAACTCCTTATATTTAGGCAACATATTATCAGCTTTTATTCCAAAATTACTAAGTAATCAGCACAAATGAATGGCTAAAATTTACTCCATTCCCCTATGCAGTTTACATAATTCCACATATTTCATTTCCATATTTCAAATTAATAAAATCCAGGTGAACTTACCTACAGTTTGGAGGAGGGTCTAATGTAATTTCTGCAAGTTCTTTCTGAATTCTTAAGAGAAAAAAAAAATATTATCAGGACTTTTTTTGCAATATGTTTCTTTCAACTTTATGAACATTTCTACAGCAATCAATAGGAACAAAGTATAATTCTTAAAATTTCTGATGGAAAGCTGATGCTATAAGGCTTCATGAAACTGCACAAGAATATATGGAAGCAAACGTTAAATCTTTTCTGAAACATGAATTTCCAATATGGGACAAATGCCATGAGCAGCCACCTAGAAAATCACACTTTTTTTATAGGTCAGGGTTCTCATGTCCTTTGCTCACTTACACAATTACTACATGTCTCATGTATCCTCTTTCTCTATTTCTCCTCTGCCTACATGTCTCATAAGCTCTTGCACTCCACAACATTTAGCTTCTTAATGTATATTGTACTAGCAGGGCAAAACCCCCCAACTTCCAAGGATAATGTGTCTCACCCACCCAGAATATGCCCATGCTGGTCTCTATATAACCTCCTCCTGGGTATTGTGGGTCTGCCGTCAGGCTCCCCCAAAGTGAAGTGCTCCAGCTCCCTGGCTAGCTTGGGGTCGTATTGCTGGACTTGCTCTGATATGTGCCTTCTTTGTACTGAGGGATCAAAACCAGGTAAACGTTATCCCAGGTACGGTCTAACGAGAGCTGAGTATCGGGAGATAAATCTCTTCCATCTGCCTATGGACTATGTCCCTGTTATTACATCCCAGGAGGCAGTCAGCCTTTGTTGCTGCCTCACATTGAGCTTGTTGTCTGCCAAGGTCTCCATGTCCTTCTCAGCAGAAATCATCCCCAGTATGTATCATTACAAGGGGTTTAAGTCGTCATTTCATGAGTTCTCTGTCAACCTCCTCCTGCAGCCTGGCGAGATCCCTCTGAGCCATATCATTGCTCCTGCATGTACCAAGTGCTCCCCCCAAACTTGCTGTAGGCTGAAAACTTTAGAGTGCACTCTGCCATATCCTCCAGGTCACCAATAAAGACATTACAGGCATCCTGCCAGAGTTCTTTCTGCAGGGAGAGCAACTTCGTTGTTAAGGATTTCTGGATATTCCCAGATTGATGCTTCCAAGCCAAGTTCATCAATGCCTGATCTCTGCCACAGCTGGCAATACGGGCTCTTTTCCCTTACACCAGCATCTGCATGAGAGCCACTATCTCGACCTCTGAAGAAATTTAATTATACAGAGTAGGAGTTTACAGAGTTCCCAAAGGAACTTGTAGGAGTTTACAGTTCCCAAAGTATGATGCCATAAGCAAGACTGTAATGGCCACCTTCCCTATAAATTGTGCTCAAGGCTTCTTTTATAGGCTACTTCAATGCAAAACCATGAACATTCAGAAGGAGGAAGAAAAAGTAAACCAATTCAAGATACCCTGAGTATTTTCTTCTTGCCTTCTCCTTCACAGGACTTCGCATACAGCAGCAAATTATTATTCCTGTTATTCCCTATGCTAAGAAAGAAAACCTGCATAATAACACCACACAAATTCCTGAAATACATGCCAAAGCCACAAGCCAAAAGTTCAGGCCTGACTTACACATATTTTGTTAAAAATGATTGCTACCCATTTTGCATATAAATACAGGCAAAGAAAATGGCTTATCAAAATAAGCATTCAGGTATATTGGCATATATAACATAAAAATGAGCAGTTTAATTCTCTATATAATGTTAAGATCCAAACACAATCCTACATGTTAAGGAGTCTCACAGCCACTATCAAAATTCCCCTTATGCCACTATAAGTTGATTTTACAGCTATAGTGAATAAATGAACCAATGGCAATAGAAGAATTGGCCTGAACCAGAAACTGCAGCCTTTATCACTCGTATTCTAAAATAATTAAGACATACGTGGGCAAGATTTGTAGGCAGAGGTAATAATCATTTATTAGATCAGATGATATAATTGCAAAGATAAAAACATTCTTCCAGATGCTTAGATTTTCTTCTAACTTCCACGCACCCCAACCCTACACAGTTACTTCAGTTGAGGGGGAGCAATTCGATCTTTTATTTGCTTCTTCTACTCACTGAAATATTTATATCTCCAGTACACAGAATTTCCCCAATAAATATCATACCTTTCTTATAAAAATACAAGCACAGACTGCTTAATCAAGCACCAAATCATTGTAGTAACACTGAAAATACACTTTTTTAATTAGTGAAGTTTAGGCACAATAAACATGTTTTAAAAAAGTTACTCCATTTAAACAATCCTAATAATTCACACCTTTTATAAGGGAGATATTGTAACTGTGGGAGAGGTTTAAAATATTTCTTCTGTATATGACAAATTTCTACCATGATTTTGAAATTATACTATCGCAAATTCAAACCCCAGAAAACCTAGGTAGCATAGATTCTTCAATTTCATGTTTTATGGGTTGCTCTGCTTTTTCAACCTTTTGTGAAGTTACAGAATGGTAGCACCGCACTTTTATGGAGTCAGAGATCATTCCTTTACCTTACATATAGAAGAGCACTTAATATTTCATTGCATTACAGTGAGTCTGAGACATGTCAAGAATGGATTGACAACTGCAACAACTTCAGTCCTAGATCAAAAACTTCACATTCTTCTTCCTAAATCCTAACCCATGTTCCTTAAATTCTGAAAACAAGAGTCTCTCATTTTTTCCACCTGTTGTAGTTCAACCCAAAATTTCTAACTTCTAAAAAGCACTAAAATGGCCCTTTATCAAGCTTTTCTGTGATTAAGCAAACAAGGACAAAACACCTTTCTGCTTCAAGCCATAAAAATTGATCAGACAGCACTGCCTATTAATGTTCAAAAGTACTAACTGCTCTTGCAAGCATCTAAGATACGCATTCATTCATGATTATTTTTATACAAACAAGATACAACACATTAATACAATACTGTCCATCAATTGCTCCTCAGCAAGTTGTCCATGTTTATTCTCCTACTCTGTGGTTTCCCAAACTAATTTATACACCTTACAACTCTTTGTTGCAACCTTAATTTACCTTGCATTCATGCTGAGAGCTTATTCATAAACAGTTTCTGTAGAGCAGCTGACATGCAATGTCTTGTTCACATGTCACAGCATTCAAAGTTACAATTAAATTGTCGGACAGCATCCCAGAGAGCCTTGCACTGATAGAGACCTCCAGTGCGCAAGCTGGCCTTTGTCTGCACGTGCTCTGGCACTTGCTTCATATCTCCATTGAGCTGCCCTCAGAATCTGCCATAGGAGAGGATGTATCTCATTTCCTTCAGTGACCACAGAGAATTTGCCGTGAGGATATGTGGCCTCTGGCAACAAAACATTTTTTTCAGGGTCCTTTCTGGCATCTCTTTCTTTGGATTTTTTGCCTCAATAACAGTTTTGTTTAGCCATGTCAGAGTGAAAAAGAAGTCTAAATTAAAATAATTATATCTATCCAGTTTATAGTTAAACTAATGACATAATGCTTTACTACATACTGGGAAGTGGGGTGATGGCAGGGGGTGAAGCCCTTGCTAGTAATCAGTGCCCTGGGCTGCACACACAGAACATTTAATTTGCGGTGTCAGATCTGATACTCTTTGTTTGGTCTTAAAGAAGGCATTTGACTTCTCCCTCTCTCATATATATACATATATATATATACATACACACACACACACACACAAAACCAGTATTTTTCTCCTCCGTTTTACTATCAGAAAAGAACAAACACAGTTGCCTTCCAGTACAAGTGCAACCGTTAATCTACCCATAAATTCAGAAGCATGAAAGTACATTTTGGATTTCAAATATTATTAATTCTCACAGACACATATTTACTACTGTTCCAAGTCTAAGGGGACAGCGTGTTGTTTCCTTCATGAAACAGTTAAAAGTTCTCTAAAGCTAAGAGAGAAGTGACCATCAGAGGATTTCCCAACGCGATTAATTGGAAAGAAATATAAAATAAAAGACTATATGACGATAAGCTATTTTTACCACATCTGCTTTTCTAAAATACACCTCTTTACCCATAAAAGCTAGATGAATCAATACCCTATACCAAAGAATATGCTACTTAGAAAATACTTGGAAGTGCAGTCACTGGTACGTATTTCACTACTAAACAAACTGTGACTGAGCAGGAAATTGACCTAAAGATGGTTAGCTTCATATTGCGGAAAAAGAAATATTCTCACCCACATACTAAAAGATGGATAAATGACAAGGATATTTCTTGTAAGAAACAGCAGTCTGTATTTTGCTGTCATATTCAACATCCTAAACACCATTCCTAGATTCCTCGAAAACAGTGCTGTGATAAATCTCTCAGAGGAAAAAAGAAGGGAGGGGAGGGGAAAAAAGGCTCATTTTTACTTTGTTGAATTTCAAACAAATTTAATCTATTATCTACTTGCTACTCCTTAAGATTGTAACTTCTTTCAATAATGAAAAGATTACAACTAAAGTTTTACAGCTCACAATTTATTGTAGGCACAGATATTTATTAAAAAATGTCAGGATTGGACACAAAGGTTGACAGACTTTCAACCAGCAACTTCAGGAGCCAAGCAAAACAATACATTTATTTGTTGAGCTACGTCAGCCAAGAATGGTTACACTTCTCTCAATCCAAAGGTCATGCTAAGATTCGCTACTTAAGAGGTAACAAGATGCCTGCTGTTTTCAAGGACAGCAATTCAATTCCAAGTCTGAACTGTAATTGTGATATGCAGCGAGTTTCTCAATCTTGACATGTTAGGTAAGAAAGGTTGCTATTTGAGGTGATGCCCTCTGGGTGAGGAAAATTGAAGGACCGGTACGCTGCATGACATATGCTGTAAGCTATTACACCTGTATATCAGCTACCCCTAAAAGTATTAACAGAGAAGCACAGCATGTGATGGCATTCTGCTTTCTAGATTCCAGCTATAGCAACGCTAACAGAAGAAACTCCGTATCTTAAAACCAAAAATCTTACTCAAATAGAAATTTGAGTAGTTTCATATAGCCCCTGTAATCAGATCACTTTGGAAAGCACTTAAGCCGCATGAACAGTATATTCATACATAAGACATGGTAGCAGTTTACTATTCCACAAGCAAAAGTCAGCACACTGCTAAATCTTGATTTCTATAAAACCTAATGCTACCGAAAATTCTGTAAATCTGACTACATAAAAATACAAATAAAAAGCAGAATGAAAATTTTCCAAATAGAGATGCACAAATCTTCATTCTAAACCAATATATACAATAGGTATCATACTGCAATCCAAAACCACTGTGACTACAGTTCCATACACATGAAAAAGCTTACCATGTAAGAAAATTTGATTTCCAAACTCAGGTTAGAATCAAGTCTGTAGTCTGTGACTTTAGATCCAGTGCTACATTAACTCACTGGTGTTCTGTGTTTTAAACAGGAATTAAGGAATTTTCACCAAAGCCACAACTGACTACACTCTTTTGTTTGAGTGTTTTACTGATTTTAGCAGAGTTGACTCCTTTAACTGTAATGAAAGTAACAGAGTACAGCCTTATTAATCCTGCACTACTTTTCACTGCTAATGAACAAAATGAATAATATTGCTATGAAGACATTTGATACAGTTTCTGTAATACTTATATCATACTGAGGACTCTAAGACATTTTTCCTTCCTCCATGATACTCCACTCCTTTTTATCCTCTGCTTTAAATCCTGATTTACCTTTCTTGAGACACTACTGATTTTAATTAAAAACCAAAGAAACAAAACCTGTAATACAAAAACCTGGCTGAATGCAGAAGGTACAATCCCAAATCTAACACAGTGACAAACTACTGAACACTTAAAAACAAAAAAGAAAAAAAATATACTGTTAAAAAACCCCGTTACTATAAAAATGATGTTGCTGTGATCCTTGTAGAAAGTGCTACGGCAACCAGGACTCATAACATATTTTTTTCAAAAGATTATTTATTGTGTACATACCTAAAGAACTATTGTAGGTCATGTCAGCTTTTAAGATGTATACTCAAATGTATATTTTAAGATATATTAGTATTAGTATGCACATGAAACTGGCTTTAGAGTCTAACTAGCAAACGTACTGATGTCAGCAGCTGGCATAATTAGTTTCAGCAGAACCATAAGCAGATGTGATTAAACTTTAAAAGGTTTAAGTAATTTTATCACTGTAAAATGCATGTTGATAAAAGCTCTAAGCTTTGAAGATACAAAGCTAAGATTAATAGACCAATTTCTGACATCTCATTATTAATTTTTTAATAGGATAGTGTCCACAAGCTCTTGTCAGAATTGCAGCATCATTACACCAGACATTGTACAAAGTTCAGAATACACAGAGTGCTTTCTAAAGACACTGAAAACTATTTTTTATGACCTTAAAAGTCATGACTAATCCAATATTCCTAATATTTAAAAAATAATAATAGCAGGAAGCAGACAAAAGAGAACAAGGCCAGAAACCATAACGGTTGTGAGGATTAACTACATGAGTAACAGCATGGTTTGCAGTGAAAGCTGGGTGGGTGTTTTTATGGGTTTTTTTTTTCCTTTTAGTCATAAAACGAAACATGGGCAGCTTTTGCTGGCTATTCTGTAAGTGATACGACCAGTGATATGACTCCTAATAGTGTCTTAGTAGGAACGGGTGTCCAGAAAGCATTTCTACAGAGAAGAAAGAATAAAGAAAAGCTAGCTGTAAGGAAGGTATCTATGGCAAAAGGAAAGCATGACAACAGCCCACTGGAAAGACAGAAAAGTATGTAACTGATAAGGGACAAATTAAGTCAAGACAAAGACTTGAATCCTGAAGAGATGTACACACGTTTATTTACTGGTGTTTATGGAGTGGGACTACATGCATACGTTATAAATTACGACAATAGGGGCTCAATGCTTCTCCTTTACCACAGCACCACAGAGGTACAACGTTTTTAGTTTACACAGCCTTGGATTAGCAAAGAAAGGAAATCTGGGAATTCTGCATCATGACAGTCTGCAGAATTGGTCTCTTGTCAGATTATTTTATGAGTGCTTTTTAACTTCAATCACTATAATCCCATTTGCCTAGACTAACAACCCGATGTGTACTAAGGAAGCAACACTAAGCTGTAAATTCCTTCTGTCTGGTCCAAGCAAGACAATCGTTATCTGAAGATGGACATGATAGCATAGAATAATTTAAATAGCTATTCTATAAACCAACCTCTCCTCTCAAGCAGAAAAGGGAAGGAAAATAAATGGGTAATGAAACAGATCAGAGTTTAGTAATGAAACCAACATGCATTTGTTGTTCACTCAGATATTTCTGACCTGACCATCTGGGAAAAGAAAATGCAGTACTTCACAACAATAGGTATTACAGTAGTCCTAACATGCTGAGTTACTGAACTGTCTGATATATTTATGGTTAATTAACTGTAAGTTACACTGACAAGTTTCAACATCAGTCATACATACACATACAGAGATATATTTTATAAGGCTACAAAACTGTCTGAGTTTTACTAGCAATAAAAAAATGTCAGCTTTTATCATGCAAGCAACTATTAAAACCATGTGAAAGAGCCAATCTGTCAAAGAAAGGAAAAAGTATACAGGTCTCATTATTGTGACCAGTCTCAAGAGGATATTACACTAATACAGCAGCGTTATAATAAAACTATCAGAAAATTAATATACTGAGTCAATACATACATCTGATGCTGACCTAAAAAAAGAGAATTTAAAATAAAAACTAAAAAGAACACCGTACCTTTTAGCACTAGTTGACAGTTTAGCAGCTGTTTTGCTTGATATTTTGCCCTCTTTTTTCTTGGGCTGAACTTGCTCCCTTTCTTGTTCCTGCTGAACACCTTCACGCTGATCTCCATCAGAGCTGCCTCCACTAGTGCTCGGACTATCATCCACTCTCTGCCCCTCTGTAGACATGGCAGATGCTGCACTGAACAAAAACAAACAACAGAAGTTAGCTTTTTGAGAAGAAACTGCCCAATGATATTCTTACATGCCTTAAGGAACAAAAGAACACATAAAGCCCTTGTCCTAAGATGTAACGCTTGTGTTACAGCATTTCAATAATCTTTGTACTGAGGAGTTTTGCCAGAAGCATCTTGACAATAATTCAGAAGCTGGTCCTTTAAAACCCTAGGCCAAAAAAAACACAAACCCCAAACAACAATAACAACCATCCCAACAAAAAAGCCCACCTCATATAAATATATATACATATATATATGAAAAGCAGAAGTTATTGAAGAGGGAAACATAATCCAGCAAGTGTAATACCATTCACTGTGAATTATATTTTTCAACCACTCAGCAATACCATGCATGAGCTATCTCATCACTATGCCACCGGTTCAAATATAGCATAGTTTGTTAAAAACTGAGAGTTATTACTGTATTAACACTCTCTGTTATCCCATATGAAACAAATCTGTGGGCTCATTCCAAGTCTTTAATGTGGGTTTCCACATTACAAAATCTACATCTTGGCATGCTCGATAGAAACAGTCATAGAACCAAAAAGCACTAACACAGGACTGTTTATATTTACTGAAACCATACACTTCTAGAGTGGTAAGCACACTGGTAGAGGATATAAGAAAGCTTTTTTCTGACAAATTTCAGTCAGGCAACATGAAGGAAAAAAGCTGTCAGAGAACACAAGCAGCAAGAAATCTCAGTATATTTCAGAAGTCAAGTTAATGTTTTATTTGCATTCTTCTGATACTAGTTAGCTATTTTAATTTCTTCCTTCATTTTAAATAGTATAACAATATGCTGACAGATGAGGAATTACAAGCCCACTGTTACAGCTGTCATGACTTCTCAAACTGTCCTAATGAAGGACAGATGTCCATGAAAAACCCTTACTGAATTAGCATATGTGGTGGCACTGATCGATTTTTATTAAAACAAAACAACAAAAAAACCCCACACAAACAAACAAACAAAAACACAAAAACCACCACAAAAACCAAAACCAAACAACAACAAAAAAAACCAAAACAAAAAAACCCACAAACCAAAAACATAAACCAAAAACCAAACTGAAACTCAAGTCTTTCCTTTAATTCCCAATCTGTAGTTTATATACCTCCTTTATATATCCTCCTCTAAAGATTTTAATAAAAGAAGCACCTTCAAAGCACATAGGCCCAAACGTTACTTGCTTACACCCACACAATCTCCATATATCTGGGTGGTTTTCTGATCAAATCTGTCTGAATCAAAGAATTTGTGCTTTCATAAACCGAGTTTTAAGTTACTGTGAACTACGACTTGCTTTTCCTCTTACCTATGTACAGGCACTATCAGAATTAAAAACAAAACTATTCACGTTAACTATTTTATGTTTAAAGACTTGCTCAAGGGAGAATAATGATATTTCAGGCTCAGATTCAACCTTGCTCATTCCATGGATTAAGCAAAGTTCAGCTCCCTATATTTATGGAAAAAGACAGCAAAGTAAAAGTAAAGTAACATCAATGCCAACAGGTTTATGTTGGAATGGATACTTTTTTAAAAAGTCCGTAAAGTGTTGTAGTAATAGCTGCATGTAAGAAAATAAATTTACTCCTATTCTGAAAAACCCTTACCAAGATCTAATTCTATCAAATAGTACACACTGTGGAGTGGAAGAAATAATCTCTTCAGGCATTATTGACACATGCAACTAACTTCAGGAGGAATTAGGTCTTTTTTATCTAATTTGTAAAGCTATACTGAACAAGAATTATGGAAGTATGGCATCCCTTCAAAATGTTTATGCATCAAAAGAAACAGCAAGCAATACCAAGTGATGGATATGGGAGTAAGGTTTCCCTTAATCAGCTTAAACTACATTTTGGATTTTATCACGGAAAATAATATTTTCATATATAAATTTATATAAATACACAACACTTAGCCTGTTCATCGAAGCAACCAAAATAATGCATAGTTTTCATCCTAAAATTAAAATACAAAAATTCTTCATTCCTAGAGAACAATCTTTCCTATGGCACAGCTACATTATATTTAACGTAATTTGTATATTTACACAGGTTGATGTTCAGATATTTAAATCCTAGTTGTCAGATTTTAAGATAAAAGCAACAGAAGATTTAGAGGTAATAAACCACAAAAATATCATATTCTGACAAGTCAAAATATGCATTTAATAACTATAATGCAATTTTGATAGTAAGTACCCATTTTCTTTGCTTCTACATACAGTTAAAATACAACCTCATTTCTCTTTATAACACTTGTGATGGCCTTTATTTGCACTAGATTTTAGTTCTGAACTTTGCTTAGTAAACCTCATTTTAAAGAGAAAAAATATCTCTTCACAATGTACATAGGCTTTAACACTGCAGGCCAGAAAGTTAAAAGCATATTTAGTAATGCTTATACACATAGGACATCTGCTGTGAATAATCTTGGCTATAAATATTACTATTATCCAAAAAACAACTCTATTCACTTCATAAGTTCAGGTTACCATCCAGCAGACAAACACTAACAGTAGCCCAGAGCATATAATTACTGTAACATGTAATGCTAGCATTTACAACAGGAAAATGCTTCAATCTGTCATTTGATGTCTGGCTAGTTTCTTGGGGTTTTTTTGTTTGGGTTATTTTTTTTGTCTCTCCTTTCTCCTTCTTTCTCTGTTCCCCTTTCTGACATTCAGGCAATTATTCCTATGCCATCTCCTCACAGTATCTGCAGTTTTAGGAATTTCTGCATAGTTCAAGGGATGCTCAGTATTCTGGTAAAAGTGTGTGCTAAAGGGCCTGAGGTTAGACACTTCAAATAGGGTTAAACCTAAAAGACAACCAAACACATGAACAAACAACTGGGAAAAAAAATAAAAATCAACTGAGAGGATGACACTGTGAAGAAAACATTTCACTGCCACTAACGCAGAAATACGAGATACTCCTTGAATCTGAACAGCCATGAGTGTGTTTGCTGTCACACAGAGCAAGAGGGAAGACACACGATGTCCAGGTCCCCGGCTGCCAGGCTATTCTACATTCAGACGAGGGTTGCTAACCTCCCTGCTGTTGTGCAGAGAAAAATGAGCAGAGGGGACAGAGGAAGGAGTGAAAGGGGACTTTAAAGTCTCTCCCTTAACGTGAGATGAATCAGCAGAGAGAGAGATTACAAGTGTAACTACAACTATCAATTTGAAGTGAAGAGTCCAAAAGGTTTTGTTTTTGTCAAATATATCTACTGGCACCTTTCGCTTCCTCCTCAAAATAAAATTTAAAAAAAAACAAAAACAAAACAAACAAAAAACTAAAAACAAAAACCAAAACCAAACAATAATACACACAGTCACAAAAACCCAACATCAATCACCATCACATTCCCCTCCCCCCCCCAAAAAAAAAAAAATTAAAAAATCCCGTAGTTAGGGACAGCAAGATCCTGGCAATGTGCAAATCGGTCCCCCAGGGTGGCAGAGCTAGTGATGATGTCCTTTTAAAGCGGTCTTAATTTTCTTTAAGCCAAGATAAATTGAGTATTTCTGCAGGGTCCACGATGAGCACCAACGGCAGCAGCCGCTTTACTTCATCTTCATTAGAAAGCGTAAAGGGCAAAAGGACCACAACATCGCAGGAGGGGAGGCAGAAGGCGCCCGGTTTGTGGCAGGGCAGGGTCCGCCACTGAGAGGGGCACCTGGAGGGAAGGGACGAGAGGCCCGGGCTCCCACGGCCCCCCAGCCGCCCGGGGACAGAAGCGTGGCTCGCCCGTCGGGAAGACCCAGGCGTGCGGGAGCTGGTGGTGGGCATGGGCATCCCCAGAAATACACACACCCCGAACCCCCACAGCCGGCCGGGAGGCGGCCGGGCCAGGGTGAGAAGTAGGAGACAACCGAGGAGAGGAGGAGGAGGAGACTGCGAGAGGAAGACGTCGGGGGCACATGAGGGAAGGGAGAGGGTTGGGCTGCGGGACTCCTCGGGGCGCTCCGGGTGGGGGCGGGGGAGGGCTAGTGCCCTTCTCGAGGGGCTCCAGCCCGGGGTGCCCACCGAGCGCTGCGGCGGGGCGGTGTGGGGATGGTGCATCCCGGGAGGCTCGATCATGGAGGGGGCAGCAGATACCCCGGCGCCGGAGCGACCCAGGGGCGCAGAGAGTGCCGCGGGGACCATGCGATCGGCGCGGAGCGGGGCCGGAGGGGCGGGGAGGAGCGGGGGTGGTCGCTTCTCCCGCCCGCAGCGGGGCGAGCAGGACAAATGGACACGGAAGAGTTGCTGAAGGGGTGTGGGGGTGCTGAGGAGCAATGGAGGCTGGATGGAGCCTGAGGGAGCGGGGAGCGGCGGCAGAGATGCCGAGGTGGCCGGGGGCGGAGAGGGACGGCCGGGACGGAGGCTAAGAAAGGGCACGGCCGGGAATGACAAGGAGGGAAGGGGTACCAGGCAGCGCCGGGGGGATGCGGAGGGGGGAGGGGAGATGAAAGATAAAGGTAGAGAGCGAGGGTCGCAGATAAACGGGGGGGAGGTGCTGCCGTGAGGGAGCGACGAGGGGGTAGGAGCCCTGCGGGGGGAGGGGAGGCAGACGGAAAGCTCAGCCGGGGCAGAGGTAGGTGTACCCCGGGAGGGACGGGGGGAAAGCCTCTGCTACCTGCAGGCGAGCGCAGGTCTCTCTCTCGCTGGTGCCGGGCACAGGCTGCGGGACAATCCGTCGCGGTCGCCCCGACTCCGGCCGGGCGCGGGGCTGGGAAGGGGCTGCAGCCGCTCACTGAGTCATGAGCCCGCTCCCCCGCGCTCCTCGCTCTCGGCTGCCCCTGCCCTTTCCCTTCTCGCCCGCGCAGCCGCGGCGGCCGCTGCTGCTGCTGCTTCTCCCACCGCCGCCGCCGCCGCTCCTGCCCCCGCT
>JAYRBT010000082.1:37579393-37592738 GCA_036023395.1 Myiotriccus ornatus | reverse complement strand
GGTGTTGGAGGCCGCGCGCCGCCGAGCGAGGGGGAGGGGCAAGAGGCGGCGGCGGGAGCGCGCGTTAAAGGGAAGCGCGGGGGGTGCGGGGCGGGGTCAGCGGGGCAGAGGAGGAAGGAGGAGGCGGGGGGGGACGGGGGCGGCTGGGGGGAGTCGGGAGCCCCCACGGGGGCTCGGGTGGGGTGGAGGTGTGGGTATACGGCCTTCTTCCCTGCCGCCGCCCGGTTACCGCGGGCTCTCACGCCGAAGTCCGGGGTGCTGGGGGGGCGGGCTGCGACGAGCGCGGCGGAGGAGGCCGATATCAACTTTCTTAGCTCTTTCCTTCTTTTTCGGCTCCTTTGTTACCCCTGCCGGTCGCCCCCTCCCTCCCCACCCCTGGCCCTCTCCTGCCGGCCCGCCACCCGCACGTCCCGCCGCCTTTGTGTCGGCGGAGCCCGCGGGAGCGGCCGGAGCGGACGCGCGGATGCCCCGCGGGAGCGGCAGGGAGGGGCGGCGCGGGGACGCGCGGTGGGGCCGGGCACGGGCCCTCGGCACTTGGTGGCCACACTTTTGTGTGACCGCGGTAGTTTCGATCACTGCGTGGCATCAGCACAGCCTGGTGCCACAAAACCGCCCCCGGGCACTGGCGGCACCGGGGGACGCGCAGCATCCCAGCAGGAGATAGGCACTGTTGCCTGGTTGTGGCCAGGTAAAGGAATCTCGCCTCCCACGCAGGAAGGCATTGCCTCTGTGGCAAGCATCGCAGTCGGGAATGGGAGAGGCCAAGGCAGAGCCACACTTAAATGTTTAGTGTGAATAATATTAACCTGGAACAAAACAAACCTCCAAGAGAACTGTCTGTCAGGTAACCCCGGCTGCGTTGGCCTGGCTGAGAGACTTCTGTCCCTGTGCTGACCCTGCTGCTTTAATCTTTACATAATATGCTTAGCTACATTATGTAAACTTTTATCACTTCAAACCTTTCTTCGTCTAAGAGGGAAATACACCAGCCGAGGGTAAAGTGGTAATGGCAAGTCAAAATGTTTTCCCTCTTTCAACAACTAAAGGGAATTCAGAAAATAAAATGTGGTCTCACCATTCCACATGTACGAGGAAAAGTTTCTCCCTACTTGAGCTGTGAAGTATTGTACTTTTCCTGAGTTATGATTCAGGTGTAGGTGGAGTCTGTGCAACCAAACATAAGAAGTTGAGAACTTGAAGCACTGCTGAGATATTTAAGGATTAGAAACATTATTGCCACCTGCTCCAATGTTATAGTCAGACAACAGAAGTGCTTTTTGTAATTTCCCTCTACATAAAATTAATCTTTGTTAAGGAGTTGTTTTTAAATAACTTGGTTTATTGCCCCTTCCTATTTCTTTGCTAAATAATCCCAGTGACATTTTCACCTACATTTAAAAATGCTGCAGTCAGCTGGTTCTTCCCATTCCATGCGCATTTACGAGATATTTTCCTGCTTCTGATGGAGAACAGCTCCTAATGTCAGCTAGGTGGGTTTCTATCTGACGGCATGCATTGATTTCTCAGAAGGATTAATAATGAAGTAATTAACAGAATATGATGTGTAAAAGTCCTTCAAAAAATGCAAACCTTCTCCAAGTAATGCTTCTTATCACGTTGAAAGGTGCATTGCACACTCTTTTTTCTAAAATAACTTAAATCATACTTTCTCCTCTCAGTCATTCCAAAACAGACCTCCTGAAAACCATCCAGGAAGTGAAAAATTCACTTCTAAATGAGTCTTCTAACCGTATTTCCTTAATGTTTCTCTGACTGCTTAAACATACCTTAAAGGAGGCACACATTTTCCTGCTCGAATACCGTATGTTAATTCCTCAGCCCGTCTCAGGACTTCACTTTGGTGACAGTTCATCGTGCTTCATTACAGATCTTCTTTTCTGCTAGGATATTAAGGAAGCACACAGAGAGAAGCTGAGTGAATAGCCTAATTGAGGCAGGGGCAGGATGGGGCCATACAGTGTCCCAGAATCTGGGTCATAAATTTCTAGTGCCAAAATAATCAAGGGAGCACTGAAGTGTTTCAGCACCGAGTGAAGGGTTTGAGTCATCGCTATTCAGGCCCTGATTTTTCTTCTGGTGTGTAACCTCTGGCCCAGAGCCCTAAATGGTAGGGCTTAAATTAAGGACAGCTAAACTAGGCAGAAGGTTTGTACTGCCTTATGAATAGAACATACACACTGAGGTGTGCCCTGTGATTTTAAAAGCACGAGCCCTACCTGTGCAGTGTAAAAGGAGTAGGGCAGAGTTGTCAGCTGCTCCTAGTTTTATCCTTTTAACCTGTCAAAATAACGTGTTTGGCCCTTGGATGTTAAAGGTTGCATGTTTTACTCAAAACCCTTTGGAAGACTTTTGTAAGTTTGGATCATATAGGCTGAAATCCTGGCTCTTTTGAACTGAGTGGCAATACTCCAGCGTTAGATTTCACCCATGCAGGAGTGCTAAGACACACAGGTTACACACTTTTTTTCTTTTTTTTTTTTTTTGCTCCTGTGCTTAATTTTATATGGTTTCTAAAGGCTGACAGTGTTTACGACACCAGACACGTCCAAGACAATACAAGTTCTTTGCACCCACAGAAGCTTGGAGCTTCCTTGCAGGAACACACAAGAGTTCATCCCACCTGGCACAGACAGTCACACTTTAAGACTGTTATAGTTAAGGACACTTCTGTTAAGGGCTCTTGATTGAAAGTGTCTGTTATAAGGACAGATATGTCAATCAAAATCCATGAAGTTGGAGAAACATGAGCAAAGTTTCCATTTATGAGTGTTTAATTTCAAGAAGTAATAGATCAATTTAGATTTTTTTTTTTTTACTTATTTATCTGTACTGAGAGCTGTACTCATTTATGGCAAGTTTTATCCATTTCTGTTTAGTTAAGAAACAGGGAAGTTATTTTTACATGTCAAAGCAAGAAATAGGAAAATGCAACTTTGAGTTTTTTTCTGAATTTCTGTATATGCATTACTGTTCATTCCCATCTAAAAGGACATGTCATTTTAATATCTCTATTAAAGTTATTAAATGAACACTGTTGTCAAGTTATAACTGATAAAAAGGGTTTGGGTTTCTGAGGTACAGATAAATTATCTCAACTATGATACAGATGAAAACATAGCTATTTCTCTTGTGGTAGCATATCTCTCAAAACTTGAATATTTTATATTAAAAAATATTCATTTGTCCATGGTGCCCCCTGTTTTATTAATCTCTTCCAGCCAAATCCTAATGAACCAGTTCATTTCATCCATCTGAACTATTATCAGCAGAAGATTGGAGGAATGGTGACAAAGGTGCCTTTATTCATTCTTTACCTGATTCCACTTCTCAGCTCCACAGGAGCTGTCATAGGCTGTGTTGTTCCCCCCATTTCTTCCCTGCTGGGTCTTGGGCCCCATGGGGCTGTTTGGAGAGTGGACAGCAGACAGCTCACAGCAGCAGGCCCACTCTTTCCCAGTCTTGTTCTCCATCCTGAACTGAGGCAGGGGCACAGAATGGCATGTGTTTCTGCAGTAGCTTTATGCTGTTACAGAGTTCTTCTCCCGTAGTTGGCTTTCCTTATGCTCCTATGATGGCATAAAGCCATAAAGACCATCCAGAGTCCTGTTCTCTGTTCTTTTCCCCTCCCTGATCGATCTCTGTCTCCTATTTGTATATAGTTTATTCTCACGCTGCATCTAGTTTATTTTTTTTCCTACAATCTTGCTTTGCTTTTGTTGCCACTTGGATAAATCCTACTCTGTATATTGGCAAATGTAAACTGAAATTCACAGGTACCTTGATCTCTGAAGTGCCAGCTGTGTCTGAAAATGCAGCATTTGAGTGATTCAAAGCTCAGGGTTCTTCATTTTGTTTTTCTGCTATCAGCATGTAGAATGAAGTGGCATAGCGAGAAAGGTGTTTGCAGCAGAAATTTAATTAGAGTTTTCAGTTAATTGTGTATGTCCTCATCGCTTACAAAATGACATCCTATATCAAGGAAAACACTGATTGAATCCTGAACACCAGGTAAGCCTATTATTCGAACAATGCCTTGACAGAAGCCTCTTTAAAGTATTTTCGTGGCATTCTGAAGTAAAATGATTTTGTGAACAGAGAGGCATACTATTACTAGTCTGACTTTTTTATTTGTTCTACGATAGTGCAAACCCCCAAATCATTAGAATTTATTCACTGTAATATTTTCAAGCCATTAAATACAAAAAGAGTTGTAAGTTGTGAGGCAAACAGGTTTTAAGTTCTCTTTCACTCTAGCCCAAAAAACTAAGACTTTGCAGCTCCTCCTCCCCTTTGCTCAGAAGCAGAACAGCTCCTACTATCATTCAGCTGGAACCAGAAGAAACGATTAGGACAATAACCATGTGGCGTTAGAGATCCTGGTGGCTCTCAGCCACTTTACTATCCAGGATTGTAAAGAATAAAGATAAAGCATATTAGGAATGGGTGGGAGGGAGGTAATAGCTTGCTTCCGTGTCCTTAATGAAAGCCTGTTTTTTTGTTTAAGACAGGGAATAAATTACTGCTTAGTGTCTGAAATAGAGGTTTGTTCTGTGAGCCTAACTTAGAGCCTAACTACAAGATAACTGCATAGGATAGTTCTCTGATAGTTTCTAGACAGAAATTGTTGACAACTGAATCCCAGACTAAGCCACTGCTTTAAAAATCTCATATTATATGTACTGAAGGGAAAATCTTTATTTCCAGAGCTATTGTAATGCAGTGACCTGTAACAGGAAGAATTCCCAGTGTTGCCTGTCTTAATTCATCACCATATGTGGGAGAGAATGTTGAAAAGTGAAGATAGATTAGAAAAGAAAATTGGGGCGTTTTAGGTGTTATTTCCACACGCTCTTCAGCACCTCCGCATTCCTATTATTTTCTATTGGTTTCATAACATCTTAATTCATGGGATAAGAGCTTGGTTTTCGTATTAAAGAGGGTTAAAATTCTGAGGATCTCTTGTGGTTATGTTGGGAAAGTTGCATCTTTGCACAGAAAGAGAAGCCGTGGGCACTCATGTTCCCTTTTAATAAAGTTAAGGTTCCAGAAGAATGTGGGCTAATGTTCCCTATGCTTAATGCATGATTAATGCATGCCTAAGGAGTAGGCTAGTGCATCCACCACAGCAAACCAAACCCCATACATCAGGCTTGTTCAGTCCTTTCAACATGAATCACCAAATATATTGAAGGAACCCAAGGGACCACAATCAGTCTCAAGCAGATTGTCTGCCTCGCACATGGTGGAAAATACCTGCATGTTCTCTGCAGGGGATTCCCCCAGTGAAATGGAAGTCCCCTGCAGCAAGAAGTCAGACGAGTCACATTTTACACTTTTTTCCTGAAGATCCTGGCAAAAGGGCTTGATTTGGTCTGTACTTAGTAGGGGTGAAGGGGAATGTCTGCAGTTTGATAAACCTAAATTATCCCTTCTGTTTTATGGAACCTTGTACACAACTAGTGCCAACACAGCAGCTGCCAGTGGCTAAGTCCAAGGACAAACAAAGGAAGGAAAAAATCAAACATCTTTTATCTTATCCTTGGTGGTAACTATTCATGGAATAAATTGAGTCTTCTGCGTATAGGTCTAGGCATAATCTGGCAAACTTCTCTTTGCTCCTTGCTAAGCTACTTCTGCAAAACCACAGGGAGCAGGAATCAAAACAGATTCAGACTTCTCAGCTACCCAAAATGAAGCAGGCAAGCAGTGGACACAAGAATTTCAGGGAAGGGACACAGTCTCTAAATCACACTACAACTGTTCCTGGGATTGCAAAGTCATGGAGAGGCAGTGGGGAGGGCACACTTTATTTTAAAAAGCTGGAAGGCACAGCACAGGAACACGTCTACTTCCTCAGTAAGCAGACTTTTTTCCTGAGTATCCTCCCCACAGTTCAGAGCCCTGAGCAGAACAAAAGTGGGCTCTTGGACATCTGATTGTTATCGTAATGGGTGTTTTAAGGAATTTTGCTTAACCTTATAACTAAGTTGAAAACCTCCCTAGCTGTACTTATTACTGTATTTTAATCCAAGCAGACCTTTATTTTGACCAGCTTTGCATATTACACCAACATTTCTACCTCTACAAAGAAGTAGATGGATGCTTCTTGCATTTTACGGTTAATTTGGAAAAGTGGAAAGTAATTAGAGAATCTGGCACCCAGTTTCTCTTTGAAATGTTTCTTTATCTCAGTTTCCTGTGTTCGGCGATTTCTTGGAACTGGAACCCATGGCATAACTGAGGACTAGGCCCACAAAGGCCATGGTATCTCTGTTGCAATTTCTAACTATTGATGCTGCAAGGCCTAGTGAAGTACAAAATTCTTAGGGAAGGCCATACATTTCAAGTGAAATACATTAGCAGAGCTAGATATTTAGACAGTGGAAGTCCACAGATATTTGGCTGAGTAGTGATCCTCTTAATCTAGTCATTAGAAAGTGGCAAGGAGAGGGATGACACTGGCACAGTCTTCCACAAATACAGTCACACACCTCTGACTGGGGCTTCTAGTTACAGGGCTTCTAGATTCATCTTCTGGATCTAGCAGAAGACCCTTGCCTCTTCAATCTTCTGGTGATGGAGACATCCCTGACAATGTGGGAAATGGAAATTTAATTCTGCCTGCTGGCTGAAAGGGCAAAATCCCACAGTTTATAACTCTCAGAAGTGTGTCCTAAATGCTACAGAATTTGGGTGCTTGGCTTATTTGTTCTGTCTCATTGCATCTTTTCTTCTCTCTAAAAAATACCTATATCTACAATGGGTTGGAACTGAAAACGTGAGATGCCTAACAAACAGGCTAAAAGTCATTCTTTATCTTTTAATCTTTCACTCTTAATATTTAATGATCCCATTCAAGATGGAACAGCATTAGCAAGAGAGATTAGGAAGTGCCCTGTCCCTTTCCCACACCATCGTCTGTTTTCAAGGCAGCAACCTGAGACAACATGTCCCTCTGTGAAAGTGGGTAGCTTGTGCCCATGTCTTTGTCATCCTCAGTCAAATGTCTAACTGCTTCAAATTTCGAAGGAGTGCATCTGCCTGTGCTTTGGTGAGAGTGGGAGTGCTTGCTCTGCTAGGACAACATCTGCAGGCAAGATAGCAGGATCCTGAGCTTGTGAATCATCATTGTCAGGATCACAAATAGGTGTTAAAT
Source organism: Myiotriccus ornatus (assembly GCA_036023395.1). NCBI lineage: Eukaryota > Metazoa > Chordata > Aves > Passeriformes > Tyrannidae > Myiotriccus > Myiotriccus ornatus. The sequence continues at coordinate 37,585,561 of JAYRBT010000082.1, read as the reverse complement.
TCCTTGGTGACATCGAGACTTTGGGTTTCTACTCGCAAGATCAAAGACATGACTTCCTTAAAAACAGAAAACAGCAGAATATACTATCACCTGGAAAAATATATTTAAGTAACAAAATGTGTGTTACTGATTCAAACATTCTGTGCTACTGTGTGCCAGTGCAGGAGCGAGGTTTTCAAGCATCCAATTCAGACCAGGTGGGACTAAGTCCTGACGTGATGGTTGAACAGTCAGCCTCAGTGAAGAGAGCTTTGCTCAAAAATCCTTACAATGCTGTGTACCGTGTACTACCCTGGGCATTGGGAACCTCGCTGGGGATAGGACTGACAGTCCTGGGGGGCTGACATGGGGCCCTGGGTGATGGGCAGAGTGGGGGAAAGCACAGAAAAGCCTGGACAAGGAGAGCTGGGCTGGCGAGTGCCCTCAGGGTCCTGACTCTATGCCAGTGAAACTGCTTTCAACAGCCATGTATTTTTGCTAAAGAGCATTTTATTTTGACTCTGAATACACAAGGAGTGTAATTCTGAATATAACATTTCTAAATTTCTTAACTTCAGTTTTCATGGAGTTATGTATAGAGAAAACTTGTTTTACAGAGAAGGATTATTATCTTGGAAAAAAAAAGTGCTGTTGGGGAAAAGTAGAAATCAGTCACTCCCAGGAATGCCCACTAATTCAGCTAGATTATTATTATATTCCACAATCAGCCAGCCAGGGTTTATTATTCCTTTGAGACAATGGAAGATATAATTTGGTTTTGGAAGAGTTTCAACAATAGCTTTTCACTCCTGTGCTCTGGCAGCTTGGATTGCACTGTGCTACCAGACCAAAGATCCCATTTGCGGGGGATGCCAGCTAAATGACTTGCTATACTACATCTCCCTTGAGGTGAAATGCCGTGGAAGCTGTGAGCTGCACAGCTGCCTCAGCATCTGCTCGCACAGCCCACAGATCTGAAACAATGGAGAGAAATTGGATGGCAATTTAAATATAATGGTCTGGCCATTACTGGTAATTAAAAATCCATTGGTAAGAGCCCAGAAGGTAAGGGAGGCATTTGAAACAGACATGGGATTCCTCTCACCTGGGTGGACTAGGATAGACTTAGAAACTACGTCTACTTCTACTTCTTTTTTCATATGGACCTACTGCAAAATCCTTTGAAATAAATGGAAACGTTCCCGTTGACATTAATGGACTTTGGATCAAGTCCTAATTACCACTATAAAACCTTTTTAGTGTTGCCATACATTATTTGCCATGTATGTATTTTAATAAAACAGTCCTGAATGTACCGTAGGGAATGTGCTCCTTCAAATGGGTCTCTATCTTGAAACTATAACAAGGGAAAGCCCTCTGACAGGAGACTTTTGTTTCACTTTATTTCTGAAGGAAGGCTTAAAGCATTCTTTAATTTTGCAGGGAAAATAGAGAACTGTGCAAAAGTCTGCGGGTTTCTTTAGACAGAACCTCATATAAGCATTTTCTTATTGTGACTGATAACAGTTCATTGCCTCAACTGTGGCTTTGGTCTGGAACTCAAAATGCAAACCAAAACTTAATTACAAACATCAAAGCCTGGGTGATCTGGTTTCATGTACTTTACATAGTTTGGTCACCAAACCAATCTATAGGCAAGATTTGCTCAAAACAGTATCTAGGTTAATTCAAAAGTTAATGGATCTCATAGTAAGGCTTTCTTCTAAAAATTAGTTAAGTTTTGAATTTTCACCAAAACTCTAAACTGAGGTAATTTTATGTGACATCTGATTTTGTTATGAAGAATAAGAGGTAAGAAGAACTAAGATGACTTGTGTAACTACACAAACTGAGTAACTTTTGTTTACTTTCCCTTTCACAAAATATACATAATAGTCACATGGATGTCAAAAACTCAGGCCCCCTGATATTTGTATGGATTTATGAGTCCTTCAGGTCCAGATGTGAAATATTAATAGAACTCTTGAGAGCATCAGTGAATGCTACAAGAGCTTTAATTTTCCACAGCATAGCTGTAAAGGTGAATTGTAATACCATTTTTCACTCCAGCCATAGAAGGGAACATATATCCGAGATCTCAGGTTGCAGCTGTATTCTCAGTAGCAACAATAATGTACAATTTTAAGAATGATATGGGAAGACAGGGTTCCTACACAAGCTACAAATGATTATTATCAGAGTTTCAGACTAAGCCGTAACTTTCTATTTGGTTGTTTGTTTTGTGGTCTTCTCTGCAGCAAATGTCTTATAAACATATTGGCACACAGACAATAGCAGGTGAAAATGCAGTGGCTGAAGCAATTAATACTTGCAGCCCTGCTGTCTTCCAGAGGCATCTACCTTGTAGCAGGGGTGACTGAATGGCTTGTGAATTGGCTTCTGAACCTTATACTTTAGCATAAACCAAAATCAATGTTGGTTTACATTAATAGGCCAGGCTGTAGTCTGTGGTGGTTTAGAGCTGATTCATGAGCTGTTCAGCTCCCTTCTGTTAGGAGCTGGCAACCTCAGGGAGATGTCTGGTAACCTCTGTAAGGATTCTTGGGAGAAGAACAGCCAACGCTTTGACCCTTCAGTTTAGTTTGTCACCATTTGGTGCAAGCTGTAGATCTATAGATTTCCTACTTTTTTAGGTGGGCTAAAGATTAGGACCTTTGTTACCCACTACTTGTAGCAAAGATTTATGGCTGCGTACCTCGATGTGCTATCCCAAGGGATCTCGGTTTAGATCCGCACCTAGCCTTGTATCTCAGAGACGTAGACAGAAGAAATCAATCAACCAACTTTGCTATTTACTACTGAAAAAAATGTTATTGAAAAGATTTACTTCAAAACAGTAATTATTAAGCAAACATTTCATTGCCAGATATTTCTCTTCTGCATGCATACCTGGCAGGTCCCATTACAGGTCTGTCACCTTTGTCAATAGTGGATACATAAGTTTTTCAGACGAAGCCTATTTCTGTTTTCTTTTTATTACCAGTCTTTCATATCAATACAGTAGTCTTTGAAACCTCTTTGTGTCCAAACCTCACTTCTGTCACATTTTATGTTCTAAAACCACATACTATCGCAGAGCCTCATGCTACCAAAAATCACCCTGGGAGGGTACGTGCCTCCACAAAACCTTCCTCTTCTTTTGCTTACAGTCTTTTTCAGATTTTCCATGTATACAAAGCAGCAAGTAGTCCACTCTCTGCTTCAGAGTACTCTTTGCATAGTTAGCCCAGTAGGAAAGCCACCGCCCATCTCACTCCCCTGTGCTTTCTTGTGATGCTTCACACTTCATTATTTGAAGATAGGGATTACTTTCATAGCTGGCCTTCAGCAGCCACTGTGACTGTTACAACAACTCTGTATAAGGCCTGCTTTCCACATGATATTGCCTTAAAGGTTGTGATCCAAGGCAAAGTGTGTCTTTCCACAAATAAACTACTTTATCCCTTCTATCCCATCTGTAAACAGATGATAATGTATTATAAATTTGACTTGTCTATCAGCGTAGGGCCTTATTCATTAATTTATTTAGCAGCAAATGGGTTTTGGCATCTGGAATGAAGCCCTCTTTCACTAACTACCTTGAGAAGACTGATGGTGCTGAGCATTTTAAGCTTTAAAAAACCCACAAAACCAAAGTGGAAAAAAAGGCCCCTACAGCAAGTGGAGAAGAGTTGAACTAGGGAGAAAAAACCCAACTATGGTGAGTAATAAGAGCATCTCACATTTACTCAAACATTACTGTTTGAGTAAGCCTCCCACTGTCCTTTCTCTACCTTTGTGTTTGCTTGTGTTTTGCCTTTTTTGTCACTTACTTTTACTTTCTACTTTTTCCCTGTTTTTCTTTGAATAAGGCTTTTGTAGCTGAACAGTTTGTTATTTTCTTCTTCCCTTTTCTTTTGTCTGTTTTTCCCTGTTATCTCTTTACACACTTTCTTTTTCTTAACTTTGTCCCTGGGTGATCTTTCCTTCTCTGATCTGATCTGTTGTGCATTTTTTCTTTCCAGATGTGTAAGTGTTTGCCTGAGTCCCTCACTGCACAGACTGTAACTCACAGAATATTGGTGGATGACAAATTGGGAGGCTGTTAATCAGAGAGCTGTTCTCTTCCAGATATTGAGTATCTGAGCTATCTTCAAAGATAAAGCTTGTCAGATACTTATCTGGTATTATTTCCTGCATAGCTGTAGATGATGAGGGTACAGGTCTATGCGGTTGTGAGTAAAAGCAGCTATTTATGCTTCCTACATGAACTCTGCTAAGATGCCATCCACAGTAAAAGTCAGAGTTGCTAAAAATCTGAGGCAATCATTGAAATTGCAGCCCTCTCTCTCTCTCTCTCTCTCGATATATATCTATATAAAATAATCTGGTAACGTAGTGCCCCCTAACCTCTCAAAACCCAGCATTTATTACTAGATGGTCTTCCTTTTTAGTTTGAAAACTCGAGACGGGATTTGAATGTGCAGTAGTAGCAGTCTCATTAATGACTGATTTCAGAAGTGGAAAACGTTTCCAGATTAGCAGCAACTCCCAAAGATATTAGAAGTATTATAAGGGAGAGAGTTTGATTAAAATAAGGATAGTACTGTAAGAAGAGGATCTTCTGTAACTAATTGTAGTATTATGGGCTTATGGGGGTAATGGGCCAGGCATAAACTATACATTAGATCTGAACTGTGTGTATTCGAAGGGCCAAAACAAAAGCAACTGCCTTATCTTTTCACTACTTTCTTGGGCACTGCCCAAGACAAGAAGAGCCTCAACCTATAGCAGACTCTCTACTCCATTTAATTTACTGGTCAGCAAACCAGACAGGTCATCAGTACTAGAACAATGAAAATAACAAGGATACTTGTCTCTCTAAGTCTCTTCTTCTACTGCTCTCCAAGCAATACCTGTGTGTTGTGCCATGACCCAGGATGTAATTTTACAGTTTAGCACAAATGCTTTGGTCCAAGGCACTGTTTAAGTGCCAAAATGGAAAGCTTTGATAAGTCAGTCTTAGTATGGAGGAAGACACTGTGAAATGCTGAGAAAGATTTTTCTTTAACTTTGAGCCGTAATAAAATTATTTCTTAAATTTAGTTTGCATTCAGAACAAAAGCAATCTGATTAAACACAAAATGCCAACCATATTTCCAGAATCAATGTTTTGGAATATTTTTTTATTAAATTTCACTGACACTCACAGAGTAAGCATGGATCAAGAGGAGAACTGTTTGAACAAGCTAGCCCCAAGTATCTTATTGCTGATTCATTTATCACATCTTCCACACACTTTCAAGGAGGAATTCTCTCTGTTCTGTTAAAGAAATATTTTTAAGTTTAGAAATGAGATATGCAAACAAAGGGCATGTAACTCATTCCAAGCTGAAATAGACCAGTTTTGGAAATGTGATATTATAGCAAGACTTAACCACGCTTGATTCAGCTGGGTAGTATGCCATTCCATGGGGAATACTTCAAAGAATGACACAGAGCAGCAGCAACTGGGAGGATACAGACAATTCACGCAGACTGCATGCTTTCACACCCTTGTCTCAGATCAGCAATCCCAGATGGTGATCACCCAGAAGAGTCTCAATCTTTTTATATTCAATACTTTGCAGTCACAAAGTGGTTTAACACATAAACTCAGTAAACTCTGATGGGATTCACATTACCTTCAGTAGGCTGAACACTCTTCTGCATCCACTTACTGAAGGAAATTAGCATGATCGCTTCAGGGACAGCTGATACCTCTGTAATTAACCGTAGTATGAAGTGGCTACAAGGATATATTTTTTAAAAGTGTTGAGGGAGGAATCTGGGCCTAGGAAAGTAATACACATCTGGAAGGCTAGTAAATATAAGAATTGATTACACCAGTGTAAATCCATGAGGTACACATTGTCATAGCTGTGGCAGTCTCAGTAAAGAAAATAGCAGAATGATTTTGACATGTCCTCTGCCAGAGTGAAGCACTCAGCTTTGCTGCCAAGTGGACATCAGTTACCAATATTTATTCCTTTATGTGGGTTTCACCTTAGCTTTTTTGCCCCTTTCTTATTTCAAATTTCTTGAGAACATAATATGACAGAGAAATGTTGATGGAGGGGCTCCCGAGACATACACACACGACCTATGAGATCTAAAATATGTCCGATTTATTAGGATAGCTCAGGGTTT
>JAYRBT010000082.1:37519900-37579293 GCA_036023395.1 Myiotriccus ornatus | reverse complement strand
TATAGTACCTACAAAACTATATAAAAGTTTATAAAAGTTTATAAAAGTACCACACACAATATAAATTGCTCACACATGCATCATGTTCTTCCCACAGAGAGATAGATGCACACTATGACAGAGAAATAGATGCACACTAGTGTCTAGTCTGACTATTTTGTGAGGTTAGTTATAGAAGCAGTAAGAGTAGAAAAGGTATGGAAAAGAAGAAGGTAATAATTTATTTTTTTATTCCTTTTATGCAAACATAAAATTCAACAACTTTTTACTCTACCAGTTCAACCTGGCCATTGTGAATTTGCTCATATGTATTACCATACAATGTGATTCCAAATTATTTTCTACCCTGGTAGAAAATTCATTTGTCCATTTCTTATAGTGGGTAATGTTTGTCTGGCATGGTTGATCCCACTGGCGTAGAGACTATATCTTCATGCTAAACCTGCCCTTGGCAGAAGTCACCATTCACAGCACCATGATAATATGAATCTGTTCCTCCCAGCTGTGGAAATGGTGAGGCTTCCTCTGCTTTAAACATCTTTACACCACCCTCCACTGTGTCTTTACTTCCGCTGAGAGGTCTCTGAAGCACAATAATTCCTGATAATGGAATGCAAATGTTAAACAGACTATTAATTAAAACAAAATCTCATTATCAAAGAAGACTATTACTAAAGCACCAGGTTTTTCACACGAAAACAATGGAATTCCTCCACCACTTGTGGTCCTTCTAGAATGCCTCTCCATTCCATATCCTCTCATTTAAAAATAATTTTAAGTGAAAATACATTTTCTCTAATAACTTGTAACCTTTTTATGAACTGATTCAATTTAAAATTCCATTTTAATAATTTTTTCACAGCAAAGAGGAGATATTAAACCACTCAATTCGTATTCATGACAGCAGGCATCATTGCATCCAGACAGTGCTGGGAAAATTTTGTGAGACAGAGATAGGCAAATTAATTATAATGAAAGTTTTGTTTACTGGATTCTTCTTGTTAGATTTTAATGTCTGGACATATAACATGCATGTATGAGCTATTCTGGAGTCACTTAAAATTATTTGTGGGACGCTTTGAAAAATAAATTAGACTGACATTCGCACTTTTGGGATTAGATTAAGCTGTCTGCTCTGCCCACCTTGTGAAGTGCAAAATGGAAGATTTTGGCTAGAAATAGCAGTGTTTACAGAAAGCCAGCCTGGAAGACTTGTGGTCATATCCACTTTGAAATTTTAACAAATGCCATAAGTATTCTTTTATTCAGACTCTGAGATGCTTCAGAGCCAAAAAAAATTACAAGCAGTAGAAAAAGCAGCAAAGAAAACAGAAGTAATTTCCAACTTTCCATAAGGCAGTTACTATTGTGGCTCCTAAACATTACATTATTGATACGTTCTTTCTCCTCCTGAGTTCATTGGATTTCTTTTATTCCACCCATGCAAATAGTGTTGAGATCATCAGAGCTCATATTTGTCTACTATAAACATTAATTGCACCGTTTAAAACAAAGATCTTCAATCAGCCAAAACACATATAGTTATAGCAGGGAATCCTGAACTGATTATTTAAGCAGATCTAATTTTTTTATATTATAAAGACTGTACTCACTTGTATGTTCTGAGAGGAAAGAGTTAAAGGCATGAATGTAAAAGATACTGGGTCAAATCAGATATCTTTACTAACTCAACATTTGGACAAACACACTTTGCTAGTAGTAAAGATTTGAAGATCTGGTCCATAACAAGCCTTACAATAGCAGTCTGTATTTTGTTCTTGGCGAAGCACCAAATCTAATTTGCTCTGAATTTACAGGAGAAAAAAAATAAAACCATGCTCTGCATTTGTTACAGCAGCATATTCAGCAGTGAACTGTCCCTCTGAACGGCAGCAAAAGAACCAAAAGAGGAACGCTCAGCTCTGCCCGTGCCGGTGCCGGTGACGTCAGGAAATCAGTCTCCTGAGGACAAACAGCCAGCACAGCAACCAGCCTTTGTTCTACTCCTTTCCCCCCGTCCTCTTCTGGCACATTAGCTCTAGCAGACAGATTTAAATGTTAACAAAACACTAGTGTTTACATGTGTTTTCCACTTCGTCTTCAGAACTAAACAACAATAACCGGGAGCCCCTTTCTGCCTTGGATTGTGTGCCGAGGATGGCAGTGTCATATCAGAAGTGACTTCGTATGAAAAGTGCCCGTAGATGCCGTGCGGTGGGAGAGAGGGCTGTGATGTGATACCATGTGACAACAACAGTTCCTTGTACCTAGGGCTCACGGCCAGGGAAGGAGGACTCCTTGGTCAGTGCAGAAATGCAAGAAGCGGAAGCTAAAGGCAGCATTATGCCACCAAAAATCTGCCCAGCTCTCCATGGGGAGGCTCAGGAAGCCACTGCTTTTCCAAGCAGTAATAATTTGCATGTAGCACCCTATGCATCTGGATATCTCTCAGGACCGGGGGATCAGTGGCTGAATGCTGGCATAAAACTCATGGGACTGGTGTGAGAGTTCAGGCACCATAAATATGGATATGTCCAATGCTTGAAGAGACTGACATGCCTTAACTTTTCTCTTTATTTTTAAGAACACTGAAGTGCCATTTTCAAAGGCAGATGTCTGGCTTCTGAAAGACCGCCTGGAGGAAGTCGGCCTGGAGGCAGGGTGCAGCTGATCAGCTGCTCCCAACAAGGCAATGGCTTAAGCTCCTGCTAAATTTCTGCAGGCAGTGCAGAGCAGCCTGGTTTGACAGATTGACTGTGTAGGTCCAGATCCCTCTCCCTGCTGAAGCACCATCCCTTTACTGAAATTTCTCTAAAAATGAAGTAAAAACCCTATAGAATTCAGCCATTTTTTCCTAGTTTTATATCAGCATCTTCAGTTCCAAAGTCTGGAACACCACTCGTACACTCCTATGGTTTTTATGATGATTGGGCGCATGTATTTGTAAAGTGAGGCTCTCTATTGTCTGTCTCCTCTCTGATTTCCAATACTGAGTAGCATAAATCTTCTTGTATGTCCAGCTACTCATCTCAAAGGATAAATTACCATGGAAGCAAGAAATGTTGGAGGAATGCACATACCAAATCAACTTGAGGAGACAGAGTTTAAAAAGAACATAATGGAGAAAAAGTTTCTTCAAGATAAAACCAGTGAGGTGATGAAGGGTCTCATCATCTGGGACTGTTCCTGCAGGAGCTTTCTTCAATTCCTCTCCAGAAACATCAATATCTTAAAAAAAAGAAGTACTTCTATCCTGGCCCACTGTGTTCAAGTCAGGTTACCTCAGCTGTGGTTTGGAGATATGTGAATTTCTTTGCCATAGGTATGGGATATAAAAATTTTTAGCCTGGGATAGAGACATCTAACATAGATTTGTTTGAGCACCTGCTAAACCATAACAGATTTGCAATTCCCTTCTATAGAGCTCCATTTTCCTCTTTGACCTTGTACTATATAATTTTGTCTATGCAGATTTTTAAGTCTGTATTTGCTATCAAAAAGACAGCAGTTTCCACTGAAGCATCTCTGACTGTGTGTTCAGAATCTTTATGTCTGGTGGCACACTGGAGGCTGCTGGTGGCCTTTGAAGCAGCATTACCAGCTGGTTTTGGAGGGGTGGGGGGGAGTGTTTTTTGGTTTGGTTTTCGGGTTAATATCTTTAGCTATGATCTGGATGAGTGGATCAAGTGCACATTCAGTAAGTTCAGAGATGACACTAAGTTGGGCCATAGTGTTGATCTCCTGGAAGGTAGGAAGGCTCTGCAGAGGGATTTGGACAGGCTGAATTGATGGGCTGAGCCCAACTGTATGAGGTTCAACAAGGCCAAGTGCTGAATTCCACACTTGGGTCACAACAACCCTGTGCAGTGCTACAGTTTAGGAGCAGAGTTGTTGGAAAGCGGGCCAGAAGACAAGGACCTGAAGGTGCTGTTTGACAGCTGGCTGAACATGAGCCAGCAGTGTGCCCAGGTGGTCAAGAAGGCCAATGGCATCCTGGCCTGAATGAAAAATAGAGTGGCCAGCAGGACCAGGGCAGTATTGTCCCCCTGGACTCAACACTGGTGAGGCTGCACCTCAAGTACTGTGTTCAGTTTTGGGCTCCTCATGACAAGAAAGGCATTGTGGTGCTTGAGTGTGTCCAGAGAAGGGCAATAAAGCTGGTGAAGGGTCTAGAGAGGAAGCCCTGTGGGAATGGCTGAGGGAGATGGGGTTGTTTAGCCTGGAGAAAAGAAGGCTCAGGGATGACCTTATTGCTCTCTACAACTACCTGAAAGGAGGATGTAGACAGGTTGGGATTGGCCTCTTCTCCCAGGCAACCACAGACAGTATCTTTGCATTTTGAAGTCTTCAGATGAAATAGAAAAAATGGCATTCACTCATTTTATTAGCACTGTAATCAGATTTTCAGAGTTTCACAATAACAGGAGAAGCTTGAAAAGTAATTAAGAGATTCTCAACACAGCAGGAGTTTTTGTTAAATGAGAAAACTAATTCAGATTGTAGTTTGAAGATACAAGAGAAGTTAGGGCTTGAGTCCAAGAGACTCCTAATCTTCAAGAAAAGTAGCTGCTCTGAAAGCCGTGGGGAGAGAGAGGTCATTCATATACTTTCTCTTTCCTTTCAAGGAAAGCAAACTATTAGGAGCTTATCCAACAATTAAAACATCTGCTTCACAAAGGAAAGCGCATGTCAGCTTACATTGCCTTGATTGAAAAGATCCATTTTATTATATAAGAATTTGGAAAGATAAAAAGTAGTACATAAATTCGTGTTTGTAAGGAACACAGTTGATTTCCAAAGATTAATAACAGACTGTACATATGCCTTTGAGAAAGCACCCAACCACAGAAACAATGGCTTCCTAATGCATGCTTATTTGGATTTAACCAGATCCCATATGCCCTGGTGTAGCAATATGCATGTAAGTCACACCGGAGATTTTGGTGTTCAGTTTTGATATTATCATCACGTACAGACCTTTTCAAAACTGTGAATCTTCTAAATTTCATTGTTCCCTGATGAAGATATAGATGGTAATTAATGGCAACAAGTAACTAATTTGTAAATCTTTTCTGTCTCCTACTATTTCATGCCTCCCTTGTTACTGCTTTCCCTACCTCATCTGCCCTTTTCTGTGGCTAGCTCCCACCTCTCCTACTGCTTTGACTCTGCTATGTGGACACAGGTTTCATTAATGCTTTTCAGCAGCTGTGCTTGGCTTTAAGCTCTTATTTTCTGGGTTAGTTTAGGGCATAATACAGAGATTTGTTTTCTTGTGGGCTTCTCTTACATGGATGGAGATTCATTCACCTGTCCTGTGGAAGACACTGTGCTCAGCAGTTTGTCTAAGTCTCTGAGTCCGCATTGGAATCCCCCTGCTCAAAAGCCGTGCCTTGGCTCTTACTTTCTTACTGCTCTCTAGGACTGGAGGGAAGGAGAAATATATGGAAAAAAGCAGAAAATTAAAATATAACATAGGAGTTCAGTGGGAAACCAGTGAGTACTTGTTGCTTTGTTCCCTCCTACCTCTCTAATTTCAGATAAAACTGCTCTTCAGGCACACGGCATTTCCTGCAGGAGTGAGTGTTCTTGAGCCTACACCACTGCAGTTTTATGGGCTGAAATATCTAGGTTTAAGGCAGTTTCTCACACTGACCAAGTGCTGTATCATTTTTACCCTGGAATAGCCAAGAAATCTGTATGGAGGAAGTGCATTTCAAAATACTATGAGGAACTGAGGAACAGGCAATGATTTTGTCATAAACTTTTATTTTAAAAGCAGAACAAATCAGACAGCAAAGTCGCCAAATATTTTTCAGGAGACGCTGCAGATGCTGAACTACAGTAGGAATCAGGCATGAGTCCTGGGGCAGACAATATAGCCAAATTTGATTCAGCACATCAGCACTTCATTTGCATGTATAACCCTCTTAAAATCCATTTTAGTTACCACTGTAAAACTATACATGGCTTGTCTTTATCTCACCTGCCTCTGCCTTATAGTCATCTTAGTCTAGTGATATCCATTTGGGATGTAAGGGAGAAAAGAAATATTGTAAACACATAAATTTTACAGGGCACTCAATTTAGCCATATTTGACACATTGAAGCTTTTCAAGTGAGAACCATGAACTGATGCAAAATGCACGAAAGGAAGACATGTAGTAGCGTAACAATCCTTTGTCACACAGGCAATAAAGTGATGTGTGCACTTTGCTAGGAGGAGCTCTAACTCTTCTCACTTCTTCTCCTCTCCTGCCTGCAGGAATTCCTGCCATGCTGCTCTGCTGCTGAACCAAGTTCCCTGCGGCCCCTAAAGATTTGTGCTCGTAGCACTGCAGAGCCAGCCTGGGAGTCTTAATACTTGTACTGATGTGGAGTGCTTTCCCAAAGTCATTAGCTCCAGATGTTCTGAGACCATGGGGACAATTGTGTAAACCATGAAGAAATTTTTGAAAAAATGAATCCTGTAGTTTCAAAATCCTTAGTAAAAGCACTCCTGCCTCAGTGTCAGGCTTTTCAAGCCTAAGTAGTGATTTTTACATCACCGTTTTTGAGTGCTTGAGGGTATCAAGTTGTGTCACTAGCACTGCTGCCATAGACCTGTTTAGGAGGAAATGGGTTTAAGGTTAAATCAAAGTTTGTAGGCAAAACCCTTTGTCTTTTTTTGCGGTGTCTTTCACTTAGCTCTGGTTTGCATCTGTTCAGTTAACCCCTAATTGCAGAGGTGATTTAGGGTGAATCCTCACTAAAGGCTGTTTTATGTGGCAGAGAGAAGAGGAAAGAGGCCAGGATTTCATTGACATAATCCTATCTTGGGGTTTGTAAAAATTTACCTTTGTAGGAGTTCAGTCAGTATCCATGGCTTTGATTTGAGAAAGCAGCTATTCCAACACAATGATTCACAAAAAACTTATGAAAATTTGGAACTCATGCCAGTCAGTTCAGAGTATCTTTTGAGTTCTCAGGGGTCACTGTAGATTTTCAGCTGGCTGGTTCAGAGGTTTTCACCTTCCCTTCCTTCAGATGTCTACTCTTTCTTCTGGAAAGACCTAGAAGTTTTGTAATAATGCTTCTTCCACGCTCTTGAAAATGACATACTAAGCTGAGGGACTGTGAAAAGTTTATTCCAATTATTTTTAAAATATACAATTTTCTCAAACAAAAAAGTTAGAGTCACGAAAAGGATTACTTTCAGTTGAGTGGTTTTTTCCTCCCTATAAATTTATGGCATAGCTCAGAGCTGACATAAGCCAGTAGCTGGTAATGTAGTTACAGACTAGGGAAAGGGACCAGGCAGGGAACAGTCCTATGCTGCTATTCTGTGTGGAACAAAACTATGTTGTGGAGAAATGACTAGTGCATGTGAGGGAAATGAATTTTCGAGTAAAGCTGTCTGTATTCCTGCATCCTACAAGTGATGGTTTGTGGAAACAGAGAAGTTGTCTTTAAAATTTCCTGTTAATTTGTTGTGCTCTCTGGCTTTGGCAGAACACTTGGTGCGTAGTGAAGTTATACTGGAATTGAGACTGTCAAATCTTCCTATTCTCTGCTGTTTCTTTCTTTTTTTTTTTTTTTTTTTTTATTCTGCAACTAGTTTATACAGTGTTTCCATCACCTGCTGTTCTACCCTTCAGTCTCCAGGGACACATTTGTGACTGGTGTATGAGGAGCAGGGGATGAGGAATTGCACTGTAGTGCAATCCTCCTGGTGATAGAGGCAAGAAGTACTTCACACAAACTTCTCTTGATGGCTTCTGGATGGTAGCTCACTTAGGAAAAATGCTTATAAGACTAGGTTTAGGTCGCTTATTAGGAAGAAACTCCTTACTGTGAGGGTGGTGAGGCACTGGAACAGGTTGCCCAGAGAAGTTGGGGATGACTCATCCCTGGAATTATTCAAGGCCAGGCTGGATGAGGCTTCAAGCAACTTGGTCTAATGGAAGGTGTCACTGCTCATGGCAGGGGGATTGGAAGTAGATCATCTTAAAGGTCCCTTCCAATCCAAACCATTGTGTGATTCTATGATTCTACAATTTTATATCTGAAGCTTGGTCCTCTATTTTTTTAATATAAAAGTATAATAAATACTTCTAACAAGCATTCAGATTCACTAAGAAATAAGATTTTCCCCTATTGCTTCCACACTTTAATGTTAAACATTATCATATGTGTAACAGCATGGTACATATTAAACAAAGAAGTTCATACTGAGTCAAATAATTTGCATAATTATTAGCAGGTCTCTTTGCTAGTTGTACAACCTTTAAAAAAAAAACCCAAAATACACTGAAGAGTGTAATCTTCTTTTTAAATGCTGCAGAAGTCATTTTATATTTCTGAGAGATCTGGAAAATCCCACTCTCTCTTTATGAGATATATCTAGGGATAATCTTAAATCAGAGTTAATTAGTGCAGTGTTTATTATTCTGCTGTTAATATTATTTTCCACTCAGAGCTCTTGTTCAGGTAAATCTATTAAAGTGTTATGTGTTACTGCACATCAACTGAGGCCTAATCCACCATGTTCATATGTATCCTTTCACTTTCTGCGTGGGAGTAGCTTCCTTGGTTTAAATAGGAGTAGGTTTAATTAAGTGCTTAAGTGTTTACAGTGTATAATGAAGATATAATACATTAATACTGCTTTTACTAAAATGTACCTCTAACATTGTTCCTTCTCCCCAGCTGTCAACTGCATACTTGATTTTCTTATCACTTTGTATCAAGTTAAGTTTAGCTGATCCGAATATATTACAGTTCGTATGTAAATAAAAACATGCTTTAAATAACCTTCCTAAATTGTTGAGCAAACACATAACTAAGCAGAGAATAATAAATAAATGAAAAGGAAAACCAATCGAACACATTTATGCAAAACTCAGCCGATGATCTGAATCTCCAGCATAGATAAAAGGTACAGCAGTGAATTGAGGAGGAGGGTAGTAAAGGACTCTGTCCCTCTCTTTGTGCTTTTGAGGGTAGTTTTACCATAGTGCACCTCTGAGTATGTTTCTGTGGGCACTGAGCAAGGATGATTTCTCACTAACTCCAGAAGCCAGGCAGCGATCTTGGGGTAAATGAAAATTATTTTGCTCCATTCCCTCAGACATTGGTTAAAAATAACTTCTGTTTACAAGGTTATATTAGCTCCTGGTCAGTCCATGGTCTGATTTACCATACATCCAGACAGACTTTTGCATCAACCCAACTGAAACATTGCTACAGGAACAAGAAGCACGAAATACCTACCGAAAGAAATGAGCTTCAGTTACAAAATAATACACTGGACATCCATACCACGGCATTGTTCCAAACTGTCATGCCAGTGGCAAGGGGTACCCTCTTCACTTTTGTTGGGCAAGAGTACCGAGAGGCTACTTTCACAGCTCTTTGCTGTAGCAGCAGCCTTTTCCCTGGAGAAAAGCACCTGGAAGGAGGGGAGGTTGTAGATAATCCTTCCAGTCCCTACCCTCTCTAGAGTCACTGGCTGGAACCTGCCACAGTCCTTGTCACATACATACTCCTGCCTCGGGGCTGTTGACAGGATCCTGAGAGCACTTTGTTCACACACTATTGAAATTCATGGTACACTTCAGTGTTTCCCAAAGTTAATGATCTGGACTGTTTGCAGATGCAGGCAGACCTCACTGCTCAGACCTGTGGTGATGAGCTAGTTTTATCTGAAGTGACTAAATACATGTAAGTTTTATGAAAATTGACCTTTCTTGTTGGATAAGTTTCAGGAAACAGTTTTTCACTTAATGACTGGCTTGAATCCATGCCAAATTGGTAAGTCTGTAAGTCTGGACTAAGCAAGTAATTTTGAACAAATTATTTATTCAGTGAAGATAGCCCCTTTTCCTCACTAGTACATAGTTCATGGGCAGACTGTGAAACTCTTTAACTTACTTGTAATTCAAAGTTATTCATACATTTCCTCACATAATAATTCTCGGTCTAAAACTATTTATGAAAAGATTATCTGTGCCTGCCATGAAGAGACATGAAGGAATGGAAATTACGTCTGGTTCAGAATCAGCTTGAAAATGTAGATGGATATGCTCTAACGTGAAGAAACTTTTCACTGTTCAGTGAATGTGGCTGGTTTTCCTCAAATCATTTATTTGACAGACCAGTTTTTCTGGCATTTGACCAGCTCCATAATTCATAGAGAATTTCCCTCCCCCCTGCCCATCATTTTCCCAGTTCTGCTGAAAACCTCGCAGCCAGACAGCTGTTCTGAATGAAGTGTATATATGGTCTCATATTGGTTCCTAGTAAATAGGTACCCTGGTGATGAAACCGCACATACTACCTCAGGGCCATCTTTTTGAAGAGGACAAAAGGACATGGACGCTTGCCTGCCTGCTTTGTAACAGAATTGGCCCCTCTGGTACGAGCTGCAGTTAATAGACATTAGTCAAGCAGCATGAACTTTCTGGTGTGAAGGGCAACACCTGTACCTGCTGTGCTGTCAAGACAAAACTAGCATGCCGTACCTTTTAGCATCCCTTACCTGCTCACAAAAAGAAAGATGGGGAGGGAGAGCCGCTGTTTTAATTCCTAATTCTCTCCTGCATCTGGGCAGAGCTCATTTGAGCATTGCTCACTGAATCCTTCAACTCTTTTGCAGAGAAGCTGGCACTGCGTGGGGTTTCTGCTTGACATCCCAGTCCAGGACATTTATTTAAACCTTCAACTCCCTTTCCTATGGTGCTAACATAATTCCTTTAGTTAATCCTCTGGTTAACCTCAAACTGAAGACTCCGATTCCTTTCAACTCCATCATCTTTCCTGCCTTCCCTTTCCACTATTCCCCTGCTGCAGCCCTCATCTTGTTCTTTTACCTGCTTCACTTTCTTCTTTTTTTGTTTTTGTGATCCATATCCTATCTCTTTAGCCTTTACTATTTCGAGGAGGAGGATGCCTCTCCTGGCCCCAGTCAGTGCTCTTTCAAGGTCTGGCTTATTCTTTATAATATATCCTTTTTTTTTTTCTTTATTTTATATTACAGTGGAGCCTCCAGCTGGTATTGATAATCACTGAAAGGAAAGTTCCTACCCCAAAAATTTAGAATGAATTAATTCCACAGGTTAAACAGACCAGTCCTTTAATGCACATACAGCGTTCAAAGACAGTAATTAAAATTGTTAAAAATCTAATTTGGTTGCGTCAGGATTATAAGTACTAATATAGTACTCATTTAGGGAATGGGCCATTTTAAAGATTGTTATCTGTCTGTAGGTTATTTTTATTCTGGTCTTGCAAGATTTTTAACCTATCTTCAGTGTTGCAGAGCAGTCAGCTATCCTGGATCTTATCTTTATTTTAAAATATCTGATTCTTTCCTACTCAGTTCTGCTTTCTTGGTTCTGGTAGCCCTCTGCAAAATAGAATAAGTTTTTCATTCAGTCGTGCAGGTGGTAAAAGACATAAAACATTAGAATGGGTCCTTTAAAACAGCTGTAAACTGAAATGATGCTTGTAAACTGAAATACTGCAGTTTTGCTCACCCTCAATTTTAAAATAGTTTCATGAGGTAATTGAGCCTTAAAGGATCTGGATTTTTTTAACTCTATTATGTTATTATGCAGTTGCCACAGGGGGAGCATATGCTTGCTGCCAAAAATCTAAAACTGGAATCTTGGATGTTAAACAGATAAGATTAAGTCATAGACTTTAGCTGTACTAGAAGCAAGCACAACATTCATCTGAAGCATGTGACAGCTATGTCCTGGAAAACTGTTTCTAGACAGACATTCTTGGCTGCTTACATAGACTAAAATAGGCCATTCACATTCATTCAGCCTACTGGGTTTTAAGCACCTCTATAGAACTATTTAGTTGAATATTTTTCTGATTTTCCTGAAGTGTGGCATGGCTTGTTTAAGGAGACTTGTAAATGAAGCCTTTCACCTAAGATGGTTACACTTCTATGGATTTCTGCTATTCTTATTGGTCACTAAACACACTGTGACATTTGGGTTTTAAGACTTTTTCTTAATTGTACTGATGGCTTTCAGTCTACGTTGGATAACAGGTATCAGTTTGTACACATTCTGTATTACATTTCATTGTGCCCTAAAACATGACAGGCATTGCACTGAACAAAAGGAAGATATAATCACTTCCCTGAAGAATTTACTATCTAATTTTAGATTAGAAAGGGAGCAATAAACAGCAGGAGGAGATGGAGTGAGGAACTACCTCACACATCACAGCAGTAAGATCAAGCTGTTAAGCTGCTGGGACTTGTAAACACCTCGACTGCTTAGCTAAATGGTTTATTTAAAATAATTATGATCAGTGAGCCAGTAATTGTAGGCACCACCAAAATGAA
Source organism: Myiotriccus ornatus (assembly GCA_036023395.1). Classification (NCBI taxonomy): domain Eukaryota; kingdom Metazoa; phylum Chordata; class Aves; order Passeriformes; family Tyrannidae; genus Myiotriccus; species Myiotriccus ornatus. The sequence continues at coordinate 37,566,950 of JAYRBT010000082.1, read as the reverse complement.
CTCAAAAGGAGGGATTCGAATGAAAAATTGAAATTCAGTGAACCAGAATAAGCATTGCATCTCACAAACTGAGCAGAATGACACGGAAAAGCTTGCAGGAGAGATAGGTAAGTGGGACATCAAGACTGATGTCAATGCTAAATGGAAAGAACAAACCTGTATAAGTGGAAAGTGTGCAGTTATGTGGAGCACTGGAGGTGGGAGCAGATAGTTCACATCTAATGTGGTGGATAAAGGAGAGCTAGTGGACTGATTTAAAATGGACTTAAATGCCTGAAGTGCTTCAGCTGAATTAGCAAGGTTGGGACCAGTGTGTTAGGAAAAGTGTGGACCCATTGCCAGGTGGAGTAGACTGACAGGAGGCATACAGATTTCAGGGACAGAGCCTGGGATGAGTGCTTATCCACTGGAGCAGAATAAAAGTCTGGAAGAAGATTAGTCCATAAGCACTACAGAAGGCTTCTTACCTAGTCCCCAGTCGGCTATTCGTCATCACTGCAGTAGCTACCTCTCTTCTTGTCACGGCTCTATATTAATAGCCTCCCTGATTTTCCTTCCTACAGGGTCTATCCTGAAATATCTATTGGAGTGGTATCTGTGCTGTCTTCTAGGTTATATATGGTTTGGTGGCACTAGTTCGGTTCGTAGTACATAAATAACCATTGTAGCAAGTGCCACGTTTGCTCAACCCCGAGGTCAAAGACTGCCCAAAAAGATGGCTTAGTATTATCTTCACGTAAAGATAAGACTCAGTGACAGAACTGCACTAGGACATCTTTGACGTTGCTGTCCGTGGTCTGCTGTGACACTAATATGAAAAATCAAGCAGCACTAAAATGCAAAAATGCAGTTGCCCAGTCTAAATAAAACACACTTCAAACCACTTGTTTAACTATTGTTAAAGGATAAACTTGGACATCCCAGATGACCCAGTTTTTGTGCTACTGCAAATCTCCAAACTTCTATACTTCTCTCTTTGATGGTTTCAAATGGTTAACATCTAGACTTTATTATGTTGCTGAATCTTGTATGTTGTCAGGCAGCACCATGTCGATTAAATCACACTCGAGAGAGAGTTAACCACAAAGCTGTAAGCATTCTTGACAGGTCATTCTTGCTTGAGCCTGGTTTCTTGTGTATAAAGATTAAAAGTCTTGTCACAGATGTGAGGAATGAAGTACATGCAAAACAATGGAACATCAATAACTCATAAAAAGCACTTAACAGAAGTGGCAGAATTTGAATGAGATGCCATATACATTAAATAAAATAAGGCTAGTAGTAATGTTGAAGATAGAGTACTGTAAAATAATTTCATTAAATATTGAATGCAAGTGGGAATTGACAATGATTGTTCATTTCAGTGATGAATGGATGTAAGAATTTTATTTTTATTCAGCACCAAACCAAGGCAAATAACTTCTTTGTGTTTTGCATCATTTGTTTTCTCGAATATTTCACATTAATAATATTTGAAATTAGCTGGTTCTTATTCTCTGCAGATACAGCCATTGTCACCTTGGTGATTCCCGAGTTCCATGGTGGCAGTTACTTTATTCCTTTATCTTTGTTACTGATGTAGGAATTTTGGCTTTAGAAAAAGGAATATAACCAATATACCTTTGTATTAAGGTTTGTTTCTACCTGCTGGCCTGCTGTAGGCAGCTGGTGTAAACTGTAACTACATTCTCAAACAATGAGGAAACCAATTGCCAGAGTTATGACATGTTCAGAGGCCTAGCCTGGTAGCAGGTAAACCTAGGTGAAGAGACTAGAAGCAGCCCAATGCTTTTTACCTACCTTCTGTCTCTCCAACTTTCCATCAGGTGAACAGAAACCTTGAATAGGGGAGCCACTGAGATTTAGATTTTTCCTCCTTCTAGTCCTTTTGATTCTGAACTCTCAGAAAAGGTAGGCAGTCCTGATGGTTGAAAGGCAGACTACAGTGGGGATCCACTTTGAGAAATAAATGGCAGTGCTTTGATTTAACCTGACAATATTATCCTATCTCATAATACACACAAAGGAGTCAAAGAACCCAGCATTTTATTGACAGCTCTTCAAGTTTATGTTTTCCGAATATATTCTTCAGCAACTGGATTTGAATCAGATGCCAAGATTGAAAAGAAGGCTCACAACCACAGGTGGTTTGGAATGGTGATTTTTGGGGGTAACTTTCGGTCCATAAACACCTTTGTTTTTATGGAATGCTAGGAGATCTATGAAGTTGACTTAGCAAGCCTTATGTCATTAGGCTTTCATTCATTACACAGAGCTGTACACTTCTACAGTAAAAAAAAAAAAGTTGGAGCCACAAAGTTGAAAATCATTGGCCTACAGCTTCTCCATCTGAGAGGCAGGGCTCTCCCAAGGTTTGTGTAAAAATTCTTACATATACAAAGAGAAAAGTTTTCTTTCAGTAAGTGAATAATCTAAAAGACTACTATGGCTTCCCTGTGGATTTCCTATCCAAATACCAACTCAACCTGTTCATGATTACCCTGTGAGAATCAATGACTTCACAACATGCAGTGGGAAGACTGCAGACCATGGTAAAAAGGAGCCTAGAAAAACTGAGACTGCTTTACCACATTATTATTATTTTATACATTATTAAATTCCTGCAGTCTGAGTGAAGGTGCTCATAAGGTTATGCTTTCCCTGATCTTTTTAAATTGTCAGAGGATTCAAGTCACTTTAAAAAAATTGTGTAGAACAAAGTGTGCGACAGAAGATTTACCACGAACTCTTAGACAGTCTTGCTGTACTTAAGACAGGCCACCCCTTGGGCAAATTTGTGTAATCTTCACAACACGTAATTTCCATAGGTGTGAAGACTTGCAGGGCAGGATTAAGATGAAGAAGATTTACACTGCTGGAGAGCAGTCAGTCTGTTACTTCTAGGGACGGATTCTGGAGTTGTTTGGTGTACTCGGTATTTTTGGAGGACAGAGTAGCAGTATTAAACTGTGTTTAGCCTAAAGCTTAGAGTAACAGGGGGTGATAACCAGTCTCAGGTGGTCTCAGCTTTGTGTTGCTGCAGGCATCCTGTGTTTCAGGGAATGCTTGTGGGCTGATGCAGGAATACAGTTTGTGAAGCGGCATGAAATGCCCAAGTCCCTCTGAGTTTGCAAGACAGGGAAGGAAGGAAAAGTGCCACAGGCCCTTCCGAGGGTTTTGCAAAACCTCCCTTGTAGGATGTTTGATTTTTGTCTCATCCTTGGCAGAAGAGCACACAGACCCATACTATCACCTAATCTGCTTGGGGTTGCTATTCGACTGCTGCTGACTCTCCCTGCTCTGCACCTCTGGGGTTTAGAGCTGCAGCAACCATCATCTAAGGAGCACAGACAGTAGGGCAAAAAGAGACGGGGCTCTTTAGACGAAAAAAGCAGCTGCTGCTGCTGCAGGTAAGGCTGAACAGTGAACAGGATGACCAGGCAAGGTGCTGCCACTTCGTGCTCTTTCTCAGGCTGCAGCAGGTCCCTCATCCCTGCTACCAGCCTAGCAGGCAGGGCAATGCTGCCTGCCTCAGTCCCAGAGCAATGGGAACAACCTGTGTGCTAAATGTGGCCCAGCTAGACCAGACATGGCTTGCTCAGTGCTGGTTTGAAGCTTTAATTAAAACAAAATGGGGATAATAAACTTCTGAAACCATAAAGTGGAATCAAAACATCAAACAAAACATTTCAATAACAGGTAAAATTTAACTTTTGCTTTTGTCCAAGCTTTTAGAAGGTGTTTCTCAGATCAAGATAGCTATTATGACCTAGTATTATGCCTTAAAATCCCCATCCAAATAAATCCTCGGTGAATTTTAAGGTCAGGAAAGAATTTGTAACTGTGAAGGAATAGATCTGCTCCGGTTCCTGATTCAAAGAAATGCCTTGAAGCCAGAAAAGCAGTGAGTTTTCTGCCCCTTAAAATAAAAATGGTTATGTTTGATATGTTATCTAGGGATGACTATTTGGGACAGGCACCTCCGACTCTAAGGTGGATGTGAAGAGAGGGCTTGCAAACACAACTGAACCATGTGTGGTGGGTGTTTACATTGTGCTAACTAACAAAGAAACCAAAGCTATCATATCTGTAGCTTTCTGTAGCTCCCCTCTGACTGGTGTGCTTGTATCTTTGGTGTTTCAGTAAGTGATAGGATGCAGAAGGGTTGACTGCATAGGTTTGAGCAGGTGGTAGAAAAAAGTGGGCCAACACTGTAGTCTGGTTCATGTCTGTGTTGATATGCAAATAAAGCACAGCGAGTAATGAAATGTATGTGTTGTTTCACACTGAGCCAGGTAAATCCAGTTTGGAAAAAAAAAAAAAAAGAGCCTGGTGGCATATTAGATTGCTTATAGGAATAAAGTACCTACTTTGTACTTTAATTTTCACACTGGTAATTAGCATTAAATTCTTGTTTTGGAAAACAGTTGGGTTCTGCTGAGGGTTTTTTTGGAAACAAAATTAAAAGTTTCTGTGCTCCTGAGTGCTGACTTCTTTATTCTGTTCTTTACATAGGATAACTGTTGAAGGTTTTCTGCTTCATGCTGAATTTCACTGAGGTTTAAATGTGTTTTACATATTTCCTTATCCTGTAACTGTAATTGCTTCAGTGAGCCTTGATTACTGTCATCTACTGCTGTGCCCTGCTGCATCTGACCAAACACAATTGCACAGTAAAATAGCACTTTGTGTGATTTTTATCTGTGTCTACAATTTTTATGTTGGAGTTGTATAATATCCTGATTGTACCACTGATATTTTAATGCTTACTCCCTTAAGTGGGTCTGGAAAAGATCCACTGAAGTCCTGTTTCCCTAGTAAATTACCTGGAACGGATAAGAAAGTAGAGCACACTTACAGGCCCTCTTTTGTTTTCCTGCTTATGCTAAATCCACTTCTCTTTTTTTCTTGGCCAGCTGTCTGAGACATAATTATCCAGAATTGTAAAAATCAGACTTAGATGAAGCTTTTATGTGGAGATCAAATGCCTTATATTTCATAGGAAAGCTTACACTACAGCACGGCAGAGTTCACTGAGAAGCTTTGCGTTATGTCTCTGCTCCTTTGATGGGGGGGATGATGCTCTCCCAGCTGCAGAGGGACCTCCTAGGACTGTACCTTCACTATTTTCAAACAATTTTGTTGTTATGGTTACTGGTCACTGAGGACTCATCCTCAACACAGCCCCCGTCTCAAACTGTTTTATCACTCCTTCTGTGCCTGTTTCTGGATCTGTTGTTACCTGTTTGATGTTTCAGTACCACTCCTTTCCCTCCACTATCTCTACTAGGACAGCTTTGGATCCTACACACCCCATTATTTTCTCCTCCTCCTTCTCCTGACCTCCAGAGACACCTGTACCTGCCACTGCCATCATCTCTAACACAATCCATTCTCCTTCTTCCTTTTGTGGCGTCTCTAATGCCTAAAGTTTCTAAAATGTTTGCAGCCTTCCATCCTCTCATCACATCTTGACATCTGAGCCCTCTGATCCCTTTTTATGTGACATACATTTATATTTATATAAATGTTTTCAACATGGTGGTTGATCCCTTGAGGATTCCTTGCTACCTTTGCCCTATCTAGCTTACTTCCTAAGGGCAATAATATGAAATAAGACACATAATGGGGTAGGTCATGTAGCTAAATCAAACATGGAGCTGCAGGCACAAGTATGGGAGGGTTTAGGTAGGAGGCCTGTGAATTAACAATTTTTGTGTGGAAGTTCAAAGGAGCAGAAGGGCTCTGAGAGCTGTTATGCCCAAATGAATTCTTCTTTACTGCCGGGTAAATGATTTAATGATTTCAGGCTGGAATGTGAAGGCCAATCCTATTAGCAGAGGCTCATCCAGAGAATCCTAAAAAACCTGCACTCAGTGTTGCTTGGCTTCATATGGAATATTTGCATCTCTCTAAGCCAGGTCTCCTCCTTGATGTTTCTTCTCATTTTTCACTTTCATTTGTTTTCTGCCTTAAATTTAAAAGAACACATCATAGTAAGGTGGTAACTACCTGTCCTTACATGTGTCTGTTTCTAAATTAATTACATGATTTAATTAGCAATTGTTTCATAAATAATTGAGCTGAGTCATACATAAATTTCAGTCTAAAGTGCTATTCAATTTGATGGTAATTAATATGACTAATAAAATAGATAAGAAGACATGAATAATGAAGTCAATCTCTCTACCACATCATCCACAACACTTTCATGGTCTTGGTTACTGGGAGATGTAAGATGAAAGGTTGTTTTTCTCAGCCAAAGGAATCTCTGGCTATGTTTTCCCTGGATCCATATTCTAAGCTATCCAGGACACACAGATCCACAGTTGCATTGTGCTACTGAGAGCAATTAGTTTCACTTAGTTTTCTTTTTATTTGAGAGAAACTAGAATATAACTATGTGGTTTTTTAATGAAGTTTTAAGCACTATTTGAATTAAGCTTGTATAAGCAAGAGGTTTATTTATTTTGGGTTGTTATTTTTTTTTAAGGTGAGAAAGTTAGTTTCTGAAAGTTTTTTATGTTTCATATCAACTTCTAAAACTCTACTTGTTTAAAAGGAACTGCCAAATGCTGGAAAGCTTGCTTGCTGTTGCTTTCTAGTTATCCTGGCATAATACCAGGTGTAAGTCTCAAATGCTGATTAAATCTCTAAGAGAATGAGGATCCAGAATTAGTTGCTTGCAGGATGTCATACCTTATAAACACCAGGGGAGAAATAAATTAATACATCTCAAGATGGATTATGGTAAAGGTCTAGAATACAAAAATAATTGTTTAGTGATATGACATCTACATTTCCTGTATTAAACTGTATTAGCTGAATCATTAGTAGAATAATTAGCTGAACCAATACAGATAATAAGAAGTTGTTGACCTAGTTAGGCAGGAGCAAGGTATAGAGCAGTAGGTCAGGCAACAGGACAAAATTTAAAGATCCCTTTGCTTTCCAGTAGTAAACCTTGAAAGGTCTATAAAAGAAACACTGAGCCTGCTTTCAAAACAACCGGCCATTGCACTCTACCAAAAATCATCTCTTTGACAGAGGTCATGGTGACTGGGGGAAAGCTTTCTCACGGTCAATATTCCTCATGGAGCAGCACAAAACTCCTGACTGAAGTCTGATCTTCTAGCTGTGTTTGGGGTAACCAGCCATTCAAGAAAGAGCTAGAGCAAGAGCTTCATGACTTGGTCATTAAATAAAAGACTCCATGAACATGATCAAAGTTCCTCTGTTGGGTGTCCCCAGTATTCCTCAAACCTCTCCCACAACAGCATATAATTTTAAACAGCTCTGAATTCTGGCCAAAGGGGCGATAGGCCATTGTGTCTTCCTAGGTGAGCCTTCAGACTAGTTAAAGGGTTGTGTGCTGAGCCACTTTACCTGGAACTCCAGCAGTTCACTCTCCTCTTCAGATGAAACCACAAAAGAAAAGCTAGACACCAAAACACCTACATTGTTTATAGCTGCCATCCTTGCTCAGCAGGTTTCCAGTGTTTCAGTCCTGGTATGAGTCCATAGCTGGCTTTGGAAACAATCCTGGGCAGGTCTGGGAAGACCTTTTCCAGACATATTTCTGGAATGAGTACAACAAATACTTTTATCAGTGAACCCCGAAGCGTCTGAACTCTTCTCACTCCTGGCTGAAGAAAAGCAGCCCACCGAGTTCTTCTCTGAATACTTTCTAGAGCTCCTTCTTGGTCTTGAGGGCCTCCATTTTTCCAGGACAACAAAGTCCTGCTGTTTTCTTCACAATTTGATGAATCTGAAGAACTTATGGAGTTGGAGAGGTTTGGGTTGGCATTATTATAACAGTGATTAAAGCAGATAGCTTGGTTACTCTTCAAGATGCAGAAGAGGGAGAAACTGTGAATTAAAAGCAGCAGAGGTTTAAGTCAGATCGAGAGCTCTGTGCTTGCTTTTCTCAGTGGTATCAACCAGCTGCAGCAGCAGGGGAAGGGGGAAAGAAGAGCTGTCACAAAGCACTGGCTTCTACAGCAGGCTTGCTTGGCATTACTCCTGGCTCTGAGTCAGCTGATAGCTGGGTAAAATTAGGTCACCTGCCAACATGTTCTTGAGTCAACATGCCCTTGGCTTTTAACGTAAAATTTGAGGTTAGGTAAATAGATTAGTGAGAGAAAGCTGTCTCTGAGAACAGAGTGCTTGATGGAAGAATGCGTGGGTGCCTTAATTTGGTTTTGTATCAGTCCTAATGGTCCTGAGGAAGTCCTAGCTACGATCACAGCTGTACATTCAATCCTTTTGCAGTGAAAGAGACCTCCATAGAATTGCTGTGGACTGGAAGCTGACACCTCAGGAAGCGAGGGGGCAGATTTGCTGTCTCCAAGGTGGGTAACTGGCAGGGCTGGGTGTTTCAGTGAGATGTTGACCCATCCACACAAGGGGATGCTCTGTGAGGAGTGATGTTTTCCTGCTCCCACAGCTCCCTGAGACCTCCTCAACAGTCAGAGACAGAGGGTGCTTGGGGAGCCCAGTGGGTGGGTGTCCCTCCTCACCCAACCCCATGTGGATGGTACAGCTGTTTTACCAAAAATGAGCATTTTCCAAATAGGCACTAGCTGCTGTGTGAGGAACACAGAGGGGAGGTTTCGAGTAAGTAGGATTTTAATTCAGAACAATCGCAGAAGACCACAATATGTGTGGTATGTTCACTGCAGCTTTGAGGCTTTGCCGTCTTGTTTTTAATTATATCCTAATACGATAGCATGCCACATTATTCATGTTCTTAAAAATGGCTGGTATTGTTTAAGGAGATGCAAACGAGGAGACCCTGGGGATATACAAAGCTCAAACATTTTAAAACTAATAAGATTCAACTACTTCAAGTGTTTGTTTATTTTAAAGTGGTATGTCTTTGTCTGCACCAAACTCAGCACTTTGCGGTCCAGGCCAAGTGGGATTTCAGCGGGACTGCAGGATTCTTAGCTCAGAATCAGGGAACAATCACTGACTTGTTCAATGTAGGCTGCTACAAGATGTTTTACAAAATGTTTCTTGATCATCATTAAGCAGGAAACTTGTTTGAGTATTACTCCCTATGAATAAAAATGATTTTCCCCAGCAGGTCTGATATGATTACTTTACATATCAACTGAGGGACTGACAGTCACATTTATGTGAGAAAAATATCTAGAGTTAGAACACAATGCTCTTAATGGCATTTGCTAAGGAAAGTTTTCCCTGTAAACTGTTCTTTTTTTTTTTTCCTTTTTGAAAATTAATTAATTAATTATTTTTTAAACCACCCTTATTTAATTTCACTGTTAATGTGAAAATTCCTGGAGTCTTAGTGTTCTACCACCAAGCTGCATGAACAGGGCCTGTTCTGTGATGCTGTAGGATGGGGATAGTCTTGAGTAATAACATGGAAATTAATCTGAAAAAAAGACCGTGTTGTGACAGGACTTTGGAAAAAAAAGCAGATGAGAAAGGATTGGATTGGAAGAAAAGTTACAAAACAATTACCTGGTCTAGGTGATAGAGAAGAAAATATTCAAAAGGAGGTGGAGATAACTGGATGAAAAAAATCTATACTAGTGGGAGAGGGCATCCAGTAAACTGGGAAAAGGAAGGAAGAAGGTCAAGGGAGAATGCTGTTAGTGTGTACATCTAGTGATAGCAAAATGACACATTTTCATACCTCACTGCTCTGTCTGAGCTCTTTTTAGTGCCTGCATGCAAAAGCCTTACTCTGTTGAGATAAGCACAATCCAAGATCAATATTGTACTTAACGGCCAAATCTTGTTTATCTTACTTTCCTGAATAGTGACCTTGTTTAAGTAAAATTTAGATGCAATATGTTAGCTAATTTTATATATGTCTGATTTCTTTTGAACAAGGAGACTAAATGCCAAGGAAAGAGGAGTGGGAGAATCTCAGCCGGCATTAGAAAATAATTAACAGCTTGAGCTCCTGTATGGTATGGCTCAGTTTTTCAGACCCACCTTGAACCATAAGTCCTATCCCTATAGGGATTATCAGTGATACCTGTTTCTTCAGCCAGTTTGGAGGAAAGCGTCATGTGTCTGCTTAATAATGGCAGATACAGACTGGGATAACTGTGTGTATCATCTAGATCTAAATTGAAAAGGAAATTATTTTTGTTATGATTCCTGAAAATCACAAGAAATGACCCTAGTCAAAGTATAGAGTTGGGGTTTATACAAATTTTCTTTACAGGAAATACTTTAAAAATAATAAACTAACTTACACCAAAACTTGTATCTAGTAACACTTCACTCTTTCTTCCCAAGTCTGGATGTGAGATGTTAGTTTGGCTATGAGGAAAGAGATCTTACAAAATACTCTGACAGATGATACCAGTTATCTGTAATTATTTTTCCCTTTTAATTTAAACACTGAAGTACCTGATTGTACCTATGAAGAACCTACACCTGCGATGACCTAATTTTGTAGGGATGACTTGCCTCTACTTTTTTTCTTTTTTCTTGCACAAAGGATGCAAAAGAAAATAAGCCTGTGCTTTAACATTTTGCCTGAAATAGTTTACAAGTTATTTCATCTGCTAGTAATGGAAAATATTACAATGCCATGATAGCTGCCTATGAAGTATCAACCCTGTGTATTGATGTGGTGCTTACACAGAACACAAATTCTTTCTAGCCCCTTGTAATGCATCCTAGAAGACTGGAAGAGCAAAGCTCTTCCTGTTGGTCTCAGCATAAAATCCAAGATGAGAGAAATTGGGAATGAATCACAGTTTGTTATAAATATGAGCCTGATAAGGACTTAAGGACTAAACTGGAAAATTTCAGAACCATTTTATGCTGAATGAAGAACAAATTTTACTGAGTAGACCACTTGTACATCTGCTTAGTCAGTTTACAGAAGAGCTGTGGTGTGATCATGGTCTCGGCTTGAGACAGGCGGGGTGTCCAGAATTGTGAAAACGGATCCATTTTGCAAGACAGGAGTACCTAATTCCCCGGCATCATCGTTTGAAAGCTGATCCAGCATATTATTCTGCAGATATGGGATATTTTTTTCCTCCTTGACTTCAAAGGAAATAAGACTGGTTCTTTGGAATGTGATGGGGACAAATCTCTGCATTTCTGGAGGTACCTGTGATTGAAGTAGGGTGAGGTGCTCAAAAATTGGGTTTTTTTTTTTGGTTCTGTTTTGGTCTAAGAAAGGCTCTGTGATTTTATTAGAGGAACTGGAGTTGCAGAAGTGAAAATGTATGCAGACTAAAGGGGAACTGAGGGGAAAACCACCTTTGATTCAAATGCAATTTAGCAATTATTATTGCTGAAATGTCAGACGTTTACATTATGCAATACATCTATAATATTTTAGTAAATAGCCTTTCATGTGAATACAGGGAATGCCCTCTCCCTACTAAGTTTGCAGCCCTAACTGAATGATTAATCAGAGTCTGGGTATTTAACTATGTATAAAAATGATAATGTGCCAGCTTGTGTCTTGGGATAATGGAGGTAGACTAGTCCTGACAGTCATCCAAAGGGATTTAATTTCCCAGACGTTTAATCCAAGCTGTTTTGTGCTCTGGTCTACACAACATTATATTTCAATACAACATTATATAGCAAAGACATTAACGTCTTAGTAGGTACATCATATGTGATAAGTTTTTCCTCCAAGAGAGCCGTAGGACAGCGCCAAAACACCATGTTGTAGAGTTTGGTTGTCATGATCAATTTGTAGAATGAAATAAGTATCTACTTTACTTCTTGTACATCAGAATCAGCAGTGAAACCTATTTATTGCCATAGGGACCATGTTTAAAATTCCAGAAGCTGCTCAGTTGATTAATTTGATCTGGGAAGTTTACAGAGTGCTTGAATAGTAAATAACATTTTATCTAAAATATATATATATATATATATATACAACTTGGTAAGAATATGCGATATAAAACCCTCCAACAAATCAGGTTTCTGAGAGATGATCAAAATCACATCAATGAAGATGAATGAAACAAAGATCTTACACTGAAAATAACAGTACTATCTATAGCTCCTCACTGTGTCTACCTAGCTAAGGACTCTAAATAGCACATAATTATAATGTATAAGTGTTTCTCTAGGTTATTATTCTCTATAGCATTTGAAAGATAATGTATTCACCCATTTTTACACCACATTCCTGTGTTCAGGGGAGGCTTCAGAAGCATGACAAGACACTCATAGTCTCCATACAAATTGACCAGAATATTAACTCATTTTTTTTCTAACTTAATATAAAAAGCACTGTACTTTTATTATAAAATATGTTTTCTGATAAAGGAGATCAACAATGTGTAATTTCATTCTAGTATAGTTTTACAAGAATGGGTATTTTCTGTTTTAAATTATATTACTCAAGGTAGCTAGCTGAAGCTTCCACCGGAAGGCTACCAGGTCAGCAAAGGTATGGAGAAGGCCAATAGCAGTATATGTAGGAACCTTAGCCCAGTCCAAAATAGAAGTGATTTTACCAAAGCACCAGAGCTAAGGCTTCTGTTACTGGTGTTTTGCTTACTTCTCTTTTCTCCCATTGGGACCAAAATCCTTTCATTTGTGTGGCTTTTACCTTTTTCTTTATGCCTCAGTGAGATGTGAAAGACAGGAAGGAGACCCAAACTTCAACTTCTTAAAACAATGCACCTCTTCCCCTTCCAAATATCTACCACATCTCTGGTGGATGGACCTTGTCTGGCTGCCAGACACCCCCCAAGGTTACTTTATCATTCCTCCTCCTCAACTGGACAGGGGAGAGAAAATATAATTAAAGGTTCATGAGTTGAGATAAGGACAGGGAGAGATCACTCACTGATTAGTGTCATGGGCAAAACAGACTGAACTTGGGGATATTAATTGAATTTATTACCGTCAAAACAAGAACAGGATAATGGGAAGTAAAATAAATCTTAAAAACACACTTCCAACCTCTTCCCTCCTTCCCAGCCTCTGCCTCTGCCACTCAGTGACACAGGGAGACAGGGAATGGGGGTTATGGTCAGTTCATCACACACTGTTCCTACTGCCGCTCAGGGGAAGGAGTCCTTCCCCAGCCTCCAGTGTGGGGTCTCTCCCACAGCAGACAGTCCTCCACAAAATTCTCCAGTGTAAGTCCATCTCTCAGGTAACAGTTGTACATGAACTGCTGCAACGAGGGTCACTTTTCCACAGGGTGCAGTGCTTCAGGCACAGCCTGCTCCAGCGTGGGTCCCCCCACAGGGTCACAAACCTGCTCCAGGGTGGGCTGCTCTCCCCACAGGTCTGAAGGTCCCTTCCTGGAGCCTGCTCCAGCACAGGTTTCCCGTGGGTTCATAGCTTCTTTTCAGGCATCCACCCACTCCAGCTCCTTCACAGGCTGCAGGTGAATCTTTGCACTCCCGCTGACCTCCATGGGCTGCAGGGGCACAGCTGCTTCTCCATGGTCTGCACCAAGGGCTGCGGGAGAATGTCAGCTCTGGTGCCTGGAGCACCTCCTGCCCCTCCTTCTGCACTGGCCTTGGTGTCTGCAGAGCTGTTCCTCTCACATGTTCTCACTGCTCTCATCTCCGAGTGCAATTAAATTTGCACAATAACATTTTTCCCTTCTTAAATATGTTATCACAAGGTGTTAGTATCATTCCTGATTGGCTCGGCCTTGGCCAGTGTTGTGGTCCATCCTGGAGCCGGTTGGCATTGGCTCTGCAGGACATGGGGAAAGCTTCTGGCAGCTTCTCACAGAAACCATTCCTGTAGCCCCCCCAGCTACCAAAACCTGGCCATGCAAACCCAGTACAGACAGGGAGAAAAAATGTGTCAAAAGACTTGTGGGTTGAGATAAGGACAGGGAGAGCACACTCAGCAATTACTGTCATGGACAAAACCAGGCTTGACTTCGGGAAATTAATTGAATTTATTACCAATCAAATCAGAGTAGAGCTGAATTTCATTCCCAGTTTTTCTACCTCCTCCCTGAAAAGGGAGGAGGACAAAGGGTGCAGTGGGCACTACCACCATCACTAATGGAGTCAGCATGTTCTTCTTGGAGCCAGCTGGTGTCGACTCCATTGGATGTAAGGGGAGCTTCTAGCAGCTTCTCACAGAAGCCATCCTTGTAACTAACAACCCCCAACTACCAAAATCTTGCCCTGCTAATCCAATACAGCAGCTCATTTCTTCCCCCTTCCTATCCGCTGTCCTTTTCCATCTGAGGTGAGAAGCTTGAGTCTAAGGCAACTCTTTCCTGTGCAGGCTTCATGTATGAGGGCAAATAAAAACAGAGCTATATCAGCTTTCCCTTGAAAGTAAAAGGAAAATAAAAACCCGAAGGGCTTTCATAGCTAATTCTTGCTCCCCTTTGGTGTGTAACTGAGTTTGGTTTCACCCTTGACTTTTCTGACTGAGGGTGGGATGAAGGCCTGCAGGCTGGTCGCTTCCCTGTGCCACAACAGCAGAACCTCTCAGCAGTGAGAGTATCACAAACTGATCTGTATCAAATCAAAGTAACTCATGTCTGAGAGCAACAGTAAGGCAAGTGGCTGGCATAGACTTAATTTGCATTGCAGTGGCTACTATGGGGCTAGGTCTTGCATTTGGGCTGAAATGACAATACAGGAATGTTTTTAATATTGCAGAGCAGGGCTTACCCAGAGCCAAAGCCTTTATTCCTTGTCAAGCTGCCAGTTGCCAGGTGGGGTTAAACCACGACAGCAAGGTAGAAAAGTGATGATTAGTTTGTATTGAAGGAGTACTCTGTCTTACATGTGCTACGTTTTTTTGAGAATTTGGCCTTCTGTGTAAACTGAAATTATTTTAATTTTTTTTTCATGGAGGTTAGCTGAAGGTACAAATAAATAATAATATTGGCCTTTCCTGGCTTTATTTGTATGTTTGTCTTTGTATGTGTGCGTATACATGTGTGTTTTAAGCCAAGAGAAAACCTCAAGCTACTAGTGAGTTTTATTAAATTATTTATATATGACCTCATTCCCTTACTTGCTCCAGCAATATGTTCCTAGCCACTAAGGCAGGATTTTTGGCTCTCATCGTGTAGTGAGGGCCTGTGTTTAGAGCTCTCCACGCTGGAGTGGCTCAGGTACCCCTTTATGCCTTGGCACGGCAGCAAGTACAGGCAGAACAAAGGTGATGGGTCTTGACATATTCAAAAGAAGTAACAGCCCTGTCAAATATTGGTTTGTAACATGGAGTAAAGGTGTTAATAGTGTTTAAATGTTGCAATTTTGTCTTCTGAATATCAGACCTTTGAATTTCAGGGTATTTACAGTCTGCAGGGATAGGTGCTGTTTTGTGAATGTAACTCTGTGTTATGAAGGCAACCAGAATGATTTACTTTTTCCCGACTAATCTTTTCCTCCTTTGTCCAAAATAAGCCGTTCAGGATGCAAGGATAAGTTTGCAATTTGCATACAGAAGCCTGTGCGTGCACTGTGATGTTATTATTGAAGAACCCAGCAGCCCAAGCTAAGAAATGTGATAACTGAGTGGTGTGACATAGTAACCTGCACTGGTGGGAAATGGCCCAGAACCAGTTCAGCTGCTGGCTGAAGTGAAATCTCAGCCCTGGTAGAAATAGACACTCTTACTGTCAGAAGAAGAAGAAAAAGCCCTGTTGCTATTTACAAAAGGGTTAGAAAAAAAGCCTTTATGAGTTGGTTCATAGTCTTCTTCAACTGGAAGGAAGGAACACAGGTAATTGTTCAAGAAATTTAGGTCTTATTTCTGATATTTCGTGCTAGAATTGCTGGGTGGAGCTCAGATCAGCAATTAGCCCTCATTCATTTTCCCCTTTACATCAGGTCTCCTGTGAGTTCCCAAAGGCTTGTCACATTTTGTAGAATCAAGATATGTCTATTCTTATGGTGAAAATATATAAACTATTAACCCCCCCAAACCATTTTATGTACTAAGAAGATATTCCAGTTAATAAGTACAAACAGAATATTCTCAAGGCATCTTGATCACTTTCCAGATTATTATTATTATTTTCATTATGACTTCATGGATGTACAATGGTTCTGAAAGGAGTCTACGTAAAGGTATAAATATGGCAGTTCCCTGTGTGGCTACATGTCCCATAGTGTGTTGTATCCATGTCCAGTGGGGGAATTCATCTGTCATCCAAATGATTACTTATCTGTGTTTATTACAATAGATTTAGTTAAACAACTTTTACTCTTAAAATCAGAACATCCAGAAAGCTTTAAGTTAGAGGTGGGAAATCAGAATTAATCAGATGACGATGGAGAAATTAATGAATTAATGATTTGGGTGCCTTAGCTCTTACCTGTCTTCTAACTCAGCATGGAAATATAGTCTAAAGAAGGTTTTGAGATGTCTGAAATCTGACAGAACCAAGATTGATATGAAAAATACTTAATTGTGTAAGTTTGTTTGTTTGGCTGATTTGTTGGGGGATTTTTGTTTTGGTTTTGGTTTATTTTTGTGGGGTTTTTTTGGTTTTGTTTTGTTAATAAGTGATATAGAACACCATATAGCTTTATTAATGTTAGGGTCTCTCCCTTCACTTAGAAGGGACACTTTGCAGACAATGTGATTTCCTTTTCCTGGGTTGCAAAAGAGCAATTAATCACAGCTATCATGTTACTTTTCATGCAGGTTTCAAACACCAAACTTAGGTTGATCAAGAAGCCAGAGCCTGCAATAAATTTCAGTAGCTATAATGTGGGACTTGAACTAACAACTTAATGATGTCATCACTTATCGTTACTAAACTCTCAGCTACTCAGCCTTTCCTTCAGTTAGCAAAATTACTGAATGCCTGAATTAAGATGTTTTTACAAGTAGGTTTTTCCCCCACTCGATCTAATTTTCGTCTTCTAAGCAAACTTAATCATGGATCTGGTTTGATTTTGTTCACGGTACATTGTATTCCAGACTATGAAAAAACTTCAGCAAATATGGCAAAAATACCACCTAAAAATTAATTGCAAGGTACTTCTAATTACTGTAGTGTTACAGTTCTTTTTTCCCGAGGTATTTATATGTAATGGTTGTCAAATCCTAGATATTGGCAACAAACAAGGGACTGAAAATTGTTAACTGGAAATATATAGTGAATCTGTGATTGAGAGGCATTAATGAGAGTCAAGATTGACTACTGAGATATTTACTAAGAGGTAGGAAGATAGTCTATGTACATAGTATAATACTTAGCTGAACCAATAATTAATCTAATCAGTGTTCCATTATTCTCAGTTCAGTTTCTCAGTTCTGTTCTATTTGCATTTCTGAAAAGAAGTAAATAAGTTAGTGGTTTTATTCTTTTCTTTGTTATGAGAAAAGATCAGTTTTTGATAAAATTGTGGAAAATTTCAGACTTGAAACTTTGTTGCAAAGTCTGTAAACCATAGTCATGTAATTTTTAAAAATATTGCTACATTCTCGAGTGCAGATTTCCTGATAGTAATTAGAGAAATTTCTTTTTACATATATGAAATTGGCAATAGTCAAAACTGAGTAAGGCTTCCCACCTTATTTTTTATTCTGAAAACCAGAGTACTATGTGTGATGAACAATTTTTAAAGGTGGAGCTCCTGGTTTAGGATCAGCCATCTCCTTAAATATCTACAGTGCACTTACTGTGAAATAACAGAGTAAAATAAACTCATGATTCTTAAAGCATTGGTGGCTGCAGAAAGACTTCTAGCCCTTTAAATTGCAGTTTGCAGAAACTGAATCATTTGATCCTTAAATTGCTTTCTAAATTCTGGATGTCTTGCATTGAACTACCCAGCTACAAAGAGATCTTGATGTAAAGCATGATGGCTAGCTAATTCTAACTGAATTTGGTATGAAATAATGGAAAAGCTTTCCACTGAGAGAGCATGATGAAAACCTGACTGCAAGAAATCATTTGTGAAGTATGTATTCTTCTGAAATTAGCATTTTAGCTTTTTTCTACTTTGTATGTTGTTTTGCTGAATCTCGTACTCTGAACAGGAAGTGCTAGGTCTGGTACACACATCTATCAACGCACTTAATAAATATAATTCATATTTATATATAATTTCCTGAAGCCTCACTCACTCCATATTATACAGTGTGCTTCGTAGTGCGACAAATCCAAGGGTCACAGCTGTGCCCTGAGTGGACCAGATCAGTGTTTTGGGTGGGAAAACCTCCTTTTGCATATCTAGTCAGAAACATTACAATAGCTTAGGAGCCAGGTATGTGTCATGTGAATGACCTCAAGCAGCTCTACTACCTGTTATGCTCACAGTTTCCTTCTCTAATGCGGGGCCTCTTTGGGCCTAGGAATTAGTACAGCCCTAGGGCTTATCTATTTGATTAACCAGATTTGTTAAACACCCAGACATGCTGCAAAGTCCTTTTTCTGTCCTGGAAGCTTTTGAGTAAGGATTCAAAGGTGAAAGGGTTGGAGGTTAAAGTTCTGACCCTCCTCTCCTCTAAACCCCTTCCCTGCAAGAAGTAAACAATACAAATCACTTAAGCATGTGCCTACCTAACTCAAAATTGCCATCTCTCATCTGTTTTGTGTTGATCTTAAGGCAAACAAGATTCAAATACTCAGCTTTAAATTTAAACCCAGTTTTGTAGTCCCTGCAGTTCTGGAATGTTTGAAAATGACTCCAAGGAAAAATAATATCTTAAAGAAAATACTGGCCTATTACTTTGTAATATAGTGCTTGACTCAAGACTTCTGAATACCTACATTTGGCAATATTGCTAACTGAAAATATGGAATCACTTCCAGCAAAATAAATGGGATTTAACATGTGTGTTGTAAACTTTACTGAGTTGTGGGCTGAGAATGACTTGTGAAGAATTTTACAAAAGTGTGACATACTACTTACAGTACAGTTTGCTAACTGGAAAAACTAAATCCATTTTTACATTGTGAGCACAATCCTTTCGACTGTGTTCTGCTGTCAGGGGTCTGTGATCATTTGGAGACTTCACTACACAGAAGATCAGATTTCTCATTACCTTCATGAAACTGCTGAGTGATGGAGTGTCTCGTGGTCAATGGTGGTCACAGGGAAGGTGTCACATGTTTGTTAGCTGGGAACAACATAATTTGCAAAAATGTTACACAGCTATTTAGGGAAATAATCCCTTGGATAATGATTCATATACTTAAGCTGTGCATTTTAATATTCCTCCTAGGATTTTTCTCTCTCCTCTGCCTATGAGGAGGAGGTAGGGAATTGAACAAGGTGGAGTAATGGATGAGTGGAGTACTTTGTACTTGGCAGGTTTTACAGTCTGGGGCTGTATTTTTCCTTTCTGCAGCATACCCCCTGGGGAAGATGCCTGTATGCAGAGTGTTCAGTTATCTAAGCTGTCAGGAACATGCATATTGTCAAAATGTGGGCTTGCCACAGATTCCTGGTGATCTTTACAGATGGCCCAGGTCTCATACCTTCAGCTTAAGCGCTGGATTAATCATTTCAATCATTCATTCTAAAGGGGGGGAGTTCTGAGTGTCTGTAAGACAGAGATAAATTAAACAAGAAAAGAGCCAAACTATGGTGGAGGTAGGCTTGCATTTTTTGGGTTTGGTTTCTTTGGGTTTTGTCTGCCTGCTAATTAGGTACACTACAGCAAAGAAACGTAGAAGATTGGTTATCTCGTTCCAGAAGGTGCCAAAGACATTAAGGATATAAATGTCATCTTCAGAAAGAGATAAATCAAAATAATGTGAATGAAAGAACAAGAAGTGACTTAGATATGGGGCTGAAGGAATCTCGTAGGAAAACTCCTGACCAAAAAGATGACCATGTGCTCAGCTTGAGTTCACACTGTCAGGCTGAGACAAAGACCAACCAAGATATTCTGTAGCTTTGGTAGGAGGTCACAGGGAAGGCTTTGAGAAAATATGTGATTTGAATTAGATAGCTGCGAGTTTGCTCAGCAGAGGTTCTGGCTCACAGAAACTAGGTTACTTAGTGGTCCACTTTATTTTAGCATGAATAAAAATAAGAAGTGTAAGTAATGGGACTAACTTTGGGGAGAAGAGTGGAGATTTGCAATACTCCCTACTTGTTTCCATTCGGAAGTTCCTATTATCAGCCTCCACTATTCCTTGGAGAAAAACACTGAAAGAGATGGGCAGTGCAGAGAGCAATTTGTTCTAAGCTTTCAGGAAAATTGGCAATACTCAAACTGCATCAGCATTAAAAACTGTGGAGATGGGGATGACCTCTACCTGAGAACAGAGTTCAGAGCTGAAAGGAAGTCTATATCTGACCACTTTCAGGTAGCTAATACAGTGAACAGTGAACTTTGTGGAAGAATTGTGTATCTGTGTGACAGGCTTCACTGTCCCCCATTAGACTTTGAATGAGACAGCAAATTCTTACTTTACACCTTGACTTGGCAAAACAGGTTATGTTGCATTGTTTTCAATTATTCCTAAGCTGGAAATGAATCTCTTGCTTAAGTGTTTTGTAGACTTGAACCTGTGGTGGTTTTTTTTTTTGATTTCATTGTAACTTTCTTGTAATATTTTGTAAGCCATCCATCAACTGTACAGATAAAACCCTTAGCTGCACAACCCACATGCAAGGTAGAGAATTCCACACAGTTTTTACACGTCTGCATTTGATTCCCCTGATAGAGTGAGCGTTTTCTTCTGACCCTGTCTACAGCTTCACCTGTGACATGCCTTTTTCTCTTTCTTACTAGGAACACTGTAAGGTGAAGGCCGGGACTGAGAGCCTTCCCAGGAACTCATAGGTTTTTGACTTGTAAATGCCTCCTTTTATCAGTAATATGAAGGTATACTAGCTAAAAATGTAGTCGTCTTCCCCATCTTTCACAGTGATTTTGGAGCCTGTTAAATATTTGATTACGTTTGGAAAACATTTTGACATTCTTTGCAGAAAGACACCATAGAGAAGCAAAGTATCCACATTATTGCTTTATAAAGAACCCCTTAAACTAATGAGGGATTAATGAATAGACTAGTATGCTGAATCTTTCTCATGTAGGAAGGGCACAAAGTCATCTCACACAAATTGCAGCCCATTATTATAAATACTTTGGCATGGGTTTCCCTAGAGGTGGAACTCCAAGCCAAATATACAGCAGCAGCTGTGGTGACACGTTGTGTAGAAACTGTTCCAGGCATTGTGCTGGAGGAGTTAGTGTTGCAGGATAACAGCATAGCAGCATATATTTAGAGCCATCTTACAGCAGCATTTCTGGTTTATACTGAAAGTATAAAAAATATCTGCATGTGCCTGAGCTGAGCAATGTGTCTTCTTCCCTCTCATAGTTTACCCCGACTTAACCAACTACAATCACCGTATAAGATTTTAATAACTGAGGAGTCTCCCTGAATTATACTTTCTCATTTTAACAGGAAATTGTTGTAAATTG
Organism: Myiotriccus ornatus; assembly: GCA_036023395.1. Classification (NCBI taxonomy): domain Eukaryota; kingdom Metazoa; phylum Chordata; class Aves; order Passeriformes; family Tyrannidae; genus Myiotriccus; species Myiotriccus ornatus. Next base: position 37,545,584 of record JAYRBT010000082.1, on the reverse strand, counting down.
TTGCTGCAGTACTCCCAGAAATATGACTTTTCTCTCCTACGTCGGACATTCAAAGTCTGTGCTAAAACGGAAGCAATACCCAGTATTGTTCAATAACTGGTGTCCAAATTGATCTCCAAGGCATATAATTATATTTAGGTCCACTGAAACTTTTTGAGCAGACTTTTGCTCTCATTTCAGATGAATTTTAGCAAGGCTACACAAATTCCTACAAAATCAGGGAAAAGGGACAATAATTTTTTTGTGTGTATTTGCAGCAACCATTTGTGCTCACATGGCTTAAAGCTTTCTACTCCACTTTACCAGCCAGCCAATAAATTTCCAGCCTTTATCTGGCACACTGACAAATCCCTAGAAATCAGCCTGCCATAGATTTGCCTGGCTTCTACAGGATGGAGAGTTTTCCTTCCTTTAAAAATTCCTGCTGCCTTTATCCCTGAGACCAGTTGTGCTGAGCCTTTGTACTCCGCTTGTCCTCAGCAGGAATCCACAGTGAAAATTGATTTGAGTACTTTCAAACATTGGTGACTGGGAATGATGCCAACCAAACCTGGTCCTGGGCCTCACCTGCCACTGACAAGCCTGCAGGTACGCGTTCCTCAAAGCAGAGTTTTATTTCTTCCCTTGTTTCTGCAACTGAATCCTGCAATGTACACGTGTGGGTAGTGTGCTTGTGGGTGTGATGTAGCAGACTCAGGAGAGCAGCAGTCAAGGTGGAGACTGTGCATCTTGGAAAGGTGAAGAGGGATACTTTTTTTTGTTATATTTTCTGCCTCATATTGAAGTGACTTGGATACTCATGGATCAGGACTCTTCCCTCTCCCTCTCCTCTCCTCTCTTCTGAAAGAAACTGTGATTCTCTTTTCCTTCATCAACCTCCCAAGACTTGTGTGTGTGTGTGTTGAGTGTGCTTAGAGGTGTTATTTCACAAGCAGGATTTGTAGGGATAGTAATTGCTTTTTCTTCTGACTCTCTAGATTCTGAGAATGTGTCGATATCTGACTAAGAACATTTGTTTGCTTGGTTTTCTTTCCTCTAAAACTTGAAATTTAATGCTATTCTTTTGCACACCAAAACTGGTTCTGCGATTCTTGTCTAAGAATTGCTTAGAGCATTTTTCTCATTGTTTTGTAATGCCTGCCACAGGCTTCTAATAGTAACACAAGCGTACTAGTCATATTCAGTAGCACTTAATGGTAATGGGTACACCTGATTTCCAGTTAATCTTAGTTTGGGTTTATTTGCAGCCCATAATTCGATACTTTCAACAAACAAAAAAATACATGCGACTTGTGGGCTTTTTTTTTTGAGTCTTGTGCTCTTGGGACTGAACCTGGCTCTCAGGTGCTTCCCTGCAACTTTTCCAAAATCCAGTGAAACTTTGCTATTTGGAAATGAGTAGAGAATTTTGTCATCAGTCACTGTTAGTTACTTTTCTTAACTCTCTTTGGAAGATCCACCTCTTTAAATCTGTTGCTTGACTAACATCTTGGGTCTTATTTGGTGAAGCGCCATTACCTGTCATTACTGGAGGTTACCTTTTTTGTTTAATCATTTTGTATTTCAACAGGTAGATTTTAATGTAAATAGTCCAATATCCCCAACATCATGAGCAACTAACTACCGGCTCTGCAAGAGGGGTTTATCTGCTGCTTTTAGCAGGTCATGGCCAATACACTCTGGTGTCAGGGCTCTGAGGCCACCAGCAGCCTGAATGTCCCTGACAAGTTCTTTGTCTCCTTTACCCAAGTCTTTTTTAATGTAGGGGTAATTTCACTGCTGATTAAGGATATAGCACCAACACTACCTCAAGTTAACTAAAATTTAGTGTCAGTGAGTCTGGCATGTACAACTGGTTACATGTAATGCTGCTTGTTTTTCCAGGGAAGGACTTTTTTTTTGGAGGGATGGCTCAGCAGCTTGTAGATGAATAAGTCCTAGTGATGAAGCCTAAGGGATGTTCCCACCAATTATCTGGGATTTTTTTTCTCCTCTGTTTTCCATTTTCTCCTCAGCTTTCTGTCTTTCCAGTGACACAGAAGTGGCTTTAAAAGTAACAGGGTGATACAATTATCTGGAAATGTGATTGAAAATAGTTTACTTGCAGTATCTTCAATCATTTATGAAGATTTGTCATTATTTTTAGGAAAGGAGGGGAGAGCTTGTGGCTTTTGACAACTTGAAATTGATCAAATGTGCAGTTGATGCAGACCTCATCCTCATAACTGTTGAATAAATTGTTATTTCATTTCTTTTCACTTGTATAGAAAGATATTTTACAGATGGTATTTGGTTTGGAGGTTGGGAATGATTTTGCCTGGTGTTGCTCTCTGTCTGCTCTTTTTATTCTTGGTATTTGTAGGACTTTGAACACAAGTGACAAAGTGTGTATCACAGATTGAGGAGGGATTCACAAGCTGCCGGAATGCCCAGGCTGAAATACTTAGCAGGAATCCCTCCCTTCTTCTGTCTTTTCTTTTAAATGCAAAATCCTACTGTTTCTCATTGCAGCTATGAAAGCATGGCCTAGAAAAATCCTGATGGTATTTGTTTCAGCTTCTGTGATGCTTTGGGTTTGAGTTGCAAAGCAAGGGTTACAGCTTGTACACCGTTACAGAGGACAAGCTGCTGCACTGCACCTCCTCTTTGTAACCTGCTTGTACCTGTAAACAGAGCAGCAGCGGGAGACTGGATTTTTTTTTAATTTATTTTCATTTTATTTTATTTTTTAAATTTTTTTTGTACCACTCTGTGGCATTCCTGGGCTGTTTAATGGAGCTTTGGGTGTGCTTATGGTGAATTTGGCTCTGCTGACCACCGTTTCCATTGGAGTGTCTGAGAGGGCTTTCAGCTGTACAGCTGTGCTAGCAGAAGGACCATTTTGGGCTTGAGAAGCAATGGCATAATTACGTGGGAGGAGGTTTGTGGGGGATGAATGCCTGCGACTGATGGGTATGCTGGGCACTGTTTGGGGTGGCCCTGGGTGCCGTGTGAGGTGGCCCCCAGCAGCAGTGTGCCCCTGCCCCATGGCCTTCCATGCTGGCATGTGTGGGACAGACTCAGAAGGCTGGACAGGAGATTAGGGTCAAAAATGAATGCGTAGCCCTGAGGAGACTGCAAGGAGTCGAGTGCTACTGAGGCTGCGCTAGGGAGAAAGACAACTTGGAGCTGCCACAAGCTGTGGTAGGGACAGGGTGCAAGCCTTAGCCCTACATCCAGCTTCTTCCTTGTTGAATAGTCCCTCTTACCCCACAGCTCTGTTTGGTGAGCTACATGTTCTTACTTGCCCGAAATAGCTTTCTTTCTTTGGCCTTGCTGCTGTTATAAGCCTCAAGATTTCATTCAAAACAGAAGTTGCCATTGCAAACCCTTTGGTGAGGAAGACTGCTCTCTTGCCTGCCACCCTGGACATGCTTTTGTGTTATGTCTTTGATGGGCTCTAAGAGGGAGGAAAAAATGCACTAAATTAATAACAAAATACTCACTTTGATATTTTTAAGGCAAGGAAGAAAAGGGAATATGAGTGTTTTAGAAAGTCCCGCTTCTGCTAGCGTTACATCCTGTGGGAAGAGAGGTTTTAGACGCTAGTCACGACAGGGGTGAGAAGGGTGGGCAGTGAGCTGCCTTTCTGGGCTGTGCTCAGTGGGAGGGAGCCAGGAGGCATCCTCTGAGGCACCAGCTCAGCTGGAAGGCTGGGGAGCAGGGCTGGGAACAAAGGAGCATCAGCCTGTGCAGACAGGGAGACAGCCAGCCCATCAGTGAAGGGATTGATTTTTCCCACCAAAAGGTCTTCTTTGTTTTTCTCTTTGCAATAAAAAAACCAAACAAAAAACGCCCACACCAAACCAAACAAAAACCAAAACCCAAAAAATCCCCACTTATTTAAATGTTATCTGTTTATTTTTTTTCTTACCCCACTGAAAATATTTCATTTGTATTTTGAGGAAAGTAAGGACAATTTCAGAGAAAATATTTTCTTTACATCCTTTCATTTTTCTAAGACCATTTTCTGTAAGAGAGTGTGTTTCTGTGTATGGTGTGAGCATTTTTATGCATGTCAGAGAGCTTCATCTGCCTATTAAGTACAAGGGGCTGAGTGCTCTTCAGCTGGATTCTCTGTCCTTCTGCAAAGCAGGTAGAAATCATCAATAAAAGGCAGGCTGGCCAGTGCTGCTCTGGGATGATACATGTATGCAATATTTATTGGAGTTAGTTGCATGATTCTGACCCTAAGACAAATTTGCTCCTATCATTGGTTTTTCAGAGTGTCATTTGTGCTCCTGTTTTTTTGTGTTGTGGGTCTTTCCTTCCTTTCTTTTCTTCTTTTCTTTCTCTCTCTCTTTCTTCCTTCCTTGGAATTATCTCAAACACCCTATATTTCTAATACATTGTAATAAACAGACTTGTCAACACTTGTCACAGAATGCTGACCACCTTTACTTCCTTGAAGTCAAGCACAAAGGTGTTCAGGATCTGCTGGAAATTGTTGCCTGTCACAAAAGGAATTTCTTTTGCCTCAAATGTAGCTATGGCATTTTGCTTAGCTGATAACAATGAAGGGTAATAAAGATGCAATTGCAGACTTCAAGAAAGAGATCAGTAAAATATCACTGCTTTGAAGAAACTGTTACTTGATGGATTGTACTGAAAGACTGCAAAGCCTACACACAAAAAAAATATCTTTTTGATCTCAAGATTTCTAAATTACTAGAGAAAAAACTACTTACCTGGCCTTTATTTTCTATTTCAAGAATTTACGCCACTGAAACAACCAACCAAACAAACAAAAAATCAACTGAATTTGAAGTACTTTAGCTCTTCCCTTTGACATGCTTCAGAAGCGCCCAAAGAATGGCTGATGTGTAAATACATTTTTAGCAAAGGTAAGGGTAAAAATAGAAAGGAGTCAAGAAATGAACTACTGTTGCTCAGAAACAATTGGGCTAATTAATTGCAAATAAGGTGACAAGGCAGTACCTTGGTAGGTGCAGTGAGGGGCAGCCATGGACCCCCCCTATGCGGGACTTGTAGCAGAATGACTGAGACACGACTCAGCCAGTTCCTGTGGCACCTGGGCTGTGAGGAGGGAGCTTAGTGCCCCTAAAATAAGGCACAAGATGAGTAGCTGCCCTAAACCATAGCAAGTAGGCGAGAGACTTGGGTGGAATCTGGATCTGTCATTTAGCCTTCCTGTGGATCAGTCCCCCGTCTGAAAAATGGTACAATTTGAGCTTTTCGTAACTAGAGTTCCCTTCTCTGTTCTGCATGTCAGAATGACACCTTCTACAAAAAGGCCCTGATCTTGTTTGGTGCCTCTCATTAGTACTATAATATAAAAAAATAAAAGTGAAAGTGAGATTACAACCTCAAGGTCAGCTTCAGCTGTATTGCTCTCACCCTTTCCCATTAAAGCCTGCCAGGTTGTTACTGAATGTAGAATTTGGCCTTTTAGGTTTTGGTGTACAACATGCACATGTTGTGCTGCGATTAAATATGTTTAAAAGTCTGCTTTCAATCCAAATTTTGAGGGCTTGCCAAAGTAGCAGAGATTGAGATAGGATCTTTTGTACTATTAATTGAAGGCTATGCTTTTATTTCCTTTAATTTTTTTTTTTTAAAGCCTCCCTTCTGTGGTGGAAGATATCTTGCTGCTGCTTGGATTGATTCCAAATACTGTTTTCCCCTTTAGCTAGAGCTGCAGAATGTAGTCAGTTTGATTCCTTGCTAAGTATCTTTTGTTAAATACTGGCAACTCAGAGTTGTAGTTACCTTAAGGTGAAAGGGAAACCAGATCAAGATGCTATTAGCTGCCACTAGAAAGAAAACATGCCATAATGTCATATGAGTTAATAACTCTAAGTAGCCTGTAAGATGCTGCTGTGGAATTAAATGCTTAACAATAATTCAAAAACGGCTTACAGAAATTTAAGAATGTGGATCATTTAGTATGGCTGAAATTATGCTCCTGGCATATATGTATGACACATGAGAGCACTTACCTGGAAATTTATTACCCGGCTCTGAGCAAACAAAGCATGACCTACATTTGACTAAAGTCAGCTGTCTCTGGCTAATCCTATGGGCTTCTTTTTATTAATGTCACAATTGCTAATGTGGTATAACATTGTCATTACTGAATAGCACAGCGGGATAAGCTGCAGCTGTTATTTCTCTTTCTATACCTACTAACTCATTAAATTTGAGTTTTGGGGAATACAAATTGTAAAGATTATTCAAATTCTGATTGAGAAATAGGACTACTGGGAAATTGGTGGCATATAAAGTAAAACTTTGATTCAAGGATTTTGGTGCATTTTTTATTTATTAGGAAGATTGAAATGTTTGCAATTGATTTTTTTTTTTATCTAGTTCCTCGGCATTAGGCTCCAAATTAAACCAGAGGTAGAATATCAAGAAAAGTCATAGAGGGAAATTATGGCACAGTGGATACTTATCTTTCTGATGGAAAGGTAAAGTGCAAAGCCTGTATAGTGAGAACATGGAATGAGTGAGTTTTGTACCAAGAGATCAGTAATATACTAAGTATCTCATTTTAAATAGCATAATTTCCTCATTTAAAATATATAAAAAGTACTGGAGTTTGAAGATTTTTTTATTTTTTTAGCAAATGTTACAGGATTATGTAGCATACATGGAGGCAGGTCTTTGGACTTTGATATTTCCACTAAAACACGCATGTCAGCAAGAACTGACTTCTTCAAGAGGGAAAAGGGAGGTTTCCAAGTTGTCTGCTTTAGGACTGAGACACTGGAGTTCCTTCTTCCTTTTAATTTGGTAGGCTTTTTCTAGGAGCCTTACCTCATGCTTACTCTCCTCATCCTAATGTCTGGTTGAAAACTTACCAAAAAAAAAAAAATCCAATTTTTATTTGTGTGGAATCAGAAAGAAGCTCCTTTTCCGCTTAAACTTATTTTTTTATCTTCTGTCCCAAACTATGACTGCTCACACAACTGTGGAGACAGGAAAGAGTTTCCAAAACAAGGTCTTCCAGGCTGGCTGCATCACAGTGACGTGTCTGTCTGGGAGGAACACCCCAGGTCCCAGGGCCTCCAGGCGGGCAGGCAGCCAGGCTTGCATCCCTTGCAAGGGCTCTGCAGGAGCCCGAACAGGGTAGGAGGAGGCATGTCTGGGGCTTTCCCACACCCCAGCTATTTCCTGCTTGCCGCAGAGCCCATGGAAACTGTGTCAGCCAGCGCAAAGTTAGGTCAGTGCTCAGGGGTCAGGCCGCGGGGTGGATTTTAATGGAGCCAAGCTGATGGTTGCAGCTGAGGATGTGGCCATTAATTTCCATTCTATTGTTACAGTGAATAGGTTTACAAGCTAAATTCATTGCATGATCTATTGCTATATTTCAAGGGGTGTAAATCCCTTGACTTTCATAGATGAACCTGGAGAAAGGCAATGGTTTTTAAGGACTGAAATTAAAAAAGAGTGAGGGTGGGAGGAAGTGTTGCTAGAGTACATAAATATGGGTGTGTGATCTTGTAATTGTAGTGAGAAATACACGGTAGTTGGGCTAATCTGAAAGCTTGGGAGAATCTGAATTCCTCAAACCAAGATTAAAACCTCCTGCATTCTTTATATAAATTGGAAAAGAAATGATCTCTTATGCATTCATGCACTTAATTACATTCTCTTCTCCTCTGCCAACAGAAAAAAAATAACTGTTAACTTCTACATTCATGTCTAAAGGGTGATGTCAGCTTCTAGGCTGTTGGTGACTACTCCTGGGGGTTGGTGGTCACGCCTACAGTGGATCTTTCCACTCAGTATGATAAGGAGATAGGTGCTCTATAATGTTAATGAACTTAAAATATTGGGAAGCAGTATAGAGAGGAGGGAATTGCACTGGGATGTTGTAGCTAGGTGGGATAACACCCTGAACAATCTTTGTAGGTGATGGATAGACTTTGTTCACAGGAATTCTCTGAAGTATGTCTCTAATCTCTGTGATCATCGTAAATACTGTTCGTTACCCTCCTAAACTTTCCCTTTCAGCAATAGTGCTCCTTCTTGTCTCACTCCTATGTTTTGATTTAACTGGTTTTGGATTTCCCCGAAGTGAAACCTTTCCCCCCACCTTTTTTACTTGTACAAACTCGGTCTCATACGAACCCACCCTCTCATCTTCAGAAAGCTTGATCCCAGTTGCCTTCTAGATCTGCCTGTTAAATTTCACAGGTGGTAACTACTACTCTAATACACTAACTCTTGAAAACTGAGCTTGGTGAGGGAGCCTGGAGACAAGAGAGGATAGTGTGGAGCGTGAGGGAGAAGATGCTGAGGTGTCTTGTAGAACAAGAGTGCCCAGAACTCGGCCCAGAGTGCGAAGAATGCTCCACGTGTCTCTGTGTGTGCGTGTGAGAGGAGGAGAGGCTGCACAGAATGATTCATATGGGAAATACGCCATGACCACACTGAAAACAAAACAACACCAGCTCAAATTCTGGTAGGGTTTGTGTTGAGAAGAAATGCTTTTTCATTTTTATGAAGTGGTTTGTGGTCTATATGAATAGGCTTGAGGCTTCAGCTTAATGCTTTGTGAGCTGGTGTCCACCACAGGCATTGTCATCCTGCAGGAGAAGGACTTTGTGAGCTGAGAGTCCCTCCAGGGTATGAATGGGATGGCATGTGGAGGTTCTCGTTGCTCTGCTTCTTACGTAGAAAATAAGGATTTCAGGAACATAAATGTAGGATTTCTAAGGCATAATACAAATAAATATAAATGAAATTTGAATTAAATATACTTAAAAGAAAAATTAGTTATTGGAAGCTCTATAAACAGTAAATACCACAGAATATATGTTAGTTAGTCACATGGCTGTATGAAAGAGATTAAATGATGCTTTGCGAGAAACAATCTCTTCAGCATGTGTGAATGCTCAATTCCTTTTTTCTTTTTTTTCCTGTTATTTTAACTTTCCCTGTTTCTCCCATTTCCTACCTCACTTTTTTGTTGAAAACGGAGCAAACGAATTCCCATGCATCAAACAAAAGCGATTTGGTGATGGTGCTTGTAACATGAAAACACACTTTGCCTCTCAACTTTCAGGTTGGTCTTAGGCTCAAGAAAATAACCTGCACAGATCAGTCATGAAATAAGCAGGTCTGATACCGTTCTTTTCCCACACGTGCTGAGGGACTATTCTTCTTAGAGGAATTTGTTCTCCAAAGGAGCCCTTTCCTTTCCCTCTGATTATCAGTTTGCTCCCTCTGTCTGTGACAGTTGATAAAGCAAGGGCAGCTGCAGAGCCAACTTGAAAGCATTATTTATCCTTAGATGTGGCTTTAGAGGAATATGTGATTGCTCATGAGTTTCAGATAGTTAAGATTAAAGTTACTAAGAACAGAAATCTCTGAGAGCTTTTCTTAATCTTCCTGAGAGCCAAAGCACTAAATGATCAACTTATTTCTAGTTTGTGTCATTTCAGACTTGGAAAACTTTGTGGGTAACCAGACAATTGTCTGACAAAGGAATGAAGTTCAAAAAGCTAAAAGCTTTTAGGAAGTGCGCATTCTTCTGGAATAAACACAGAGTGAGATTTTTTTTTTTTTCCCCATAAGATTTTCTAAGTTCTTACTTTTTCGAGGCGGGAAGGGGGTGGGGGGGAGGTGAGGTTAGTCCACCTCCTATTCCTTGCTGTCTGCTATACACTGTGTTTGACTCTCGAAGTGTATGTGCCAAATGAGGAACCAGTGGGCCAAATGAGGAACTTTGAAAATGGGTTATCCATGCAACCCTGGGAAAGATGCTGAAGGCAGATAACTTTGCCTACCTGCCTCCTGAATTATGGTTCTTTTTCTTGCAGGTTTCATGCAGGTGTTTCAGGGAAGGTCACATTTTTTTCTGCCACCTTCCCATCCTTTCCTGTGGCCTAGTTGCCACTGAAGCAGCTTGGATATGTGTCCTATGTTTGCTGATTTTTCTCATGACAGTGTAGGAAATAAAACCCCACAACAATTCTCTAACAAGCAAACAAAACTGTGCAGAAATTAAGGTCTCAATTAAGAAAAAGCGACTTCTTCAAAACAAGATCTTGGCTCTACCCATAGTCAACCAAAGTATTTATTGAGTATACACATTAAAGGACTTAATTTATGACGTGCATAGATGCCGTGTATCAAAAACCCAAGTGCACTGAGAAGTGAGAAGTTTCATCAGTGCTTCTTACAGTGTCAATGAAAAAACAAGTGTGTGAGCTTGTTAATTCATGTGTGAGTAAACCGGCGTTGCCATGTAGGCATTTGGGAACAGGAGAGGACACAAGCCTTCAGCACAGAATTAAACCTGACTGAACAATATTGCAGCATGCAAAACAACTTGAAGTGTTAAATGGTTAGGAAAAATAAATTTCCTCTATAGCTTTCTTGTATTGATGTATTTGGAATAATAAGCTTATTTCTTTTAAATAAATGCCATCTTTAATTTCCAGATACTCTTTTAAAAAGGCAGGTAGATTCTCCCTTGGCTGCAGTTAAATATAAAAACTATAAAAACTTCTTTATCAATTTTTTCTAGGAATAAACCTGTACTATGTGTAACTATTTCTAGCTTGACAGAACAGGAGTTGTAAGTCTTCAACCTAATAAAATCCATTTTGCTACATATTTCACCATGGGAAGGGCACTACTTTAATCAAGAGGCTATTTGAATTCATGTGTGATTTGTCCAAAGCTGAGTGTTTAAAACAGCTGATCTATATCGGAACTTAGAACAGTTTTTTGGTGAGCATGCAAATTAACTACATCGTGTTATGAAAGTACCCATTTGTGACTAATAGAAATTATCAGAGTAATTTTGCTTTTGTTCTCCTTTCATTATCCTCCTGTCCCATAGTGTAATATTGTATCTTTGGTAATATTTAACTTTCTATAGAAGAATAATGAGAAGAAAAACGCTGTGAAGAATGAGAAAGTTCTTTGTTACACACGGCGAAGATAAGACTGCTACTTGCCACATGGAGGAGCTCAAGTATCGTGCAAGGAATTACCATGAGCCTGGAGAGCTAATTCCACGGCTAAACTGGTATGGAAAAATTACTCCTGGGAGTGCCCTGGCCTCGGGTCTACCGCTGGGCCTTAGGGATGAGGTTGCTGTAACTATGTAGCAGTACTGCATAAGAATGTAATTTGTTCTATAGTAGTCTTAATACTCTTTCCAAGTGGTATGCCATACAGATCACAAAGACCCCGAACCTACTTAAACTGGTGCAAACTGTGGCTATTGCTTTTCTGTGGTTTTCTGTATCTGTTTCCACAACTCGTCCTCCTGCTACAACACGTAGGACTAATTAAGAGGAAAGATGAAAAAAGAACAAACCTGAGGTAAAAGTCATTCCTACCTTCCTGTAACAGGCTGCATTGTAAATATAGATAATGTAGATTCAGCTCCTGGATCTGTCTGTACCATCATAAAAGATCATTGACCCCCAGCTATTTTTCAGCCTCTTTTTGTCAGACAAAGAGATTTTTTTTTTTTACTCCAGGATTTTTCTAGTGGAGCAGTTTATGTGAAAATTCCTTAGTTAGCATTAGGAAATTCTGTCTCCACTAGGTAAAAGAACTGGCACCAGTTCTGTGGCAGGTGGAGCCCCTGGGCTGGCAGTGGTGAGCAGGGCAGTTCTTTATGTTAGTTGATGGACCTGGGAGTGGGGGCTGTGGGCTGTGCTTGTCTTGGTCTGACCAGTTGGACCACCTTGACGTGGTCCATCTTGATACTGGTTTCCTGGGTTTCCTGGAAACAGGGATTCCTGTTTTCTGCTCTCCATGGTCATCCTGTTTTATGTAGGCTAGAAATGCAAGCAAAATAAATAAATAAAAAAAAAAATCAGCTCTGATGAACTAGAAAAGTAAGAGAAATGAGATGTGTTATGAATCCAGCAGAAAAGAGTGGAAAAGAGGCTAGAGGACCCCCTTGCATCTCATTTCTTAAAATCAGGTTTTCACAACCTGCTGCAAAAATGTTTACCCTCAGTTTAAGGTACCAGTTTTAGCTGATCCATGTGGCTCTACCTGAGGTGCATAACAGAGGGCCTGTGGGAGCAGCTCACCTAGCAGCTCTTGGGGGAAACAGCTGGCCATAGTGAGCTGCTGAGTCAGAGGCAGGGATGGGACTGGGGAGAGAACAGCAATCTGAGAACCTCATCTTCTGAAACTGCTGTCTTGCACTGAGTATTTCTGGTTGAACATGGGCTTTTCCCTCCTTTCACGGTAATACAATCATGACTCAAACCCTCTTTTCAGATGAACTCCTTTTGTTATCAGATTTCTTTTTACCGATGAATTACTGTCAGATGATTACTACTCCTCTCCTTCCCAGAAAAAATAACCATTTATTCTTATCCTGCTTCCTACCCGTGCTGTTGATCAGGTCAGGTGTGCAACTGGCACGGGCGTAGCATGTGCGCTGTGTTGTAGGCACACGTAAGCTTTTGGAGAAAGGAGAAGCCACCTCAGAGTCTGTGGTGCAGCTGAACTTCTGCATTTTCCCTTTTATTATTCCCTCTGGTGGTCTCAGTTGGGGCACAGCGTGCTGCCATAGCAGAAGCCTGAAGAACTTTGGGGTTCTCCAGCCACTATTGCTTCCCGCTGCTAGCTCCTGAGGGAAACGGCAGCCTGGATGTTTTGCAGGTGGCAAAGGTGGTTTAAAGTAGCCATTGCTGCTGCCTAACAGTTGATTTTAAGTCACTGGGCATACACTAAAAATAAAAATCTTAGTCTTCTGAAGTTGACGATTAATGTATGTTCTATAAGGGATTCATTTTCCTTCAATGAAAAAATATCTAAATTATAACTTTTTAAATAACTCTGAAAGACTTTCTGTTCTTGTAAATCTTTGACTGGAAAGGTTAAAGTAAATGACCTTAGCTGCAACCAGCCTTATTTATACAAATAATTTAATTTTTACATTCGCCTTTGAGGAATGTTAAATTTCTCTTTTTACAGAGACGTCTTGCCTTATTTCCTGAGATTTAAGGCACAAAAAAAAAAAAAAAAGAGCTCATGACATTACTGTCTGAAACAATTCAGAAATGTGACACTCATGATGGCTGCAAGGATAGCTGCTGCTGCTGCTGCAAGTCCAGCTGGAAGAGTGCCAGTAGGAGTCACTTATCGAAATCCAAAATTTTTTCTTGAGCTAATACACCGTTTTGTCCAGGTGTGTGAGATTCAAGTCTAGTAAACTAAATATGATTCAAGCATTCAGATTGGAACTAGGGTTTGGAATGTGATTCCTAAAATAATCTATGTTTGTACCGTTGCCTTGTTTTTTTTTTTTGTTTTGTTTTTATCTGCTGCAATATTAGCAAATACAGTGAGTAAGTTATTTTGCTTAAAGGTGCGGTAAGTGTGGCAATATAGCACAGAACTTGTTCTAAATTAGCCATTATGGGTGATAAATTATCTATTTTTGAACTGCTGGGGCAAAATAGAATGTGCATACCGGAGATTATAAACTGCTGTATGCTTTAAAAATAAATTGTATGCAAAATTAATTACTGGATTCTGATGAAATAATAAAAGCTATGGAAAAGGTACACCTTCTTTTAATTAAAAAATACACTCTTTGTATTAAGATGCAGCAATACACAGAGTAACATATGCTGTCCAAGAGATGCAAGGTAGTCCTAATTCCATAGATTTGGGATGTTAGAAACCTTAGTTTAGGTTTGAGGGTCCCCTTACAGAAAGCTGAAGTAATTAAACTGTGCAGCTGTGCAAATAGAGGGCTCCACTTCACTTGGTAGGAACTTGCTTTGGTGAAATTGTATGGGGAATAGCAGAGAGGAAATTCTGGCCAGGAAAGTGCCTTTTGCCTCTGCTTCTTGGCAGTTTAATCTAATTAAAAGAAAGAAAGGTTTCCCAATATAGCTCTCCTGTAAAAATGTAAGAACTTCATAAACCCCTTCTCTCTCGACTTCAATCATTTAAGCAGCCCATAATGACGCTCAGGGTAAAGAATTAATCTTTACTTCCATGCTGAAAGTCTTTAACTGTGATAATTCTTGAGGGATCTTTCAAAGAGCAGAGTTGTGCCGACCCTCTTGAGCAAGTCATTAATGAAACAGTTTTGTGATAAATAGTAGTGTGCTAATGACCTGCAAAGGGGGTTTATAGAGAAAGACACTGATCTCTTGGGGTCACTATAGCTGGTATTGCATTTTTAGGAGGAATAAGGGTTTTAATACTTCAGTGCCAGATACAATCCATCTCAACAGTTTAAATCTCTACTGAAAGCCCTACTACAGGGTCAACAACTTCTTCACACTTGACTTACGCCTTCTTTCTGTGTGCTGTATAGACCTGCTGCTGTATGCAACAGCCACTGACCTTACAGCTATTAAAAGCCATCCTTCTGCTTCTGGAAGAATTTGCAAAGGCTTTCTTTTTTTTTTTTTTGGTTTTTAATTTATGTTTGTAAGGCTTTTTGTGATTCTCAGAGAGGAGTGTGAATGCAAGGCTTTCTGTTCTTATTGTGCCAAATCTGGAGTTTTCCCTCAGGACTCCATTCTCTGGGAGTCAAATAGTGCTGAAGAAGGGCTGTGGTCCAGCTGGAAAGCCTGACACACCTGCCACTGCTTTGTGCCTGCTGCAAATCTTGAACTCCAGCAGTTTCATTGCCTTTGAGAGGATTTCGGTGAAGATTCCTACCACCAGGTGCTGCTTTGCCACGGTGCTGTTTTCTAGATGTGTGCTTATGATGGTTACCTTGTAGAGCAAAAATCTGTATTTGACTTTGGAAATACAACATTAAAAAAGAGATCATATCTCTTTCTTCTCTTGAACAGATAATAGATCTTGGCTTTTTTTTTTTCTTCTTTTCATTTTCTCATTTACCCCACTTGTTCACATTCTAAAAATTAGTTGTTGACTTCCTTTCAGTCTTGAAAACTTGGATGACTGTAAGTTTATCCAATCAGTCTTCAAGGGTAAAATCTATTTTTTCTCCTTCAATTTCCTTTTCAGCCTTTCTGTTATTCTTCAGAATTTTGGCTGTAGAAACTGAAGAGCTATAAGTAAGTGTAATAAGGACTTGCCTCTTTTTTCATTTCACCTAGCAGTGTGTCCCCATTTTATCCATCCCCAGTCTAGAACATCCCCCAGCAAAGCAAAACATGGGAAAGATTGCTGCTTCAGCTATTTGTAAGGGTAAAAGTAATTTGAAACATCATTACTCTACCCAGAGGAAAGAAATACTGGGAACTGGAATCTTGGAAGGCAGTACTTTCTACTTCTATGGCATGGCAATGCTTTGGATAGAAGTTATTGCAAGGTTGAAATGCCTGTGAACTTGATGTCCTCTTTTGGTGAAAAATTATTTTGTGTCTGTAGTTGAATTCTCCTCCTTTCCCTGTAATCCACGCCTACATGGTGCAGATTTGAAGAGAACTGTATTTATCCATATAACTACATGAAACAGCAGGAGTGGTCTATTTATAAGGTGGGAGATGGAATGACCAAATTTTTTAAAAATTTAAGTCTCTAAATTTGGATCCTAAATAACTGATCTGACTCTCTTCAGAAGTGATCAGTGTTCTCTAGATCCTGTGGGAAGGAATGTTAAAGACCTTTCCAAATAAATGTGGTGTTTTTTTCTGATGTCCTAATCTTCAAATTCACGTGCCTGAGGATAGAGAGGAAAAATCCAGAAATTTATCCAGATGTTTTACTGTGCATTCCCTAACAGACTTGTATAAAGCGTACAATAAAAGAATGAGGAGAATAAAGTTTCCATATCTGTAAAGCCCCAGAAATGTGTTTGAGGATTTACCCTGATATCTCCTAGGCTAGATGATATAATGCCAGATTAGAATAGTTATGATCACTGATGAGAAGTAGGAATGATAATATTCACTAGCTGCTGTATTCTTTAACTTCCCTGCAGCCTGAAATGCCTATTAAAATAGTTGTAGCATGTGGAGTGCTAATACAATACATAAGGATCTGTGTGGAGAGAAAAGGTTTTAAAATAACTTTTCAGCCTGCAATTTTTCTCTTTGTCTGGGAACAAGATCTTGCTTTGCTCCCAGATGTAAATCCTGCTTAATGAAGTGCCTTAGGAAGGGTGTCTTTCAAAGTAGTGTCCTCTGTCTCCTTCTAGTGTTAATATCTACTTAGAAAACCTTCTGAAAAGTAATGCAGAGGATCTTTTAAACATTAGAAAGACACTTTTTTTTCTTTACTAATCGCTGAATGGCTTTGCATCAAGCTTGTACTTTTTCACTTCAAATCCATGCAGCCTTTCTTTGAGTTGAGTGAAGGTATTTGCACTTTTCTAGCACGTGGTCAAGTTTCAACTGCTCCTTTGAAGTGCTGTTTAAGGTCACTATCCTCCAAGCAGTCTAACACAAAGCTCAGCTGGAACTGCACCAGGACGATTTGCAGGGTGAAAGTCACTGTAACACTTTGGTTCGATCTAGCGGAGAAATCAGAAAAGCCCCACAGATCCAGCCAAGACCTCAACAAATGGGAAGGTTTTCAAAGTTTTCCTACCTCCTTCCAGCCCTATCAAACACCTGCTTTGTGAGGAGTTGTCTTTGGCTAAGGTTTTTTCAAAACCTTGTCTTTTTTGGAATAAGAGTTTTCAAGAAAAACATTTTGTAGCCGGGGGGACATACCAAAATTAGGAGTTAACAAGGATGTATTATGGCTATTATGGCTGTACTCATCAAATGCTTCCAGTAAGATCTTGTTCAGTCAGCTTTAGCCTTCGTGTGACCTCTGTTTCCAGAAATCCAGCTTTGTATTCCTTTGATACTCTTTCAAAATCTCCCCCTCTCCTGCCTTTTCTACCTGCTGCCTCTGAGGTCCTCCAAGATGTTGAATGTGCTGGATATAGTTAGAGTCATGAAAAATTCTTGTGTGCATCAATTGTTGCTCACACCAACTATTTATCATATGCCAAGCACTTCACAGGCACATAAGGTAGAGATGCCATTCCAGGTGTCTCTCCACATACTTTTAACAGTATATATGTCAGTAGTACTCTTTTCATTCCTGAAATTACACACATACTTTACTGCACTGGGACTGAAATGCTCATCAGTGTGCAGAATCACAATCTTGAAGATATATGTGGTGTAAAGTTTGCTGTGTCTACCCAGAAAACACTTTGCATGCTGATTATACAAAATAGAAAGCCAGCCAAGCGTGTTCACAGTGGAGTAGTGACTGCAGACAAGTCTATAGCTGCAAGCTGTGCCGAAGCTCCCAGTTCCTGCCCTCGGCAAATTACCCCAACACTGAAAAGCAGAGTTCTGTGGAGAGGAAACGAGCCTGGCTCTTATTAGGGCAGGAGGCTTTTGTTGATATCATAAGGAACTATTTTTCTGAGGAAGAAACAGATATGACAGAACCAATGCTTGGTAAATATGACAGATGAACAGACTTTTACAGAGCAACAATATGTTGTGCTGTTTGATTGCTCACTGTTTGGCAGACCTGTTCCAGGGAGCTAGATGATTGCATGTGAGCTTTACCTTACTGGCTCAAAATGGCAGTAATGCTCTCCTTTAATATATGGAATACCTTTGTTATATGCTGGTCCTTCAGATTTCCAATAGAAAATGATTTTTAGTATTTCTGTGTCCTCAACTTTTATAACAAGTGGACCGTAAATCTGCTCTCTAATACTGTGTGTTCTGTAGAACTGGTGGTTTATCACAGGGATAATTTTATAATTTGTGTCACATGGGGACTCAGGTTGTAAAATGAATGTTGGTTCTAATGCTACAGTAGTTTGTTCTGATCCAGCTCACTGCTGCACTTCTAATTCCCTTCTGAATATGCTTTTGAGTAAGCTGTGCAATGGAATTTTATACTTGCCTTTACTTATATCCCACTGGAAAAAATGAAGAGAGAAATATTATGCTATGCTTTTATAATTTTTCTTTTGATGAGAATTTTATTCTTAACCAGTGTTTCTACTCATTGACACAACTACTTTTGATTAAAACACTGAGGTTTGCTTATTAAGAATTTGTATGTATTTATGCTGCAAGCTCAAGTACTCTATTTAATTTTTTTTTTTTGCTTTTGCAACTGCACTGTGAGCTGATATCAGAACTAAAATTATTTATGAAGAAAGAAAGCTTATAATTTCACATTTTCAAGGATAGGAGATACTTAATTTTTCATAATGCTTAAAATTTTTATAATGCATTAACTTTTATAATGCATAAAAACTTGACATAATGTAAGTTAGCTAAGGTGTAGTATATGTGTCAAGGAATGCACATTTATGGCTAGTCCAGTGGATGTGGAGGTCTTTGGCTGCCCCTCTTCACACCATCCAAGCATAAAGCAGTTCCTTGTTTGCATCACATTACATTACATTAGTACAGAGTACAAACTTTAAGTACAGATTTGTGTCCTTTCTGATAACTAAAAGAGAAGATAACTTTTCTTCCAAAGCATTTTGTATCTCTATACCAGTCAATTGTAAAGCTTCTCCAGGGACATCTCTTTTGTAGTCTTAATGCACTGCTTACACATCCCACTCTTGACACATAATCTTTTAAACTGCACAAAGAGCTCTGCTCTGTGATACTAAGTCTTCTACAAAGATGAGTTGTGTTTATTGCACTGGGTGTATTTAAACTACTTATCCTATATATCTGCTTAAACCGATGTAGGTAAAATAGGCAATTACTGCAGACAGCCTGTAAATCTGACATTCTTTAGAGGCCTGGAGCAATTAGCTATTTCCAGTGCAGAGTCATAGAATGAATTTTAAAGGAATCAGTTTATGCCAAGTCTTTCTTAATGTCTAGTGACAACAGGAAAAAAAAGATAGTGATAGCTCATCTAGGAATGATTCTATTATGTAGAATAATCTGAAGCTATGCAGAAAAACATGCTGTGAGCAGGAGAGGTCTCTGGAGGTTTGTTGTGTTTTTTTTAAATCTTGAAAGGCACAACTTTCTTGTCGCTAACAAGGCTTTACATCAAACAGTTGATTCAAAAAAGTGTGGCATTTATCTTAATTTTGCTCTTTTCAACTTCAGTGACACCATTTTGCCACTGAGCGGAAGTAAGATTAGAAAGTGCGGAACATCTGACAGATTTTCTTAAGATGGGAGTTTTCTGGATTTGCAAAGAACCCTATCTGTTTGTTGCATAGAAATCACATGTTTCAGACTAAATCTTGGAAATTTAGTGCAGCCATAGAAAATTTCAGAAAATTTGGAGCAAAATCTCTACATGTGTTTCTCTCCTCCAGTTGTAGTGAAGAAAAATATTTTTTATATGTATGCATGTGTGTATGCTCTTTTAGATACATATATTCAGAGGCAGAGCTTAGCTGAGGTTATGGTGTGTTGAAAACTTTTGAGTATCACTTTGTTTTTTTTTTCTTTGGCTGAAGTTGTATGTGAAAATTTAGTCCTGGTTGGGGATCACTGATCTAGAAATGTTGCTTCCTTTACATATAAAAACACTAAACCCATTCATTTAAAGAGAACATCACTAGGAAGACTTTTTAAAAATACTTTTTCGGTAAAGCTGTCTACATCCCAGCTTATGATTTAGCGGTAAGACTGTCTTTTGACACTGGAGTACTTAGGGAGCCATCACAGGTCACAGTATATTGGTTTTAGTTGTCCTTTTCTCTAGTGCTGCCATTTCTCTCCTTCCCTTCTGCCCTTAATTGAGACCCCCAGGTTATTCAGCAGGATTGGCTCTAAATAAACACTTCTGTCAGTCTGGAAGTCTTGTGATCTGGTACTGTCCCCTTCACTGGGTCCAACAGTCATTTCTGGTGTCTCCTTTTAGTCTTGCACAAAGCCTGGGGCTTCTTGTCAATGCTACCTCTAAAACTGTTTTGCAAATTCTAAGAGAAATTATTTTAACTGGAATAGTTTCAGTTGTTTGACTTGGTCAGGATGAGTCGCTAAGATCAGGTATGATTGCCTTCCCGGTGGTTTCAAGTCCTTAAGCCTCGCAGGGCTGAGCAGTAAGACAAGCAGCAAGCCCTGATCCCTGAGTGATGTTCTCCTTTGGGCTGCACTGATCAGTCCTTATATTTCTGCAGCTTTGCAAGAAAATAAATCTGAGCATAAATCTCTTCTCAACTACCTGAAAATAGAACTGGGGAGAGCAGTGGGGGTTTCCTTCTAGCCTCTGTTAAGTAAGGTTTCTGAAATAGGTTTTCAAGGATACAGCATCAGAACCTTGGGGGACTGCTGATTGCTACCTCTAAGAATAAAGACCTGTAAAAGCAGGTCAGGGAACTGGGGCAAACACTTTTCCAATAGGAACCTACTCTCACTTTAATAGGACTCTGGGCCCAAGAAACAGGATTTCCACCTTGCATTCTCCTCAGAAGACCTGATCCTACAATCAATTTGTTCTTTTGCTAGATTTTGCTCTCTTGCACTTCTGTAAAAGGTTTTGTGTGACTGTGGACATATTAAAATCCTAAATACTCCCAGAGAGGCTCAGGAGTTTTAGGAATTATGTTCTTTAGGCAATACCTCCAAAGTCACCTAAACTTGTAATACTGTTTGTATCTGACTTCCTTTCTGTTTACTAGAAGATCATTAAAAGAACAAACAAAAAACCCCACCCACACCAAATCCAAACAAAACCCCCAAACAAACAAAAAAACAAACCCCACAAATTCAGAGGTTGATTTTGCTGAGATAAAAAAAAAAAAAGATTGGTGTGAAAGAAAGGAGGGAATTCAAACTGTATTAAGGAATTGTTTGAAGAATTCTAAAACTAGAAAGTTTCCTGTAAGAGTAGCAGATGTTATAGCGTATAACCCCTCCCCCAGTTCTAATGGAATGTGAAACTGTTGGAGATTCTCATTTGAAGGAGCTAGACACAAGAGTATAGATCTTTGTTTCAGGGAATTTGAGAATGTGTCAGACATCTCTGTTTATAAGAGGTCTTTGAAGTATCCTGCTAAACTTTGTACTTCAAGGAATTAAGGGATGTTGTACAGCTTTGTGTGAAAGAGAACTTCAAAGCACACTGAGAAGCAGTGAAAGATGTGCAGTTACTAAATTTACAGTAAAGAACGCAAGTCTTCCTTTTTATATATAATAGCAACACAATATTTATGGAGAAGGCCAGTAAGATGGGGACTGAATGGATCAGTCAGTGGGATATACAGAATTCTTTATCACTTATGTGTTTGAAATCCAGCAAACAGCGATGAAACAGCCATGGTTGTTCAAGGTGCTGAGTTAAGAGGGTTGCTGTGGCCTTTAGCTTTAAATGATGTCTTCTCTTTAAGATATCTGTGTACTTAGTTGAGCCTTGATTTTCTGAAATGGCATCTGTGTTTTCATGTTAAGCTATTAGAAGTCTTTTGGATTGCTGGGTTGTAGCAATCTAAAGGCTGTAGCTTCTGAGCTACACTAAGGATGTTGATGCTAGTATTAAGGATATTCTAGTAACATTTCAAGAAAATTTCTGGAGCTGTGGAATGAGAGAGAAAAAAATCCAAGAGATTTATGTATTTTAAGAGGAAGCTGAGAGGTATAAAAGGACGCAGGACCTTAGGGTATAAGTTAAAACCCTTAAATCTTCTAAATTTGGCAGAGATTGTCAGTCACATGCTTACTGCCAGTAACGTACAATAGTTGAAGTTCTTTAGCTTTTTCTCATTTTTTTTTCCTGCTTAGGACCTGCATGGGGATGCATATAAGGATGTCACCTGAAGGGAGATAAGGGTTATCTTCAGCTGAGAGGACCATGAATCTCTGGAGACAAAAGCCAGTAAGATGGTACCATTTGATTTGCTTTGGCTGAATTTGGATTTTGAAGGCTGTGTATGATAGACAGACCGGAACAAAATAAAGTAGGGTGTGAATTTATAGTGTACTAGCTACTACATGCTACATGTTTTTTTTACTCATTTTGGTATGTTTGAGGGAAGGGACGTCTTGTAGAGGGACACTGACAGCCTCAAGATGTGGGCCCGTGTGAACCTCATAAAGTCAACAAAGACAAGTGCAAGGTCCTGTACATGGGCTCGGGCATTCCCCAATATCAATACAGTCTGGAGGGCGAATGGATTGAGAGCAGCCCTGAGGAGAAGGACTTGGGGATATTGGTGGGTCCATGAACACACATTGGGTATGAGGTTGCAATGTGTGTTTGCAGCCCAAAATGCCAATCAAAAGCAGCGTGACCAGCAGGTAGAGCAGGGTGAGGTGATTCTCCCCTTCTGCTCTGCTCTCATGAGACCCCACCTGAAGTACTATGTCCAGCTCTGGGGCCCCTGACATAAGAAAGACATGGATCTCTTGGAGCGAGTGCAGAGGAGGGCCATGAAATTGATAAGAGGACTGGAGCACCTCTCCTGTGAAGACAGGCTGAGAAAGTTGGTGTTGTTCACCCCAGGGAGAAGAGAAGGCTCAAGGGACATCTTGTTGTGGCCGTTTAATATTTAAAGGGGGCTTATAAGAGAGATGGAGAGAGATACTGGAATGGGTTGCCCAGAGAAGCTGTGGATGCCCCATCCCTGGAAGTGTTCAGGTTTGATGGGTCTTTGAGCAACCTGGTCTAGTGGAAGGTGTCCCTGCCCACGGCTGGGAGTTTGGACAAGGCAATCTTCAAAGATCCCTTTCAAGCCAAAGTATCCTATGATTTTATATTCATAGTATACTTTATGTGAGCCCAGTACCTTCATTTTGTTTAGCAGCAGGATATTCCATATTGCACAAAAGCATTTTTTGTTTCTGTGTAAGTAGTAACTAAGACACATTTAGTATCACTCCCTGTATCCATGGCTTTTCAGCTTATCCTAAGAAAGATGTTTCCTGGAATTATTCGGAAGGAGCGACTGTAACCAGGAGGAGAGAGCTGGTGCAAGAACTGGATTAGGGAATGAGGCAGACAGGACTAGCACAGCTGCAGCTGGTAGAAGACGTTGAGGATAATAAGGATTGGTGACCAGGAGCAGAGGAAGGCCATGACTTGTGGGAGCTCTCAGCTAACCCAGGGGCAGAAATTTGCTACGCCAACTTACTGTGCATTAACTTTGCAATTTAAAGAAGCCTTAAATGACTGAAAGAAAACCATGTGCCCAGAGAAACTGTTTAGAGCATTATTCTTCCAGATTATAAATTGAGCTAGTTTTATAATCTAGATTTTTGAAAAACCAAAAGAAATGAAGCCACCCCCATTTTTGCTGCTTCTCCAAGTGACAACAGTATGTCATCAACTAAATCAATGTAAATGAGTGCTGACTCCAGTTTTCTTCCTCACTTAGCTACGAAAAATATTGAAAGTTTCTTTGGTGATGTTTTATTCAAATTTACCAGCTGGAAAGGGAAGAAGCTGTGGCTCCAGAGATTCGCTGTCAGCTGTGCCATGCATCTCCAGAGACTGCTAGATCTTGCTTTGGGGTCTTTGTCCTATACAAAGCTACTAGGGGCTGCCATCATTCCCATTATCATATTTGTCTTGATCCTATTGTGGGTTCACAAGATGAATGAATGACAGATTGGATTCAGTGACTTTTCTTCTCCTAAAACTTGGCAGAAGGTCACATTTCCTTCCTTTTTTGAAGATGATGTAATCCAGCAGTGCCAATGCCTGTTTAAATATAGGAAGAAAGATGAGCACTCTGTAAGATCTTATATTGTTTCCTCTTCCTGATATCTTGCAATAAATACCACAAAAAAAACATTAAGTGAGGCACAGTTGTAATTCTAATAGATTTTTACGGAGCAAGTACTTTCAGAAGTATCCATTGGAGGACAGTAGAACACTACAAATCACAGGAAGCGTGGTGATTCTACTTTAAGAAAAATCCACATTTCTCTTTTAAAGAAGAAAAATGAAAGTAGAACATTTTTTGTTTACATAACACTGTCTGAAAATCCATTATTATTTGACAGTTTTTCTCTGTCTGTCACACCTTTTATAGCTCCGTTATTGTTTTGTTTTTGGGAGTTGTGTCATGTACTCACTCTCAGCTGCTTGTATAATCACTTATTCTAATTTTAAATAATTCCCAGATGGGTTTGAGCTTTTCTGTTCGTTTTTTATTTTTATTTTTTTCCCTTTTCATCTTTTAATCATTTACAAGTGTTACATTAGCTTTTGTATCTCATTTATATGTAAAATTATTACTATTCTTGCTTCTTCTTGCTTATCTCACAGAAAAAGTTTAATGAGTGGCCAATCACTAGTAACATAACCAAGACATAACTCAGATAAATTAGTGCTGGATTGAAGAATGCTTTTTACTCAACGTGGTTCTCTGTGAATGGAAGAAAAAAGACTTCAGGTTTTGATTCAGTCTAACACAAAAAAGCTCTTGTTTGCCCTCTCACTGACAGCATCATACTCCTTTCTGCTCACTTCCAGTGCATTCAAAATTGCAGCTGCTGAAATTATTATTCTCCTCTGCTGTTCAGAGGGTGGAGGTAGAAGATAACTGTGTTGTATTTAAGTTTTTTTGGTTGTTTTGGTTTTGTTTTTTTTCCCCCTGTCCTTAGTTCTAAGGTCTCTCACAGCTTTGAACTTTAGTTTTATTCAGAGCTGTGGTATTAAACTCAGTTTTCTTCCCAACTTCCAGACCAATCCATCCTCTCCATTTGAAGCAATCTTTCCTTTCCACTTGCAATACAGTGGTAGTAGGATATGATGCTGTGCTGGTTTAAAGGTAAACTGGCAGGAGAAATGAACCTAACTCAAAAGAGATCATAAGTCAGAGTTACAATGTAATAAAAATAATACAATGAATACAATTATACAGACAAATGGTTGGTTTTAACCCACAAAACCCAGGTGTATAACCTGGCACCCTGGAGCATGAACAGAATGGTGTTCCTTGGCCCCCGGGCTGAGCCCCACGTGGGCCCCCTGACTAAAAAGTAAAAAGAAAACCTGTTGGTGAGCATGATAGTCCAGTCAAGGTTCTGGTCCTCCTCTGGATCCAATGAGTGATACCAGAATTCCCAAGACCACAGGATTATATACACTCGGATTCAGGTGGGAATGCCCAGTACCTCCCCCAGGGCAGGGAGTTCCACCATGGCTGACTGTGAGTCCTGAGATATTTTTGGAATCCTTGATGGCCCATTAGCAGACATGACCCCTCAGGATGGGTGTGGAGGTGCTAATGACTCCGGAGGGGAGTTGTCACACCTGAGTCATTGGTGAGAGGACAGGAACATGCTCCTATCTCACAGGCCTCTTAACACCCAGCTTACAGCCTGAGGGGTCAGGTGCGCTCTGGGCAGCTGCTGTAGATGGTCTATTGTTAGCAGTTCCTGGGAAATGACATAAAGGGTGTAGAATACACAGTTTGGGTTACACCCACACAGTGATGGTTGCTCTAACTGGGACAGGTATGGCACCTTGAAATGATCTCTTGGAACTGATGCTTAAACATGAAACATTTATATCTTTCATAATATCTGACTTCCATGTGAGAATACTTGGAAGACTAATTAATGAATACAGGTTCATTGGGGGTGATGGGAAGAAGAGTAATGAGAGTTGTGGATAAGCTTTGTGCTTTCTGGTCTTGCTACTCTGGTGACTGTGATTCCTTTGCTGTCACATTTTTATGTTTCCTTGTTGTTGTGGTTTTGCCCACCAGCCCGTCCCTGGGGCTGAAGATGGTTTTGTCCAAGTAGATTTCCGGACAAAACCCAATCAAAACTCGTAGTGACACCTTTGCTAATTACATATTTAA
>JAYRBT010000082.1:37506354-37519800 GCA_036023395.1 Myiotriccus ornatus | reverse complement strand
TGTAGAGTTTAAGATTTCTTAAAAATGTAATTCGCAAAGGCGAAGGGGGGAATTGTCGTGGTTTTGCCCACCAGCCCATCCCTCTCTATGTGTAAAGTAGGTTGTGTTGTCATTTTTACATTAATTTCATGAAACTATGCATAAATTATTTATTCAGTGGTGGATAATGTAATAGTAATTTCAAAAAAAAATTATATTAAATACTTTTTATAAATAATTCAGTTGAATTTGGCTTTTCATTCCTTATTTTTGCGTAGGGTCAAGCTCTAGAGGGGTAAGTTTCTTTACACTTCAATGACCTTTATACAACTGCAGCTTTAATTCCTGGTTTAGTTTAAAGGACAAACTAATGCTTTGCAAAGTTCAGTAATCAGTGTATGTACACACATAGAGATACCATGATCACACATGACATTTCCATTTTATTGCACACAAATTTAACTGTGGATCATGAACTTGAGCTAGTATTTTGTGCTTCCATTTCCCTCTTCTAGTGCATGTGGTTTTGTTTCTCTGCTTGTGGTTTTGTTTCTCTGCTTATGTTTTTGTGCAAAGCCTGTCCATTGTACTTAATTGTTTTAAATTGTAATATAATGGTGAGAAAGAGGTACTTATGAGGGATTTTCTATTTAGAAGGTGGTTTCACAGTGATGTGTGATTAATTTATTTCTATCTCCTACTGTTTCCCTACTCAAATGATTTCCTGATGCCTACTCTAGGAATCAAAGCACGTAAGAATAGACAGGGGCAGATAATAAGTCAGATTCTGCTATTATTTAGTAAAAGGCACTATCTCTACTTAATTCTAGACAGTGTGGTGCCACACTATCTTCTGTAATCTTACAAGGACAGCCTGCTAGGAAAGCTATTTGTTACAAACTACTCTTTCCCATAATGTTTATTGTGCAAAGGAGAAGGATGAATGGATAGCCTTTGGGCTATTGAACCCCTCTGTGTGTAAGCAAAGCAGGGAAATCCCTAAAATTTAACCTACAGTTCTGCCTATAATGAGCCAGGTTGCTCCCCTGTTACTCACATCACTGGTTGTCTTTCTTGTCTGATTGCTTTGCTGGTTTCCCTGGCTCTAAGCAATGTTTAGCATTGTTCAGGTAACTCAGCCTGGCCCAACACTTGCAGTAAAGATGACGTTTCACCTTTAGGAACAAAATACAAATTGAATAATACCAAACTGAAGCTCAAAAATTCTAAATTATTTATGTTTGAAGTGGTTAGAAGTCCCTAAAACACTCTTATAATGTGATATTTGAATTTTAAACATTTACCATGTTTCCAAGTTTATGGGATTGCTTCCTCTGAGGATTTATTTAAACTCTACCTATGATGACTATCTTTATTATCCAAATTGCATAATACTCTAAAATTGTTGCAGCTTCCAGAGGCCTTTAACCTCTCTTATGGCAGCTCCAGTTCCAGCATATCTGCAATTCATCAGGTACATCAAGTCTTATGTGCACTGAAGCTCACAGATGGAATTGAATTTTGCCTTTATGCTGATGATAAATTGCTAATGAATCCAATATAAGCAGCCTGAAGAGAGATGGTGGCTCTCTCTGACTTGCCACTTCTAGCCATGAACATTAATATTCATATGACCAAGGCCTTTAGTTAAAAATAAAGGCTATTTGATTCTGACGCGAGTCAGGAACACTTCTCCACATTAGTGGTCAACGTTGTCATTGATTTGAGTCTTTTCTGAGTGATACTATCTACTGTACCCAAATTTCTCTTGCTTATGTATCATGGGTTCATGACATGGGTGTTTTTTTTAAACCAGATGTCATTAAATTAATATGAAGAGGCATACTGTCATTTGAAAAAGATCAGGTGGGTACCCAGAGCTAAACTGAATTTATCTCCAGGACACTATTTTGGAGGTTATTTGGCAAGACCTTGCATACATAAGATGGGAGGTTTATTTCACTGTAACTTTTTACAAAATACAGCAGCCACAGATTACAGAGTATCCTTGGAAAGCAGGAGTGCTCTTTTGTCCTTACCTTTCTTTGCCCACCTGTAAAATAGTGAGTGGTGCATTTTTTCTAACAGTCTCTTGTTTCAAAGTGCACCATTATAGCCTGAGATGACCAACAAATATGGAAAGGGGACTTAGAATTGCCCAGACGATTTTGATTTTCATTAAAGCAATGGAAGGTTAGAAAAGATTTTTTTGCAATTCTTGAATGAAACTCCTGCTCCTCTAACAGTGCTATCAGAATGAGATTGAGTCTTGTGTGCCCTTTATCTAGGAGGTAAGACACTGTACTGCCTAAAAATGCACCTTCTAACTTTCACCCCAAATTTAACTGTGGCTCTTTTCATGCTTACTTGTTCTTGGTGTTCTTTGAACTTGAATTTGAACACGTAATTTCTCCCCTAGGGGTTTCCCTCCCATTATACATACAGATAGCAATGAACTTCTTCAGTCTTTGCTTTACCAGGTGTATTATCTCAGAAAATGAAAGATTGCTGCTGCTCCCTGTGTGCCCCGTCTGAGGAATGAGTGTGTACGGCAGAATCCCTGTTGTGGATCCTGTGAGGGATCAGAATGACCTCTTCTCAGCTGCTACCTCTGGAGCTCAGCTCTGTAGTGGTGGTTCTCAGAAGCAGCATTCTGCTGGGGAATACGACATGGTGCTGGAACAAACTTCAGTGCTGTTGAGGAATGAACTTCTGGAAATTTGTAAACTGAAGAGTCATGACAAATTTCTGTGCAGACTTTGTACTAATTTTTAGATGTGATGAACCACCATGTAAGTGTTTGAGGGTGACTAAATTAAGTGTGTGGAATTTGAAGCAGGCTCCATAGACATTAATCTAGTGGAGTTGCTTGTTAGATACGAAAAAAGAGGAACCCAGCCTTCTGTAAAGGGAACAGAAAAAGTGCTGGGTGATTGGGTTAGTTGATTAAATGCTTATTGGGAGAGTTATATAAATGCTTATTGTGAGAGTTATATATAGGTAGATTAATGCTAACTTAAATAAATAAATTAAAAAAACGTTCATGGAATTCCTGAAGGAGCAATTTTGCCACTTGTTCCTTCCTTTTTTGAGTTTCAGTTAAAGTGTACAACCTTGTCTGCATTATAGAGCTAATTCAGAGGAAGGGAGAGATTGAATTTAGAGTTCTAACTGCACTTCTAGGTAACTCCAGGCATGGACTTCTCAGTTTTATTCCAAAATGAATGTCTGTGATCTGAGTGATCTGGAAGTAACTGTTCTGGATTCACTTATGACTTCCTTCTATGTAAGCAAGTCTTTACTACTGTCAAATACTTTTTTCATCTGGAATATTTATATCTGGATAATCAATAATTCAGAGTAGTTTATAATTTATTATAATAACTCATTAATTAGTCCCAAATCCTATTCTTTTGCACAGTGTAGATGAAGCTGGCTTAATGGCAGTGAAGCTGTACTATTTCTGGCCTTAAAAGACTGGACAATGGAAGAGTGGAGACAGAAAGAGAGTAAGTGAGCATGGGTTTTTGTTATTATCCCCAAACAGCATACTCTGATACAGAAAGACAGTGAGGAAAATATTGTTACTTACTACATATCACAAAATCTTACCAGCTGTGCTTTGGGCATGCCAGAGCTAGATTTCATAATTTTCTCTGCTTTCTGCAGTTGTCCCTGCTCTCCATTCTCCTGCCTGGAGAGCTGCTCCTTTCCCTCTGCTCCTCTGCTCTTTCTGCGGGAGCCAGGGGCACGTGGAAACTGATGATTTTCTGCCCTGCTCTGCTACAGCGAGTGACGCTGAATTTTTCTTTTGTGACAGGCTGACAAAAACCTGAACAGTATTAATTGTCATAGGTAATTGCAATCAGAGCTTGGTGTCTAGAGAGTTTTTTGGCTTAGCTGAAGCATGAGGAAAGCCGTTCCTTGGACAGGTATAAAGAATCCTGCTTCAGAGGTAAATTATTGCTAGCAAGGGACTGCACCTTATGCCATTCCATTGCTACCACCACTACCCTTTTTTGTAGAACTATTTGCTGTTAAGGCTTGTTGCTCAACATCTCTACCTAGAGATCAGTGTCTGATGACAAAAAAAATGAGAAAATTTTAAATGGTAATAGTAAACCTCAACTCCTCTTTAATTTTAGTTTTTATTCTGATACTGTGCTTCTTGCTAATGTTGTATTCGTGAATGATTGACATGAGCTGACACTATAAAGTCATGGTCAGACTTTGTGGATTTCCATCTTGACTCAAGAAATTTTAACTTTCAGGCTGAAATCACCTTCATTAGGCTGGAGTTGCTTGTTAACTTACAGATACTTTCCTCCATTCCTCCATTTCCTCCATAACTTGGATTTAGTTAAATTGTTTCTATTATATAAACAAGAATAGATTTTGATTTATGGGAAGCTTTGTTCAACGAGGAGTTAATGCACCCACTCTCCTTTCCTACCACTAGCAGTCCCAGTGTGTGTCAGTGATCGGTAAGCGAAGATGATAACCTGGAGGCATTGTGCTGGTAGCCTCTAGAAGTAGTCAGGTACAGCCTAAAGTTGCTTTAAAATTATGCAAGATAGACTATAAAACTTATAGGGTTATTCTAATGCATTTAATTAGTATTAAAACCAAGATCTACATTTGCATGCTTTCTTTTGGTATGTAAGTGTGCACACCATCTGATAAGCTAGAATTGTGGAAGGTCATCTAGAGGAAGAATAGAATAAAATTTTCCCTGTCTGCGAAAACATCTGCAGATCTAAAATAAAAAGTGGGAGGAGGGGGGAAGAGAGTGGAATGAACCAGAAATTCTAACAGGGACATGGGTTGCTTACAAATAAGTATAAACTTTCTCTGTAAGATTGACAGTTGCATAATGCAGAACAGGGAAACTGGATAACTGGAGCTGGTGATCACTGATCCAGGATGGAACAATTTAGGGATGTCAATATCTACTCTTAATTGGAGTCAGAATACAAGGTACAATTGTGCACTTCTTTCAGATCTCGTGACTGTACTGAAGCCCCTTTTTTTAGCTGGCTATGGTCGTGGTGGAGAATAAGTTTCAAACCTGCTAATTTTGAAGGTGAGCACTGTAGGAGCAACTTGGATCTTAAAGTGACTGCCAGTTCATCTTTGGTGATTTCAGTGGGGAATACTCTGACCCTGTTGTTCATGCTGCCTGTACCAGTGCAGCCTGGGAATGCTGGTGCTATAGAAAATGTGCCATAGTTTGAGGCACCTTGTCTGTGCTTGGTTTAGACTAGGTGCTGGATAAAAATGTCCTTACTGTCAGGCCTTTTCTCCTTCATTTTGCTGCCTGGGACTTCCAAAGTCTATTATTTCAACTAATGACTCACCATGAAGCCTTGCTTTGCCATAATGCCACCCAAAAATGCGTAGGAGACACCCTCACATTAACTCCCAATGCAGCACAATTGAAAGTCTGAGAAAGGGAATTTCCACTGGTATTCTCATGTAAACTAGTAAGGTGAATCCAAAACCTGTTAAATTTTCTGAAGCCCAGAAAAACATCGGGAAAATTAATCCTGGTCACTGAAGGCCCAGCAACGATGTATGCTGAGCATCTGCTGTTCCCCTGAGCATCTCTCAGAAACACAGGCGGAGCTGCTGCCCTCGTTGGTATTTTTCTCAGGTTTATTTTTCATTCTTGTAATTAGGACCTTCTGATCCCTTTGAGAGTGCATAATTGAAAGCGTGTTAGCAGAGTATTCCTGATGGACATGTATTTTGGCCAGCTTCCTAGATTTCTTTTTTCTTTTCATACCAGAAAGCGATAATATATAGCTGTATACCATCACTGCATAATGCCCTTGTTTTCCTATATTTTCTGGGTTTTGTGAAGACCAGAGATCAATATAAATCCCGTGTAAACCTCTAAATGTATTTCATGTAAGTAAACTGATAATATTTGGTCGACTAATTTGAAACAAGCAAATATAAGTTCCTCTATTAAAATCTCTCACATAGATTTATATTCATCACTTTGCACTCAGTTTTTGTTTTCAGTTCACTATAACTGGATTGCATGGATTAGTTTCCCCTAAATTTGTCCAAGCTAAATGCTAGATTATGTTACGGGCTTGTACTTCGCTTTCTGTAAAGAGCTTGTAAATCCTTTTGGAATAGTAGCATTATGGTAACATTAAAACCAAAAATGTAGATCAGCCAATTTCATATAGACAGTTCTATTTATCTAATAAGAAACACATCATAGTCATAGGTCGCCTATACTCCTGCTTTCATGTGGAAATAAAAACAGTATTTGAGTATTTACCTCTGAAACAGCATCTGCAGCATAAGAAGGGAAGCAAAGCTGACATGCATTTGCTAAGACAATGTTTTACATTGATGTCCTAATTCTGTTATTTACATCGGGTATCAAGAGCGGAAGTTCTGTCAAAGAGACAATTTTAAATGTATGTAAAGAAGCTAACATATGTCTTTCTTCAATAAACTTCGTTTTGTATCCTGGAAAATACAGTAAGATATAATAGACTTTGTGAATGTTGCTTAAGGAGACAGAAGGCATGGCACAAGTCCCTTTAAGAATATATGTTTTATTACAAATCTAATGGTATTTAAAACTGAAGACAAGTTCCTCATGAAAAGCACCTCTGGGATCGTAGATTATGCACATAACCTTCATCACAGGTTCCCAACTGGCCTGTTGTGGGCAAGCCACCTGATGTGGTATGGCTGTGTGGTGTGCCCCAAGTTCATCTTCCTGCACCCTGGCTCTTGCCTCTGCTGCTTCCTCATCCTTCAAGGGCTGTTGCTGAGGTTCTGGTGTCATTGCACTTCCCCTGCAGGCTTTGCTCTATGTGCTGTACTGAGCCTAAAAGGGCTCAGGGCCAATTGTGAATACAGATGTGGGAAAGCACCCCTTATCCCTTTACACCTCCCTGTGGTTTGAGGAGTGGGGTGAGAGGACAGCAGAACTAGCTCTACCCAGATTCCACGTGGGACTTTCAAAGCTATGCTGCACTGGAGGAGCAGCGTGTCGCACACCCAAATCCCACCCCACAAGGTTGCCTTGGGTAGGTGTCCTTCAGGAGATCAGCTCTCCAACTGAAGCACTGCAGCTCCAGTCAGGACAGCCTTTCTCACTAATATCACCTAAATCATGATGTACTCTACAGGTTTTTTTTTTAAGGGGGCAAGAGAGTGTATGGTGAGCTGGACCTTCAGGAAAGGTAGGCAGCTGCTGGAGTTACCCTACCCAGCCTTCTCTGTCAGTCTGCTAATAATGATTAAATACATATAGGATACTTATAATAATGGTCAAATGGTTTTTTTGCCTAATGGTGTATAAGTAAAACACATACAAATTAAAAATGTAATTTATGTATGCTTGTGGGATTATAGCACAGGGTTTGTTCTGGAGATCTCAGAAAATTAGTTGTATTTGAACATGGTTGACTTGTGATATTTTGTGAAGCCTTGGTGCCTGGACATTCTCACAGCCATGCTGGGGTCACAGCTGCTTGCTCAGGAGAGGTATCTTGTATGGAGCAGACAGCTGCGTGGGTAGGCCCTTCTGCTTGAGCACTAAGGACCAGAACTTTAAGGAAGCCTCTCTGAAAGTTCTATATCTAGTAGATTGATTTTAAATCAGGAACATCTATTCTTTTTTGTTTCCAGGTGCATCCTAAAAAGGGATTGTTATGTCTACAGGGACTATTTTAATTTAATGTGATGTTCTTTCTTAGCCTTGGTGTATCAGTACCTCCCACAGAGCATCCCCTTTTATTGTATACATGAAAGTGCCAACCTTAAAGTACTCATCTTGAGAATATACAAAATTCTTTGTAATTTGTCAACAGTTTTAAAATCTCCAAGCTATTGTCTCCTTTTCTATCACACTCGCTGTAGATGTTCTGCAGAATGGCTTGAGGTTTTGTATACAGGGGTGTGTGTAATGAAATTCTTGCAGTTAATTGTCCTGGTTTACTTTCTGCATGGAGGAGGAATTTATTCCTAATTGTATAATGAAGTGTCTGTATTAGATTAAAAGGAAAAAAAAAATAAGTTTCATTCATTTATTGCACCAGGCTATCCCCAGTCAGCTATCACTCACATGAATTTAGGTTTTCATCAGTGTGGTTGGTGTAGCTCTGTGACACTATTAGTCTTACACTGTTTGATTCCTAAGTAGTCGGTTCAATAACCACAACCAGGATGGATTTTTTTGTTTGTGTTACAAACCTGTCAAGTAAAGGGATATTTCTCTAAGCAATTGTTCCCTAGTAGAAGCAGAAAGGCATCAAAAAGGCATTCAGTCTGACCTTGTGCTATTGAGCCAGGACGATATACTGCAGAAGAAAAGCTGTCAGCAACCTATTGTGGCAAATTCTTGCTGGCCCTCAGGGCCTCACACCAGTGAAAATCTGTGCCAAACCAATAACTTGCTTTCTAATCTCTCTGTTTGGCTTATTTGTATCTGTGGCCCACTATAAAATATACTGTACCTGAAAAGGCTCAAAGCGGATGCACTCAGACCTGTCCATGAACCCTTCCTCCATAACACAAGCCAGAAATTAAGCTCAGGTGAAAGTATCTGTGTGTCTTTTCTTGGTAACAGGCCCACATCTTTCTTCCTGCTACTCTGCACCTGGCTGAAGATCATCTTGCATTATTCTGGAAGCACCCTGCTATGTGCTTCCAGAAGAATTTGGCCTTTTAGAGCCTGTTTCCTCTGCTTGTAACTTCTGCTGCTGTAAAACACCGTACTGGTAAAGGGCAACCTGGTTAACTACTTGCTCCTGAGTATTAATCTTGGTCAACAATTGTTACTACAAATACAAACTGTTATTACTTTGGCAGATGCTTCTGCTATTTAGCCCAGAGGGGACTTTTTGTCATCATTTCCTCTTCCTCACCCCCAGGCTTTTGTAAGCAAATGCCAGGAGAGCGTAACTCTAGCACTTCATCCTTCAGTAGCAGTGAGCTTGCTGTCTGATTAGGTGATGGGGGATTTTCTCCTTCAGAACCAAGAGTTTGGAACGTGAACTGCTTGATACTACATGTTGGAAGTTTTTTGTGTGTCTCAGTGTTGTTTGCATAGATGGTTATGTGGATGAATTAATTGGCCAAATCATGCCTTTTTGCACTGTAGACAAACCAGTGATGGCATAAGCCATAAGTATGTACAGGCTGGAGGTAATGACCAAATCAGTGGGTTGTTAGTCAGCACAGCTGAAAAAGGGAACAGAGGGTTACTTGTGCATGAAGACAAGCTATATAAGCATATGTATGTGGAGTTTTCCTCAAATAAATCTCCCTTCCAAACTCAAATCAACCTCCTGTAGTTTCTTCCCATGGTCGTGTGCATCTCTTAGTAACAAAAACACACATGTACATGTGACCAATCTCCACAAGAAAGCCAGAAGGAAAGAAAGTTTGTGACTCCTGTGATGCTATTAGTCTCAGTTCTCTTGCAAAACTGGGCACATGGATGATCACTCATTTTTTTCCCAGTGCTATAATTTTTTTCCCCTGCTCCTCTTCCATCCTTTCCTTTTTATTAAAAAAAGGTAGTTTGGTAAGTGTTTCTGTGATTTATCTCCCAAGGGAAAGACCATCTGTTTAATAAGCTTTATCAGATACATCATTCAGTACTCCTTACTACTTAACCAAAGGTGATTAGTTGACATGTACATGAGATAAAAATCAAACTGTTTAGGGCATGAGCTATTTAAGAAACAGAGAGAGATGTAGGATGAGGGGCTAAGTTTTTTTCTTAATCTTAGTGTTAATGAACATTTAACGTGACTGTATTATCTCTAAAGAGTAAGAACATAATGAGATAGTAAATTGGTGTGTCAAGAATTTTCTGAAGAAGAGCAATCTTTGTAACCAACTTGACTTCAGGCAAAATAGCCAAACTGCTGTCATTTGACAGTGCACTATATATCAGCCAGTGATATAAAACACCTTAGGTCCTGGGAAATGTCTGTAAAGGGTAGGTGCAAGTGCAATCTTGAGCTAGGGAATAGGGAAGGAGGTGAGGGCTGTATGATGATGTGCGGATCATGTGACTGGACCAAACTTAATGTTTCTAAGTCAACATACAGCCCACTTCTGCCCCATCATTTGCACCGTGGAGCTGAAAAGGAGAATCCCAATTGTACTTGTCCATGGGAGATTGTACAAGATCATGGGAATGGAGCAGATAATAGAGACCCCCCCCCTGAGTAATTTTGTTGAAGGTTTTTCTTATACCAAGCTTTTTAATCTTTCCTCACCTTCTTGAGGGAGGAACATATGTTTCTATTTCTGAAATCCACGACAGCCGCTCTTATGAAGGTCTGAGCAGAATTATTAAAGTAAAAGGTCTCAAAAGGTCACTCTGTATGGCTCACCAAAGAGAAGGAATTGATTTGATCAGTCTTTCAGTGCTCACATAGAGCAAAGACACTGATAGCAACACTTTGCTTAAGCTAATTAAAGAGATTGAATTTTAATGGTTATAATACAAGCCTCTTCTTCCCCTCTCCACCCCCCCCTCCAAATTAGACAGGGACGTACAAACATGCAGGTTGGAACAGGTAGCTATAACTGGGGTTAGCAACAACATTGGATAGGGAGGATATGGTCCAGTCAGGAGACAGGCATACCTATAACATCACTCAGGCCAGCCACCACTGCAGGGTTTGAGTTAAAATGAAGCCCTGGGTGGTGGGCAGGGTGTGTGCAGGTGGTGGTCCCAGCTGAGACCACTTTCAGGGCAATCTCAGCCTACAGGTGCCCTCAGGGCCCTGACACAAACAGGTGCTTTGGTTTAAAATGGATTTAGTGGCAGGGAAGTTGGTGGGGGGGAACGGTGTTGGTTGGTGGGTTGTTTAGTTCTGTGGATGCTGTAGACGTGGGGAGGTGTAGGGACCAGTTGTAGTTCCCTGGGGCTTTGGTCTAGTTCTCTTCACAGGCAGGATGTGGTGGAGCCATCAACTTGAGTCTCTCAGGTAAGTGTAGCACTTTGTTTCTGCTTTATGGCTAACACTACCAGGCAAAAGTCTGTCCCTTTGTGTGTCCTTAGGGGTAGTGGGGCATCAAGCCTGGAAGTGACTTGGTGAAACAGCTTTGCTCTGATAATTCCTTACCTGGCACAGAAAAACAACTGGAATACACATGAGACAAGCTGTGCTTTATTGTACAAGTAGATGCTTCCAAGATTCATCCAGAACTTTCATCTTGCTGAATAACTCCAATAAGGGCATTAAAGCAGAGCACATAAATTTCAGTGAACATGAGGTAGTCAAGCTGAAAAAGTCATTTTTCTCTAAGTCAATAGTGTAATATCCAGGATTTAGCTCGTGCAGATGCAGTATTAAAGTTCAGCAAAAATATTTTCAGTGACCTTGAAAATGGGTGCTTCTATAGTAAAGATATAAGCAGTGCTGTCTAAAATGACCTACAGAGTCAGCAAATATGTGGAAGCTGTTGGATACAGTTTTTAGCTCTATAATGTACTTAGAAGTCCAATCAATAAGCCTGACTTCAGGAAATGCAACCTTTTTCTCCTCCCTTTGCAACAATTATGATGTATATTCCCTTTTAAATCAGTTAAAAAGTACTTTTCCTATTTTCCAAAACATTGAATTGTAGGTACAAAGAAACTATTTTCTTATTATCCTAGTATTGAAAACTTTCAGATTAACATTTTCAGTATACTGAAATTTACAGTGTATGTCTGTGTTAAAAAAACACTTCTAAGCATTTAATTGCCTGGGGCTTTGTTTAGGATTCGTCTAAGGAAAGAGGGGGAAAAAAATATAAATCCCAACACATGATGAAGTCTTGTTCAAAATCTGGTTTTTCAAATGAAGACTAAGGATAAAATACATGCCAGAGGGTAAGTTGTTTAATGCTGATATAGATGAAAACAGACACCTGAAACTTGGGTTTGCATGAGGTTTTTTAAAAGCAATAAGAGTCTCTTGATAACTGTTTGCAGCTAGTGCATTGGAGGTTAATGTGTTTCGTGTTTGTTCCTCGTGATGCTTTAACAGGCCAGCTCAGGTGCTACAGGGCTTTGTAGGGATTCCTAGCCAGGAGCTGCACACAATCACGGCATTATGAGTGACTTGGAAAGCTTTCAACCTTTTCCAAAGGTTTCTATTAATGATTGCAATTGCGCTGTGTTCCTGTGAGCAAATAGGCTGTTGCACAAGGCTGATTACTACCATTCCCACTGTGTTAATTGCTGAAAAGCGTCCTGAGGTTTTAATGGGAATCCTTGCAGAGTAAAGTGCTAGCTAGGAGAAGAAAGGAGGTGGCCCTGTAAGTCAGATCCATCATCTTCAGGCACAGGATAGACAAATTTAGGGTTAACTCACGTTTTCCTCACAGCTTTTGCAAAAGGGTGACTCATGAGAAGAGAAAGAGGAGAAACAATATACACACAGAGCTTGTTGGGTGCTGCTGCAGTTGTCATATACTGTCTGGCCCTAGGCAGCATCATATGGCAGGGCCTGTTGGTTATTAATATTTTTTTTCAAGAAAACTTCTGATCAAGACAATATAATATTTATCTCTGTTTTGAGGTTACTCAGCCATTTTAACTTGGAAAAAAAAGGCAACAGACAAACAGATCTACTTGGGACAAAAGCTTCAAAGTGCGAAGTTGAAATTCCGTGTGAGAGATCTTAATACTAGTCTCAGTTTTACAAAAGTCTCCCATTCCTCTTCCTTTGAAAGGACTTCAAAATACTGAATATATTCAGTGGACTGTATCTGTTCTTTCTGCTGGCTTTTCTGGATTTTTTTCCCCATGAATTTACTTTTTGGTGAGCGTTTATCAATATGTAAATTCATGTGCATAAAGATCAGTCTCTGGCTTCTTAAAATGATAAAATTTGCATTTGTATCGATTTTAAATTTGAACACAGACACTTCTTGGATATTTTTTCCCCCTTCATTTTAAACAAAGGAAATAATTTGTATCATACCGTGTTTTTTTACTTAATAGATCATAAGGGATTTTCTGTTTATTACTGCAAACATCTGGAAAACACTTCAGAAGGTCTTTGTGTTAATTTCCTTAACAAGGTTAATTTTTTTTAAGCCCAAATCATGTATTATGAAACAATTTCTGAGTGACTGGCCCAATCACTCAGTTTATCTTTTGAGTGCTCATTGTTAATCTCTTGGTGGTAACTGGAAAACAATAATCTTGGAAGTGTCACAGTCATGATACTGATTCCTAAACTTTCTGGAACAAATTCTGCACTCTGTTTTAAGTATGTCTGGATTTGTGCTGGTGTAGCAACCAGATATGACTCTCTAAGGGCCAGCTGGATTGTGTTTGCAGCCTGATTTATTAGAGGTCAAATTAGTAGTAGACTTCATTATGAATCAAATAGTAAGATACCAGCTGAGTGGTAACTGAGTCTCATTTCACTGTGGTCTGACAAGACTGAAATCCAAGAAAAGAAGGGTAGCTATTTT
>JAYRBT010000082.1:37474807-37502724 GCA_036023395.1 Myiotriccus ornatus | reverse complement strand
CCACCAGACCATGTAAAACTAGTTCTTTTTATCTGGGGTATCTAATTTTACTGTTTTGATTTCAGTAGCTGAAGGATGGTTTTGAAGTCATTCTCTCTGGGTCAGAGTCATTTTGGCTTTGTGGCAGCGAGTATAATTCAGTTAACAGGTTTGAACTCTGCTATATGTTGTATCAGCAACACCCCTGCTGAACTTCCTATCTGTTGGTCTTGTGCCCCTGCCAGGCAGTAAAACACCCTCTCCCACTGTGCCAGTTACACAGCAGCTTCTCTTTGTCAGTTCAGCTACTCCAGTAAAGACTTCATGTGCATCTGTTGCATCCCCACAATAGCTGGGAAACAGCAAGGAACGGTTTCCTTTTGCCTCTGTCACCACTGACTACGGCACTGGCCCCTCTGACAATCTTGGCTGCCGTTTTGATGTCAGATTTCACTGCATAATGTGTCGTTTTTAAAAGAACACTAAAATAGCCAAAAGCAGAGTGGCAGGCAGCAAGAATAATGGGTAAATGGTGGAGGGCCAATGCATGCAGGAAAAATAGGAAAACTGATAAGACAAGCTCAGAAAAAGGGATGTGTGTGTGAATGACATATTCAGGATGAGAAAGGAGGCAATGAAGCACTTACTCAAAGGACTGACTATAGTTAGGTACAGCCTCCTCTTGGGTAGCTGGATGAGCCTTGTAAATGTGAGAATCTCTCCTTGAGTTACATGTTCCTTGCTAAGTTGCTGATCAGAGTGATTTAATCCTGAATGAGGAAGAGGTCCTAGCTTTTAAAAAAACAGTTTTCCACCTTGCTTCCTCCATACTACAACAGGAACATGATCCCTTTCATCTTATGTAACATGTATTCGCCCAAATTAATCATGTTATAGAGCGCATAAACCTAGAAATGTTTCTAGCTTCCTAGAGGACATAGTCAGGTCTACATGGGAAAAACTTGGGTGTTTTCACATGTTTAAGTCACTGTCTGCCTTTTTATTATTATTATTAAATTTTAATTGATTTAATAGAGTAGATCCAGGAGACCTAAAATGGTCAGCTAGTCCAACTGCCTCACCACTTCAGGGCTGACCAGAAGCTGAAGCACAATATTAAAGTCGTTGTCCAAATGCCTCTTAAACACTGACAGGCATGGGGCATCAACCACCTCTCTAGAAAACCTGTTTCAGTGTTTGACCACTCTCTTAGTAGAGGAATGCTTCCTCATGTCCAGTCTAAACCTCCTCTGGAGTAACCTCAAGCCACTTGCATGTGTCCTATCGCTGGCTTTCAGGGAGAAGGGATCAGCTCCTCTTTCCCCCTTCCCTTCCTCTGGAAGCTGCAGAAAGCAATGAGGTTAAAGCCTCAGTCTCCAAGTCTCCTGACTAGACAACCCCAAAGTCCTCAGGTGCTTCCCAATAGGATGTTCCTTCCAGCCCTGTCAGCAGCTTTGGACACAGGCAAGCAACTTCACATCCTTCTTTAACTGTGGGAGGCTGCACCAGTGCTGAATACAGTGGGATAATTACCTCTTTGACCAGCTGGTGATGCTGTGTCTGGTGCACTCTGGTCCATAACTGCTTGTTAATGCAGTTTGAGGACTACAGGTAAATATAAAGTCTGACATTTCTACCTGTTGAATTCTGGAGAAGTGTTAAACGTGACTGGGATAAATCTGATGCAAAAGTTTGTTTTCACAGGCATTTCTCTAGACATCACAGGGAAAATGGGGAGAATAAATTTAACATCCTGAGGTCCTGGCAAAAAAACCTGACTCTTTTCTATCAGAAGAAAATGAGTGCATTCTTGAAAAATGTCCAGGAAGATATCAAGTAACACTTGCATTCCTTGTTTCATTTGGAGAACAGTGGAAGGTTCTCTTTTAATTTTGTTTTCTTAATAATATGTTAAACAATGTTTTGGGTTTTTTGGTATTATGTAATACTAGATTCTTATAGTTACTTCAATCAGGGATTGTTTCTTTGACTAAAATTTTTGAAATATAATTTACTCATTCCTCTGAATAAAAAAATTTACAATTTAATTATTTCTTTGCTGCAGAGGGATAATTGAATTAATTTTGAATTTTGTACCTGCTATATTCTGTTTAAAACAAAGATTTAAATTAAATTTTAGGGGATTGCCTGGCAGTGAGAGTGGCAAAGGGAGGCGGTTTTCTCAATTTGACATTATCAGTTATGCATTTGTGAAAAGAAAAATAATAATTGAGAAGCTGGACCTGATCTCCTTCAGAAAACACATTAAACCTATCTTGCTGCTTTCCTTTAGATGAGCTTAACAATTTCCTTTCTTATGAACTATCCATTTGCTAATGAACATAATTAACAGATATAGCCAAGATCATGGCATGTACTGAAAAGAGATTTTTAGATGACTGAGTTCTTGATTCTTTGATTTTACTGTATAGCTTCTAATTATTTGAGGTCATGAGGAGATTCATTGACACTGATTTACTTGGTTATTAAAGAAAGGCAGCAAAGCTGTCTGTATTGTAATTTGTACCTTGTTGTTCAGGAAGATGCTCTTCTGAAGGTCTTTATCTTAAGTTTAATTGTAGCTCTACTCTGGACCATGAAGAGATGAGAGAGAGTCGGTGACCCTCCTAAACTGCCAGTGATCTTTCTGGAACTATCTGCCAAATGTTTTCATCTTTTGCTGTCCTGAACACTTACAAATTTGAGGGGAAGCTGGAAGCATTAGCAACCAAACTGTAAGGAGTAGGATGTTAAAGGATAAAAGATCTTTTCCCCATGCTCCGTAGATTTGGGCAAAATGGACTTAAACACAAAGGTGTTGAAGCTTAATTGCCCTTCAACAAAGTCTCATGCTCTGCTCTTTCTAGACTGGTAGGTGCTTCTCCTCCCCTGGAGAAAGGAATTCAAGTGAAACTTAGAAATGGAAGGTAGCACTTAGACTATTTGTTCTCTTCTTGGTTCAGGCTGATGAGAGACAGTCTGACATTACTCACAGCAAGAGATATCTGCAAAGGTGTCCCGTAACAATAACCCATAACAGCGAGTCCTGTCTGAGCCAAGGCAGCAGTGTTGGAGCTCAAAGCCTGCTGAATGGACTCTCTTGGAAAGAAGGCTCCTTCTTTTCACTTCCAATTCAATGACAAGTTTCCTTCCCAACTGAGGTATAGTTTCTTCCACGTAACTTTTTCCAAGAGCTATTTTTCTTTCGGAAACATGTAACTCTCAAACCCACAAAGGTGCTGGCAAGAGATGGATTTTTGTTGTTTGCCCCAGATAATCGGAGCTTCGCAGTTTAGTTAATATTGCTTTTAATTGGTTTTAATTTGGATTTCTTGTTAAGATCCAAACAAAAGGAGTCAAAAGTAGGAAAAGGCAGGCAGTTTGAACCTTGTCTGTTCATTGCTGAACATCCTATTCCAGGAAGAAGTTGCATATATGTTATTTTTAGATGCATATTTGCTCTACCATTCTATTTATTTTTAGGTATTAGAGGATATAAAAATAAATAGTAGGCAGTTCTCACTGAGAGTGGCTGGGGAACAGGCTCAGTTTCCTTTAGTCTGGAAATTCAGATTTGTGCTCAGGATATGTAGTGAATTTTATGTCACGTGAGCCATTAAACATGCTAATATAGATAGAATTACAATGATCTGTTTCAAACTTGATTGCTGACAAATATTTATGTAATTCTTTGAGTGGCAGGTTTTCTTTTTTTTTTTTTTTACTAAATGTATCTTAAAGAGTGAACAAAAATCTTTCCTAATTGCTCTTCAGACAGAGTCTGTGCTTTATACAATGGAAGCACAGGCATTCCTTGGGAGCTGGTTTATTAAATAACAAAGCAAAACATCTCAGTTCTTCTCTTGGCTACAGCTGGGATTCTTCTTCTGGGACTCCTACCCTTCTGATAGAACTGTGTGACTAACAGTTGAAACATATGCAGTAACTTTAGCTGCCCAAGAGAAGTCTTAAACATTTTCCAGCTATACTTTTTGCACAAAAAGTACCCCCAACTCTCTGAAGATTTCTACTTCAAATGTATGCATATATTTAGGGAAGGGAAAGGAGGATTTTGTTTTTAAAAGTACTAGATCTTTGAAGTCTTTGAAGATTTTAATTTTCTTCTCTCTTTGGTAATGCATCTCTGAAACAGTAATTTTATAAGATGACTTGCCTAGACTGGTTTTTTTTTGCAAATGACCAGTGTTCTCAAGGACAAAAAAAGACTCTGTAGTGATGATCTCTAGAGAAATGTACAAAGTTAATGTTACTTTTTTTTT
The DNA here is from genome assembly GCA_036023395.1 of Myiotriccus ornatus. Lineage (NCBI taxonomy): Eukaryota > Metazoa > Chordata > Aves > Passeriformes > Tyrannidae > Myiotriccus > Myiotriccus ornatus. Next base: position 37,498,465 of record JAYRBT010000082.1, on the reverse strand, counting down.
TTAAACCCTAAAAAAATCGCTGTTGTAATAGCCAGTTTTCACATATGTATTTTTTTTCTACCTGAGCCACCTAAACACAATGAAGTAAACTCTTTGTTGTATTTAGGGAACAAAGTATTAGGCTTTCAGCTGAAAAAAAAGGGGGCAAAAACCAGTGAGATTTAAAAGATTTTACTTGAAAATATGTTGCAGAAATGGCTCACTGATATAGAGCTTTAAAGTTAACCTTCTTTATACATTACCTTGAGAGCTCATAATTATATTGATTTGATATATTCAATAGCATAAAATATTTGAATTAAGAAATATAGGAATGGAAGATAGTTCAAAGGTGCATATATCCCACTTTAGGAGGCCAGACTTCTAGTGGATTGGAGGGCTGCCAGTTCTTGATGTTTAGGGAAAGAATATGAGAGTAGGCAGGCATAAAGTGAAGCTTTTCCCACTCCATCAATTGCTTTAAGCAATCTGTGGCTTAAGGACTCTCAGAGTCAAAGGCTGTATCCACTTTTCCACATTTAATAGTTCTTGTAGGACTTTCTAATGTGAAGCTGCTAAAAGGAAAGCTGCCCTAAAACTAACCCAAAGGCAAACTGCAGATAGCAGCAGGCTTAGTGCTTCTATATTTTTTTTCTTCTTTTTTAGAAGCATGGTGTTCTGTTTTGTTACTGGATGCTTTTTGCAGCAAAAGCAGGATTGACATTTCCTTCAAAAAGGAGTTACAAGACTGCATCCTCCAGACCATGAAAAATGGCCAGTCTGAGATGGAGGGATGAGGTACTTTTGCTCAGGCAGGCTACTATTACTTGCAGAACAGTTCTTGCAGCTTAGTTAAAGGAAACTGGTGCTCTCAGGCCAAAAAACTGGTGTGAAAGTGCTGCTTAATGACTTTCTGGGGAACTTACTAACTCTATCTCTCTTTGACTCAAGTCCACGGCAAAATTGATTTAATCCTGTTTATAGTTTTGTCCCTGTAGATTTTTGGTTATGTACATTTTGTTGAATTAGTGCTTGTTGAGGGGAATTCATGTGTGTCTAATAGGCTTGGTCTTTTTAAGTTTCTTGACAAAAAAATAACACTCAAGCAATGTTATAAACACTCTGTAAGGCAAGTGTGCATATTTACACACTTATCTTCTAGGATGATGACCCTGTTACAGGCTTTTCTGAGAAGCATATTCAAATTCCTACTGTTTAATTCACAGTTCCTTTTACTAGCAGCTGCTAACTCAAAATGCACTAAAAATATTAAATTTCAAAAAGAAAATGAAATAAATTATTACCAAGGGGAATTAAGCATTTAGACCCACTACAATTAATAGGGTTTAATTTGTTGAGAGTTCTTATACTTGTTTCTTAAGCTCGGCTTTTTATCTAGGAATGAGCAAGAAGGCCCTGTAATGGTCCTCTTAGGTGGAATTTCTCTTGATAATCTACAAGCAAGAGAGAGAAAGTCAAGTTTGTGAAATCCTAGAACTGCATTGCTGCCCCCTTTTTTTTTGGTTGGTTGTTTTGTTTGTTTGTTTGTTTTTAAACAAACCACCAGTAAAATAAAGTCAGACAATGGAAGTTTGTGTAACTATCCTACTTGATAACCTAGGGATGATGAATCTGGTAGAAATCTCGGAAAGCCAACCCCCTGGGGAAGCAACATTGACTATAAGAACCATGCTGCAGGATATTTGTGAAGTGCATAGAAGTCACGTGCGTGGAGTCTTAGGTTCTGGCTGCTTTCCTTCAAGGCTCCCCTGGCCATTACATCCCTGCCAAATGCTCTTCCTCCACTTACTTGATTTCCAGCCTGTGAAGTCTTTAAGACCAGATGCTCCAGGTGGTGAACTGGAAACACAAATCTGTCTTGGTAGCTGTTCAGCATACCTCCTCCAGATCACCTCAGAGGGTCAGCTACATATTACCTTCTACTTTTCCACTCTGTTCTCTCCCTGCTCAATGCAAGTGCCCGAGTGCTGCTGGGATTCACTGCCTTTGGTCATGTTCACCATAGCATGGCATCTGGTGATGGCACAGGGCACTACAGCTCCCCTGTCCTCTTGCACCCAAGAACCACATTTAATAAGCTGGATGTAAAAAACACTGTCACTTCACTACTTTTGAAAGGACTGCTGGTTTGAGCAAGGAGGATTTGATGCTTGCTGCAAAAATTATCAATAAGCAAGAAACACACACCTGGTACTACTTAATGTGCTATGGGTAAAACTCAGTTTTTCTTCTTCTAAGTAGTTTTTTTTTTTTTCTGAACAATTTCTTACTGTTGTCCTATTCTATAAACACTTCAGTGAAATAGACTCCATGTTTTTGTAAGTTTGACGTTTTTGTCTAAGTTTATATTATCAGATTAATAAACCAGTCACGTAACATTATCTCTTGTAAGATAGGGTCAACAAATTAAAACTTCCAGACATCACAGGCCACTTTTCCCATTCTTCTATGGTGAAAATTTCCCCTGCCCCCATGTGTGTCAATATATGTTTGAGTAATACGAAAAGAGAAAGCTTGGTAGTGGATTTCTGCCTTTGTTTCCATATAGTAGCACTGTTTATGCAGGGTCTCCTTTTCTGAGTTTCTACTAAACTATCAACAGTTCAGTCACAAGTAATTTTCTAAGCTTTATGCACTGGAGATAGTGTCCGGGGCAGTATTTTGGGTCAAGTGATTTATCTAATCTATTTCACCAGCAACCTTATCAGTCAGAGGCTTATCTTTCAGTCTTGGCTTTGGAGTCAGATACCCAATACAGACAACAAACAGGAGTTCTCAGGTTCTTACTCAGGAAGTCTCACTTTTTCCCACTGTCTAATTAAAAATGTCCTTCTGAGAGTTCAAATCTTAAATATGAGCCAGAGGCGAAAAGAATACCAATAGGTCTAGGAAAAATCTAGCAATAAGTTTTAAGTTAAAATATTTAGATAATTAAACTTATAGTACAATTAAATACTTTGACCTAAAAATTTGAGCCTTTATACTTAGTTAATTTTTTTTTTAAACCCCCAAAAGCTCTCAACTTTTGACCCAGATATGTGACTTGAGGGCTGACCTGATTAAGAAGAAAGTTTTAGATGTTGCTTTTGAGAAGTTAATAGGTAGGGAAAGTAGTCTAGTAGTTTACTGTCATAATACTTCTAAGGACAAACAAAATATGCTATTCACACCTCCTGAGTGAACTTGATGAGAGAGTGACAATCTAAGAGAGAAAATAAAATTTTTCTTTTGTGATTAAAATCAAGTGATATTTGGAAAGAACAGTTACACACACCTAAAATTCAGCCACTGGATGTAAGTCTTGTGCCCACACAGGCAATGGAAGTGTATAGACAAACTGGAGAAATAAAACCCAAAATGAAATTTATTAACCATTTCAAAGTAGTTTCTGCAAATCTGAGAAAAGACAGGTTATCTTTGTTTAGATCACTCTGGTTTAGAGCAGGATTTTGTTTGAATCTTACAGTGTGTCTTAAAACAGTCTTGTGTCTCAGGAGGAAGATTTAGTTGCTTTCAGTATGGCCTCCTAAAGAGAGGTAGTTATCCCTTAATGGGTGGTATTCCTGCCCGACACAAAATATGGTACTTCATCTGCACGGTTGTATAATCTGATCCTTTGAAATGTCAGAACATTAATTGTCATATGTGCTGCATAGCACTCTATTGATCATTAAGGTTCTTTGCTCTCAGTCTTTTCCTAAATAGCATAACAGTCTGTGGCTTGTTTTTTTCTGTTAATTTTGCTATTGCTCATGCGGTTCTTGGAGGCTCTTCTGGAGTCATTGGATGCTAGATTAGAGCATGCCTGAGGGAATACTCTGAACCTGGATACAGCCATTGCCATGGAACAAATGTTATCCCTATAAAATAGCTGCACTAGTATTAACTAACCAATTTTAAAATGCTCTTTCTCTTTAGCTGCATTACAGGACTTCGTTGCCATAAGACTTGTTGCCTAAGTTTTTGAAAGGATTTGGTCTATGTAAACTGTTCAGCTTGATTTTTACTAACATAAGAAATTAACTGTGTTTAAATGGAACGAATATTATTCTGAAGCTACTTGCAGACGCATTACATAAAAAAAAAGTGCTTGACAAGAAGCTCTAAAACATATTAATGAAGCCAAATATTTTCAGTCAGTTAGACCACATTCACGGAAACCTTCTGAAATTGTTTACCTCTAATCTAAATTCTTTGGCATCCACAGAATGCCAGGGAATGCTGTTGGTTTCATGGCATCAGTAATTCTATTTTCACATCTCAAACATGAGCTGCATCCATTTTTGAAGGAAATTTGTGTTTCATGTTCTGTGTACTTCTAGATCTTACTTCTATATATATATATATATAAACAAAAACCTTCTGCAGGTGCCCTCTATATGGCTTCCACAGAGGATCAACCCAGTTTCAATTCAGTTGTTAAATGAGAGTCCTGATAGTCTAAGCATGTGTAACCATGTTCTGTGACAAAGTTTCTTATTTCTACTTACGTAGTTATGGAATGTCTGGCTGAAACATTATGATTTTGGGAAATTTTACCCTGGGGAAATTACCCAGAGGAATTACTTGGTTTGTGGGAAAACAAACAAAAAAAAACAACTCTGAGAAATGGGAGGAAACAAATTGTTCTAATCTAAATCTACTTTGTCTGTCTGTCTGAGCTCACAGATAAAGAGGGAAGGGATGAAGTAATGACTTTGTCAGGAGCTGCATGAGCTTTTGAAAGCTGAGAACACTTTGGTACCACTGCCCAGTTTCTTATGTCAAAAATTTTGAAGGCTGATTTTTTTTTTTTTTTTTAATTTTAGTTATCATGCTTTCAATTTAATTCACCAATTAGTATTACTTGGGATTATGTTGTTACAAATGTGTGTGGTGTTTTTTTGTGATGGTGGTTATTTTTTGGTGGCTCTTTTTTGTTTGTTTTCATTTTTTTGTTTGTTTTTGGCTTAGGGATATGCAAGATACAGATTTTGAGGAAAAAATATTTTTAAATCCTTCAGAAAATCAGAGAACTGAGGGGAAAAATTCATTTCAAGACGGAAAACTCCTTTTGAAGCTGAAATCTCATGAGTTTGTTGCATGGTGGCCCTTAATAGGAAGTTGAGTGTTTGAAAGTATGGTGGGTTCTTTTTCTTAAGTAGCTAACTTTGTGAAGAACTATTCCTGAAAACCTGTCAGACTAGGTCTTTGTATGGTCAACAGCTTTATCATGGGTAGAGATAACTGAGGGAGATGATATCAAAACCACCAAAAACTTCTTTGTTTTGAAACCTCACTTGGCTTTTGGGAAAAGAAAACAAAATAAAATGATCCAGTCTTACCAGTTCAGAATATTTTGGATGTTTTTAATTTTAGTTTGTGACTGCTCCGATCTTCCTCAGGAAATTTTCCACTTGTTCTCCTGCATCTGAGTTGGAGAAGTATGACTTATGAGAATGAATTTATTTTTCTTTAGTTTATTTGTTCATTGAACCTTATCTCCAATTCTATTAGTAATTTAAATTTCCCTTTGTTTCCATTTCCACAAAAGCTTGACAAAGATGTTCTCTCCCCCCCCACCACCTCTTGTTTCCTGTGTAGCATTTATCTCTGAAATAATCATTTTGTTCTCTAAACTGCAACATTTTGTTAAGCTTTCATTGCTGATCTCCCTTCAAAATTTTGAAACAAATCTATGACCACTTAAATTCTTTGATTCAGTAACTGTTTCTGCTTAGTACCACTCATGTAAATTGGCTTGCTATACCATGTGTCCTGCTCAACTTACATGTTGCCTGGTTAGCCATGTGTCCATGGTCAATGAGGAACAAAGTGCTAGTGATGAGCCCAGGGTCTGCAGATATCAACTTTAGCCAGTGAAATGTGTTTTAGCATATGTACTTTAGTTTTAATGTCATAAACAGCAGCTTTCACTTGTGAAAATAGCACTATGTGTTCTATAGTTGATATTAGACATTAAAAAAATAAAATATCCGGAGACTCTACTGAAATAATCTTACCTACTACCCTCACCACCCTCCCCTGTAAAGAGCAGATATCCTTTGTATTTCTGGAAAATTTGTGTCCTTGACTTCTGGGTAAAAATGCACGGATAACCTTCTCTGTCCATTAATGGAACATTATGTCTGCCTTGCTGCTCCCGTAACAGTGTCACTTTATATAAACAGTACCTGTGCTGTACACAATGATTTTTTCAGACATGTCACTTGATGTACGAACTTGTCACCAAAATGAAATCTTTGCAATACGTACGTTGCAGTTGTCCCATTTATATAACCTTTGCTCATTATTATTATATTACCTGAGTTCAAGTTCTTCCAGCTACCTAGAATAACCCTTTTTTTGTTTGTTTGTTTTACTTTTGTTTGGGGCTCTTTTGTTGGGTGGGTTATGTTTGTTTGAGTTGGGGGTGTTGATTGTTTTCTTGAGGAATTTGTAGTGGATCTTTTTTGTCTCTTAACCACAAACCCTGAGCCCACTCTGGCTCTTGATCTTCATTTTTTTAGTGTGTTTTTTTTTTTTTTTTTTAAATACACTTTAAAATAGTATACTGCTATTTAAGACTTTGAAGTGCAGCCTTTTAAAAAAAATATCGAGCATCTTATCTCAGCACTTTTTACCAGATTCCATTAGATCAGCTAAAGGATTTGGAGCTATTTTTTGTATGTCATTCTCATTATTGTTTTCCACTCACAAATCGTACTTTATTTGAAATGGAGTGTCCTTGTATTCTGCGACCCTGACTTTGCAAATGTCACTTTTACTGACATATGCCCTGTATACTACAATATGTGCTCTGCTGATGTTCTGGCCTTTAGGGCTATGTCTAGATTAATAAACTATGCTCTATGGACAAAGTTACCCTGCTGAAAAGGGAACATACTTTGCGCTAAATGCACTGAGAGACTTTTCCTCAGGTATGCAGAACAGGATGTGTGCCATTTTGCTTACTAGTGTTGACATAGCTTCTGTTTCCTCGCTGAAAGTAAGCACACAAATCACTGTTTGTGTCACCTTAATTTGGTGGTAGTTATAGCGCCCTACATAGTGTTTGCCTTTACTCAGTAGCACCTTATTATACAGGACAGTGGCTTTGCTGCTGCAGTCCCAGAATTTAATATTCCTTCATGGACTTACTTTTTTATCTTTCTGTTTTGGTCAAGGTCTGTAGGGGGTATCTCAAACAATGTTTTGATTTGGAAAGCAAAAGTAAGACTTCAAGGAATCCCATAGAGAGTTTGCTGTTTCACAGTGGTTTTGTGCGAAAGGCAATTAGAAATTGCTGCATGGTTGTAGGTTTTGAGATAAGAAATATAGGAAAAAACAAGTATGACTTTAACAGGTGGGTCTGAAATATTCCCTTTAGTGATTCTGAAAATAGAATTAGTCTCTGCAGAGTTAGAAACATGGTTTAGGAATAAAAGTACAAATTTCGGCAAAGCTTCTCTTTGCAGTTGATCAGACCAAGTGACCAGTACTCATTTCTCTATATACTAGTGTTTTTAGGGTTTTATGCTGAGATCCTATTTCTGTAGTATTGTACCTCCTTGGCTCACTGGAGTCATTGTAGATTAATTTTACATATGAAGAAATTACTAATAATCTAAGAGAGAGCTCTCCCTTAAGTAGGGGAGAAAAGATGCTCCACAATGCAAAAAGCTATTATTGCCTTTGCTGTTTTGACACAACAGTCATGCTCTTACTCTCTGTAGTTATTAATGCCCTTTAGAATAATTCTATATGCCTTGACATCTTCCATTCTGAATTTAATAGAGACTAATAAAATTTTCACAGTAAAACAACTTGCCAGAAGGTCAAGAAAGCCAAAAATAAAACCGGGAATGGAAGTCATCTAAATGTCCTTCTCTTTTTCATTTGTGATGATAGCACTTGATGCTGGAAAATGAGCTGGAAGCTGATTACCAAGGATGGGGAAGGGAGGATGGGGTATATGGGGGTTAAAGATAATGGAACATAGCATAAAGCATTGAGAAACTAGTCTCTTTTGCTACAGTCTGAGAAGTTTCCATTCAATAGCTTGACAGTTATAAATGTTGTGCTGCCTTAAATGCTTTAAGAATGACTTACACAGAACCTTTTTATTGCTTATCAGTATGTTTTTCACAGTCCCTTGAATCCATGTTTCTGGTTGGTGATATTTTTTTCTATAGTACGCTTTTCTTCCTTTAGAAAACAAAACTTTTAAGGGACTGTGTAAAATGTACAACACTGGGCAGTAACTGTAGCCATCCAACTTACTCAAAAATTGTTCTTCACAGAAGCACTCAAATTTATTTGGTTTACTAAAAGATGTGTGACATAGTTCATCTCTTGGTATTTCCCTTCCAAAATACCTTAATGTGTTGGGGCCTATTAGGGATTTGTTCCTGTGCTCAGTGGGAGCTGAGGTCATGCACTACACTTAAGTACTCTAACTCTGGTTGCAGAAATAAATGCAGTTTGTGAAGCATATGCTGCCAATATAAACAGACGGCTTTGTTAAGCATAATTAAAATTGAGAAAAACGTGTACCTGTTACAGTAGTCAATAAGAAGGAAAAAGTATCTGGGTTTTTTTAAGGAATTATATTACAAGAATGATGGACTCATTATTAAGGGCAAGATGGTGATGCAGGCCAGTAGAATCTGAAAGCAGAAACAGTGTTGCCTGTGTAGACTAGCTAGAGAAAATGAAGTGGTGTAATGAGGAAGACTAGTCCACTTTCTTCTGATGGGTCTTGAGGTGACCAGTAGCAGTGCATGTGCTTGTGAATAGTCTCTCCCAGACTGGAATTCTGACTCGTTTGAAAGTCCATGTGTTTGTTGATGTTGGCCAGCACTGTGATTCAGCAGCATGTGGAAATACCTTAGCTTCACATCTAAGCTTCAAGGTGTTGAGAAAGTAAATGAGTGTATTCCTTGCCTGTACAGATGTATGACAACATCTTGGGGATACCCACTGGTAACCTGGGGAGCACTGAGAGAGGTCAGGGAGAAGCTGTGAGCTACTAGGAGAACTGATGTTCAGGAGCAGTGAACACATATAATCAATTCCTCCACCCCAAAACTATGCTTTCATAACTGTTTGAATAACTCAAACCTTGCAGACCAGCCTTATACAAGCACCTGTGTTGTTTTAGGGCATCCAAAAGGTCAAGAAGTAGAGACCGAATGATACAACCTGTTCCTGGTCCATTGCTGTATTATGACGTCTGTTCTAGGATTTAGATGTGAAGGTAAACAGGCCCATGGTAAAGACAGAATGTGTATGTTATTTAAAAAACAAACCCAAATCAACAAACACTTGGACAGATGTCCCTGCAGTTCAACCTGTGTATCTATTGTACAGATGTTCGACTCCTAGGCATGAACTTTGTTGGCATCTGTTTACAACTTCAGATGGTTAGCAAAGAGTTACAGTCCTTGCACAATAGAGTGACTTAGAAAACAAGATTCTAAGTGCTGTTTAGTCTGTCATTAAGTTAGTAGGGGCAAGGGTACAGTAGAAGTACCGTAGGACCAGGTGATAGAAGGGACTACAACTTACTAATGGTTCTGAACAAATAGACTTGGCAGTATCCTGTCATCTAAGTTGTGGTGGGATCCACAGACAGATCTTCATCTAAATGAGCTATGAAATGGAAATCCTATTAGTCTGACATAACACCTTTTTTTTTTACAGTAATATACAAGCTATACAGAGTATGGGTGCAGGCATGTTTACAGATTAGTGGACAGAATCACAGCTCATCCAAAACACAGAGCTGCACATTTTGAAAGTGTATTTCTGCTTTGGAAGAGAGAAAACTTCACCATTTTATACAAAATTGGTACAGCTGCAGACTAGAATAACTTGCTCTAAAATATTCTTTTGTTGCCTGAAGGGGAAAAACTACAATAAGAATCTTGTTTTCGAAAAATGGTTACTCTTCAGAGTGAGGATCTCTAACTGCAAATAAAGACAGGAAAAGAAGGAAGTGTAATATAACCTGACTTGAAAGAAACAAGACCACAAAATCAAATGAAAAACCCTGGAAAGGTATGTTGTACTATGAACTTTTTAAAGAGAAGTTGGTTGGGAGAAGATTATTTAATATAGCAGTGGAGAGAGAAGATTTTGTGAGGTCGAACACTCAGCCAAGATCTATTCCTATGCTGTGAGTCAACTGGTAAGGCAAGTCTACAGTGAAAAACTCTGACTACTAACTCTTCCATCTGTTTGGATTTTTAAGACTACTCCGATGCATAAGTGATTGGAGAAGCAGGCCCACTATTTTTACTACAAGGATTGTTAATAAGGAATACTTCCAAGATGAAGCATTCTAGTTTGAAGTTGGTTTGGCAGTTTTATTTTTGAGTGTGCCAGAAAAAACACTTGGCAGGTGGAGGAGAGTGGGGTAGACTTTTCTCTATTACAAATCTTCTTCCCAGTGCCTGAGGAGAGGTCATTTTTTTGATGCCCTTTGCCAAAAGAGCTGCTGAGGAATGTTCCTGGACTGAGAGTAGGAATAGGGACTATGGTCACTGCATGTTTGCTCATGCATGTTCTGCTGTCTGGCAGTAAGGTTATCCACTATAGTCCTCTTCCTTCACAGAATTATTTTTATTCTTGGCAGCAGTGATCTGTGCAGATATGCAGGAGAAGACTGGGGCATTGATTGTCAGAAGAGCGGGTACAGACTAGTAGGGACCATTAGGACAAATGGTAGTTGTGCTTCTGTTATACTCTAAATCCTTGTACTTCAGATTTTGCCAATATGTTAAAAAGGTCCTGCAGTCTGTTAAACTTCTTAAATGATTTATTTCCAGTAGCAGAGTGGACTGGGGTATGCAAGGCTCATATTATATCTGATTCAATATAGCTCAAGACATCTAGAATAATAAAACCCAATTATATATTTTGGTCTCTTGACTGAAATTACAAGTATTTCATTCTGCATAAATGAAGTAGGTAAAAGTTCAGACAAATGAATGCCTTGGTTTTACTTCCCAAAAAATCAGGAAATCAAAGCCTGTCTTGTTTTAAGATAAGTGTATAAGTAAAAACCCTTGCCTGAAAGCACTGAACCAAATGAAACTGTGTTGCATAATGAATAAAACTCAAGGAGAAAACAGGCATTCATGACTATCTTTTAATAATAAGTGAGCATCACTACAGATCCATATACAGTTCAGAATAATTTTCAATATGTTAAGACATGTTCAACATCTCCAGTTCCTGTCACAGCAAGCTTAGTGTTGTCTTCCTCTGTCAAAACCACATTTACACTCTATTTCTGTCGCTGTAAATTATTTTAGCAGCATTAAGCCCAATAGAAGTAGCTTGGTCCAAGAAGTACATGTTGGGTTATGGGTAATGGCAAATAAAGTGAGTAGCTTGCATTAATCCAGCTGCATGGCATGTGAAATATTACCAGACCTTAAAATTACACAGATTTTTTTTTTTTTAAACTTTCTTAAACAATAGCTTTCCAGTGGAAGCACTTTACTTGTGAACACTTAAAGGCTATTCACACAGGATTCAAGTCTCCTGCTGTCAGCTGCTCAGTGTGGTAACTGCTTCAGATACCCTTGCCAATAACACAGCAAATTTATATGGGTGCTAAATTCTGGTCTGGTGTTTCTTTGCAGCAAATGCAATTGAAAACAGCAAAGCTAACGTTTAATACTCTCTTCTATATTTGTTTAGTAAGTGAAAGCTTAAATTCTGTCTTTGGAAATTATTCTTCAGATGCCATTCAGAGAATATTAAGAATAAATTAAACAATATGAGACTGAAATCTGTGACTTTGGCTTCCAGCAAAGTCAGCCTTTAAAGTAAAAATCTGTATTCTGAATCTTTCTACAAGGTGCACAGCTGGGCAGTTCAGAAAGTCCAGGAGGGAGTTAGGAGCAGAGCCTTATCAGGAATTTACTTTCATCTGTTTGGCACTTCAATATGTGAGACTGTATATACAGAAAGCAGATTGGTGTTTAAGCTCCCTATGGACTACAAAATATTGCTTTCTGCTATCTTCAAGGACTTCAATAAGGAAAAACTGCCAGTCTTTCTTTAGAATAATTCCTTGGAAAATAGTGTTTGAAGAGTGTGGAAGGATGACATTTTAATTCGAGGAAACGCTTCACTTCCACTTTACCCATCTAATCAATTGACTCTGCTGTCTTTAGCATTGCAGTGTGTGGCAAGGAGAAGGGAATCTTCAACTTCTCCTTGAAGCTGTAACCTCTATAGCTGTGTATCCAAGAATTTTCTGTTCTGAAGAAGCACTCCAGCAGGAATGCTGTAGAAGTCATTGTGAAGAAGTGCAGCACCACGTAGGCTGTGTCCCCACATGAGGGACGTTCCTAGGGACCTAGAACTGATGAATAAATTGCAACAGCAATTAGGTTGGGTTAGTTGTTGGCTTTGGCAGTGTTGGTCCACAGGCTTCAGGCAGCATCATGCAGAAAGGGGGTTTAGAACAACACTCGGGTTTACTTCTGCTCTGCTGTGCAAAGCATAGGCTGTGTACCTGAGCCTTGAATGCTTTATGAGAAACCAAAAAAAGCGTTTGGATGGCTGGTGGCTGGTCTCACTTTCTGAGATTACCACTTCTGGCCAGGGTTCCAGCTAGCACAAAAAATATGAGAGGAGCCAGTTTAACAAGTAATATACACAGTCTGTGTTACAGGGGAGTTATGTAGGATGTGCTGCAAAGTATGCCTGTAACCTGGAGCCACAGTGCATTGGCCCTTACTACCAAAATACGGTGCTCCACATGCTTATACTTTAAAATTATGTAAAAAGTATGAGCAGCAGTATGTCAGAGTATTTTGAAGACAGTATTTTCTCAAGAAAAGTGGTCTTATTATTTAAGCAAAAGTTCTAACAATTGTTTTGTAAAGATACTTGAAGCTGGTTTAGTATTATGAAGTATCTCACTGATGGTGTTGGAGTGGAAATGCTTTCTGAAACCCTATCTTCTTCACTCTACACTTCAGGCATATTGCAGAAATTTAGACGTTACACTTTTTTTAGGACTTCCAAGTCAAGAGCACAAACCTGTTACCGATTAAAAGGTGACCTGATATGAGACGGTATGACTTATGGTATTGCATAATGCCTCCCAAATTTGTGCTGCACTTAATTTCTTCAGGCATTTTAAAACTTTTTATCTCATTGAATTTATGTCAGATATATGAAAATTTTTTCATTTGAGGTAACTTGAGTCCTTCTTTAAAGGAAACAATGAGCTTGAAATGGTATCCATTTCCAAAATGCAAATGGAGGTCTCTGGATCGTTGAAATGAGAGATAAAAATCCTTGTGAATAACCTCAACAGCAGTGTTTGAGATGCCTGGAAGATTAGAGAAAGGACTTTTCAGTTGGATTTGGCTAAAGGATGTGTGAAAATGCAAGCAGGGAAGCTATTTCAGATTTTTTTCTGAGCTCAGAAAGCAAAACCTTGTGTCAGCAAAGAGGATTGTACCAAATAGGCTCAATTTCATTGGAGTTTTTCTCTCTTATCTCAAAGAACCTTCTAAGCCCTTTTATTTTTTTATTATTTTTATTAGATCAGAAAGGATAACAAAATGCTTCTGAAAGCCTACTCTGTAATTATAAAAACAGCGTTGGAAAAGCTCTTCTATGTGCTACTGCTTGTTTTCTGTGCATGAATGATTTATACCAAAACTCAGAACAAAAGTTTATATGAAGAAAAAGATGACTGAAAATTGGAGTCAGATATTGCTTTTGTAAATGATAAGTTATACACGAGTGAGTGAATTAGTGTATTAGGAGGATTTCAAGTGTCTTTTAAGACTGTATGTGGATAAGATAAATGATGAAGAAAGTTTGCAAGCAGAATTGTTATGCCATACATCCCTCCTGGTCTATCATTACAAAATGAAAATCTTTCAATGCCCCAATTTTTTTGCTTCAGCATTTTCTTTTGACTGACTAGTTCATGGATGACACCTCTATGTCACTACATCTAATAGATTTAGGACATTTGTCCTAAAAATACAATAGTGGTAAGTGCTTGAGAAGAACACCAAGTACAAAAATGTACTATTGATACTTTTTTTTTTTAATAAAAGAGAACAAATCTAAGGGTATACTTTGGATGTAGGGAAATGCATTAACAATAACGGATAATAAAAGGTACTGTTTGGTATATGTAAGAGAAGTGTCAGTAAGATGTAGGCTTTCTAATGAAAGACAGGTTTTGCCTGTCTTATTGCTTTAATGCATAATTAAAGAACCTAGTTTGCATCTGGATTATGTTTACTTTTGGGGGACCCCTAGAACTTAATTCTTGTAAGCTGATGTTGATAAAAGCAGGTTGAACTTGCCAGAACAGTTTGATTACACCAAAGATTAATCTATGAAGCTAGCTAATGTGAGATGTGACTGAGGTAAAGAATACATGAAGCTTCAAAACAATTAGATGTGAGGTGGTAATGCCAGTAGCCAAAACATCCAAAAGAAGAGATACTGATTTTTCGGATGTATTAAGTTTGTGCTTTATCATTTAAGGATGTCGTGAGCAGATATACCAACTCGTTGCTTCCTAATTCTTGGTTCTGCCCATCATCAAAGCCTGGCACTAGCCAAGGTTCATGTCTGTGCTGGTTTTCTTGACTCTGTCTCCAGCTGAAGTTGGAATACTTTAGCTATGATGGGACCTAACAGAAGTACCACAACTTCTACCAGTCCTCACTGTCTCCATGGCCTTCAGGGGATTGCTCTGAGCTATAGCAGGCTGCATAAATGTCCAAACTGATCTATTTGTACAAGTGCTTGAATCAACTCTCTGTTATTCTGAATTTAGCTAAAATAAAGTTGTGCTTGATTCTTTTGTGACATAAATTGAGTAATCTTCCAAAATACTCAAGTTTTTCTCTTAAAAGTCTCTTTTCAGTCCAGTACCATTTTATTTCTTGAAAATAAAAACTTATTTTTTTAATATTCATTCCTTAAACATGTTAAGACATATCTATCACCCAGGTTTCTTTTAGCAAGGATGATATGACACGGTCGTACCTAGCTATCCTAAGGCTCTAGTTGGCCCTCCAGTTGCCACTGCAACCTGCCTTTCTTCCTCTGAACTAAGGAGGAGGAAAGGATTCCTTCTGCACACAAGCCTAAGCTCACATGCCTGCCTCTCATGTCCAGATTTGATTAATGTAATACACATGCTGTGCTCTGGACTAAACCTTTTAAATGAGCCTCAAGTTGATGAAAAATCACTTTGATGCCTGTGGTGCCTGAGACTTTGCTGGGTGCAGTTCAAGATGCTGAGTGTCACCTCCAAATCCATAAACAGCCCTGGAACTTTTTCAGTTAGCAAAAGGATCCACTTTTTCTTACTCTCAATATGAAGAGATAGAGGCCCATAAACTGGATTGAACTATGTTTAATAGTGAGAAGAGCTGTTAGCCTCTTTTTTGTGGGGGTAATTCTTTGTGGTGGAAATGGGAGGATACAGTAGGGAGAAGAGGAATATGATATGCCATTTTGTGATGAATTTTTTGCTGTTTATTTCCTTGCTTTGATGCTTGCTCTCAGCTTTTTATGTTGTAACTTAAATGTACAGACGTGCTCCAAAGAGCAGATAAGTGCCAGCCTACCCTTTCCTCATATCTTCTGCTGCAGCTCCATGCAGTGATTTGAAATTAAATTACAAACTGGCAGCTGACAACTGCACTAAAGAAGTTCCTTTCCTTCTTTTTCCACCTTAAATTGAGGTGTCTGTTTGGAGATCTTTTGCAGGTCTTAAGTTCTATACTGGGGTTGTAAGTTACAACAGGGAAATAGTATCTGTAGTCTTGTCCATATTACAGGTCTAACCTGCCTGTGACTGTATAGAGTTATGGGTGAGATAGGAAGGAGATCCTTCCAAAAACCTCAGCAGCAGTAGAGGAGTTAGTGTGCTTAAACTAGTTGGGGGAGTGAGGTGCCCTATACAGAGGGCTTCTATGGAAACCAGTGATTGTACTGCTCTAAATAAGTTACTAGCTGCAGGTTAATTACTGCATGTGAGGATTTGCTTCTTCCAAGCACTTTAAGACAGAAGTATTGCTGTGTGGAGCACGAGTAACACTGTCGCTCTACAGAGGGATGCTCCTTTCTCCTTGAGAGTAGTTTCACCAGCAGGCATGTTCCTTGTTTAGTCACTGATTAGTCTTTCACATGGAAGAAAAGCAGGGTGAATTTAGCAATTCTGTTAAAATCGTTTGACAGAAGCTGGTTAGTTAAAACCATGGAGTTGTTGTCTTGAGCATGATTTGGTTAATGAATAGATTTAGTAGTAATATATTAGTTGGCTGAAATGGAGCACCTGCTTTTGTGGAAGTGACAGAAACCATTGTTGAATGATGAACACAGTGGGAATGGAGTGAGGGGACAGGAGAAGAAAATACTGGTGCTGCAAAATACCATTCTCCCTTACTTTTCCCCAAAAGAAAGATGCAAGAGGAGAGGTCTTACAGAAATCCAAGTAGAGGTTTCAAGAAAAATTATCTTAAAACGGTTCTATATACAATTTTTGGATTTTCTGAACATATTCCAGTTTCTGTAATGAAAATCCACAGTGGCCTTACAGAAAGAAATTAACTGTATTAGTGAATTTCCTTCTTGCAAGTTTTTCCATTTACTTCATGTTTTGCAGAACACTTTTCTAATATGTGTGCACCATAGAGCCTTGGTTGAACATCTTAGTTGCAATTTATGCACTGGAACTTAAAGGGAACCTTCAGCTGAGGTGAGTACACAATTTTTTTCTGCATGGTTTTCTCTAAACCTCTGTTGCTAGTCTGAGCACTTGAATCTCCAGTTTTGACCAAGAGGATGTTTTCTTTTTACAGACAGATTGTAGTGCAGATAGTTCATCACTCCTGTGTTCAGGTTTACTTATCTTACCAGTGTTAAATCTGTTCAGGAAGCTTACTTGTCCTATACTGCAGCCTTTTCAGGGTAAGTGACTCTCCAGCCACTCACTCAGCAGTACACTCTGAAGAATTCATCACAGTTGTGAGAACCCTGGGTTATGCCCTGTTATACTTGCAGAAAATTAAGGGTTCATAACAGTTGAATATGAAGAGTTTTTCATATGTTTTCTCTCATCTCTCTCTATAAAGCATTCTTCTTATTCAACTATTTTCTGTATGTTGTGGTTTGTTTAGGTGTTTGGGGTTTTGTTTGTTTTGATTTGGGTTTTGTTTGTGTTGTTGTTGTTACTTTGCTCTTAAAATCATCCAGTCTGATTTTTTTTCTCCCTCTGAAAGGAGACTGTGAGAATTGTGACCTTCATCTAAACTCTGCTTGCTGCTGTACATCTTTTAACAGAAGCTCCTGCTGTTTCTCTGGCCTTGCAGTGGATGCCAGATAGTTTAAGGGATGTACCCTTTTTAACTGTATGATATTTGCAGTACTTATCTAATCTGTATTTAACAGGAATTCAATGTGTCCTGCAGGGGTTGACAGTACTCATCTCCTATACTGTCATTAGCTTGAAACAGTAACCTTGAGGGAGGAGAAGCTTAATAAGACTTTATTTGCTTCTGATTCTTGCTATGAAAATGTTAGCCTTTTTTTGTGGGTGTTAGATCCCCTGCTTAATGGAGCAGGCACTGGTAGTTGCTGTGAAGGTCTCCAAAAGTACTGCAGTCATTTTGTCCAATGCCAAGAGGGCTCAGTACAAAGAATGATATAAACTAAGAGAAAAATGAGGCAAAACAGTAGACTGATCCTCCTTAAAGCATGAAAGGGCAGCAGAAAACAGGAAGAAGGAAGGTGCTTCTGTACAGGCAGCTGCTTTTCTCTTCCATTCCCTATCCCAAGTCTTCCTCTTCCTCCACCTCCATAAACCTTCCTGTTCCTCCACAAATTAATGTTGTAACAAACAAACACAAATTGTTTGTATAAAGCTTTGTTTATGAACATACATGCACATGCAAAATGTACTCAAACTAAGTGTTCCTATGCATTCTGAAATTTTTTATTTTTTTATTTTTTGAAGGGCGACTTTAGGCAGGAGACCAAAACTAATGAACACTTGCCTTTAATGAAGTCTAGTAGCAGATGGTCAGAAGCAGCCCGTAGACTTGCTATCTCTTTTTAAGTAGCAGAAATGAAGATAATGAGGTGAGCAATTTGATTTATGACAAGCAAAGAAAGAAATTTGTTTTCAATTAGCCTGGCAACGTGTAAGACTAAGGTTAAAGTGTTTTGGGACGTAGCACCATTTGAGTTTTAGTGCTGATCAAAGTGTCATTTTATTGTACTACAAAAAAATATTAGAACTCGGTGCTTTTAGGCTGAATTTGGAGTTGGGGATCATGAGGATCAGTTGCAGTAAAAGCAGTGAGGCCGGCTAAGTTGGTTTGTGCTTGTATGCTAACACATTATTGGTGGTTTTTCCATTGTCTTCAATGTCTTGCAAAGCTTTCAGATGCTTTTCACATATATTGAATGTTGACTTCTAGGAAAAGGTGGACTTTATTCTAAGAATTATTCCATCACAAAACCATATGCATGTAACTTAAGCTGCTAAAAAGTAGATGTACTCGGGTTACCAAGTTTTTACGTTTTATTGCATAGCGCAACTTGAAAATTGGAGGAAATAAGTTGATTGAATGTTATACTGGCTTCTCTATATGATGCTTCTGGAACACAATTGTCATCAGAAATGATTATTGTTCGTTACTTTTGACTTCACCATATGTGGGCGAAGTCGTCAGTTAAAGAGCTGCTATGAAAGCATTTGTAGCACAACCCTCCATGCTTTATAAGCATGTGTGTAGCTGTAGATTGTTGTTTTTTTTTAAAAATCCTCTACAATTTTTCTTGACTCATTCATATACATGTGTGCTTCTAAGACTGCTTTTTTATTTGTTTTGTTTCAGTTTCCCCTTTCTTTGTGCACAGTGATTGTACTGCATGGTCTTTCTTTGTAGGATGAGCCACAGGATGAGGTCTCTGTCCAGCTCAAAGGACTGTCCTCCCCCTTGCATACATGGTGTGTGTCCCTTTGTGGGTCCCCTAGCATGGGGCCTATAACCCTCAGATATGTTTTGACTTGTTTGCTCTCCTTCCCCACCCCCAATCTTTTTTACAACTTCTGCATTTGAACTTCTACATCAACCCAGCTTCCCTCTGATGTTTCAGGGATTGTTAAGCAACATTGAAAAGTGTGTGTGGAGGTGCTTATGATCGTTTGATACTTGAACTTACACTTTTATTAGTAAATTATTTTTATTGAAGATCTTATACACTTTATACCTACAGTTTTAGAAATGTAATTTAAATCTTTGTGTACGTATGAACAGATGGCACTTTATATGTACTTATTGAGAAGAACTATATTTACATATATCTATATGTATTTCTTTTATTCTTAAACATTTCCTGGTCTTAAAAGAGAATTGTCAATATATATTGAGTTTGCATGGGTATATTTTTTTTTTAAAAAAGACAACTAGACAATTGTAGAACCCACACATTGTGTGGGGGTTTGGAGCTTTTCCTGGAAGTTAGGGCTGGGGCACCACTTACCTCCTGGCTTGGGAGGCAGCTGTGCCAGTGTGGTTGGTTATGTCAGGGAACCTGTGTGAGCTCTGCCATTTTTCCTAGACTGAAATGCCAAGCCTGAGGATATGAAGAGCACATATAGTGTGGAGCTTACACACACAGCTCCCTTCACCCCAAACAAAACTCTTGTGTTTTTCGTCTTGAACTAAATAAGAAATAATACCATTCTTTCATCAAACAAACGGCCTCCCTGCCACCATTTTGTCTTGGAAAAAAACACAACAACTTGATTGTGCAAGTACAAGCAAGATGTGTAAAGATGCAAATAAAACTTTAAAACAGTTGTAGATGGTACTGTACAGCCAGTTTCTCCATTAATTAAAGTAGTGCTGTGATGGGCTGTTGAGTCAGGTGCTCTTCTCGACATAATCTTTTATATAAAGACGTTTTGTGCCAATGCACTGGCTCTTCTGCTTATGATTTTAAACTGTAGGAATGACTATGCTGGGGGAAGGAATCAAGGAAATAGCATCTTCTGAAGTAGAGATACAGGAAAAGAACTGAAAATAGCCCAGTAATTTGGGCTTTTCTTTTGTATTTTGTAACTGGAGAAATTTTCTTCTCTAAAGAAAGAAGTATCACCTTGCATTACAGGCATGGTAATCTTGCAAGAGAAAACCTCTGTTTTCAGTATCAATTGAAAAATGAGACTGGAGGGAAAGGAATGAGAGAGAAAGGATATCTTTATATACATGAGGCATAAGATGTCTGTGTTGGGAGATACATACGAGATGGACTTCACTGAGTGATAACTGGGAGTCTTCCCCCAAATATAAATAGTTCTAGGCTTGGTGATGTGTCTTTCAGCCAACGCCTAACTTTACATTATTTTTGTCTACCATATTTTCTGTGTACATTGTTTATCAACGATATTCTGTGAGTCCTAGGAACAAAACATTGTATAGAGAATGTTTTTTATGCACTTAAAACTTTGAGATCTCGTTTACCACAGCTAATTGGAAGCAAAAGAAACATGATGATAGTCTGAAAACAGTTTCTAAAGACTTAAAAGTAAACTAAAAAGTCAACATAACTTTTTAAATAATAATGAAAAAATATATTGCCATCTAAAGAATATCACACAACATTGCTGTATAATATGAGCTCAGTTACTAAATGGGTACTAGTACATGTCTGCCTTCAAATGGTTAAGCCCCTATACAGTCCATCCTCTAAATCAGAGGAAATCAACCTTTTGATTGTGTTTTGTCACTTGTGCATGTGGAAAAGTATTTACAGTACTATGCATTCACTTATGCTGGTGCAATCAGCTGCATATGCAATGCTGGGGCTTGAAGCTGGTCTTCTACCAGATTTTCCCCATTATTTTATGATAGTGCAGGCCTTTTTTGGTTTCAAAATTCTGCTTTTGTATCTCTTTTCCCCCCATAAGTTTGTGCTCCTGAGACAACCTATAGGAAACTACAGGTATACGCAGGTCCCCTGTGAGCTGAGCTCTAACACTGTGATGGGATTAGATTAACTTTGCACAATTCTGATTCTCATTATGAACCCTGTCAGAAAGCTGGATTCATGTTGCGCCATTTTCTATCCTCATTACCGTTTTTGTCACAAGAATGAAATTTTTCATCTGTCATACAGGCTGGAAAAGACAGCAGCCTGCAACTGTAGTATGATATCCTTTCTAGTGCTGTGCAGTTTGACAGGCTGTGCCTTTCTGCTTTGTTCTCTTTAATGGTTTCTCAACCTGTGTGAGGGAGAAAACGGATGGATATCCATCTCAGGGTACAATACATGATTAATAGTACTGTCTGTACTGACTTCAACTTTCCAAACTGAAAAAGAATGGCAATTACTGGAAACATTGTTACTGTTAACTTGTCTCCTTTTTCATTTTCCTGTGGTCCAAGAATTGAGATGATCCTAAAAATATTAAAGAATCTAATTCATACCTGTGTTTCCACAAATTCCCAATTGCTTTGGCTTGCCCATATTGCATGTCCCAAATAATAATGTTCCTCTGTGAAACACATATGACCAACTGTCAGTGTTTTAAAATATTTAACTTAAAATTTCCTACTTTTAATTTATTCTTATTACCATAGTTAAATGCCCTGCAAATTACACTGTTTTATCACATTCCTATCCTTATTTGTCTGTTTATGTCAGTAGACCAAAGAAATATAGCTCTTGTTTCATTATTCCTCATGTGCTCTGTAATGAAAGCTTCAACCAAGAGTTTTTAAGTAGATATCCTTCATTTTTATATCTCATATTTTGTAATGTCTCCTGACCTTCTCTATTTTGATGACAAAATAATTCATGGTTCTGTGTCTATGTCCTCACTATGATGATATCCTTATCAAACTACCTGCATGACGAGAGTGTGTGATGATACTACTCCTGTGAGGGCTGACTAGCAGAGAGATGCTAGGATGCTGCATACTGAAGGTTTTGCCTGAATGAGAGAGCTGCTCAAGTGCAGATGCCCAAAGGTCTCAGCTGTTAATAAATAAAGGCCTCCTAAGAGTTAATACACAGCAGTGTTTTGTAAGAAAAGGGCAGGAAACTCAACCTCTGCTCCTTGGAGACAGTATTTTTGGGAGAAATACTTGTGAATACAGTATTTCTTGTGATATACCGTTATAAATAATATCTGACTTCCTTGCCCCTTTTTCCTTTCTGAAATGCATTGACTAAATGACACTTTCCTAGACTACTCATACCATCTACAATGAACCACATCACACAGAGTATTATGCAAATGACATCAGGCTTCATAAGTTGTGTTGTTTGCCAGATTTGTGTAACTAATCTTTCATCAGCACAGGGGGTTCCTAGAAATAAACCCAGTTTTCTTGCATTTAAACTTAACAAGTGTACCTGCTTATCGAATAAATAAGTCTAACAGCAGTTCTACAGCAAATAAGGAAATATGAAAAACATCTCCATTGTGCTAAATCCTTCCTTGTAAGGGCCTTTAGAGAAACACAGGGGTTATAAAACGTGTCTGTCACAGCTCCTAAGTGTTACAGAAGTACACATTTACATGAAGGCATCTGGAGCATAAAGTTCAACTAAACCACTGAAGATTCCATCTCAAATGCAATCTATTTCAATGTGACCTTACATCAGTGAGTGCTTGAACTTTGCCTGCTGGCAAGCAAGGTCCCACTGCAACTATCTCTTATCCTTTCACAGAGCTGTGTAGCTTCCAGCTGTGTAGCTTACCCCCATAATGTTGTTTAGTTGTTTTGGTTTTTTTTTTCTCGTTTTGTTTTGTTATAATGGAATGCCAGCTTCTTTTCCTAGCTACCCTGAGGGCTTGCAGCATCACTCAGTATGTCTTTGACCTTCTTCTTCCCACACAGGAAAATCTAGCTAATTCAGATTTTTTCAGTACTTGTCTTAATTCAGTAAATCATATTACAGTAAATGCAGGGATGTAATACCAACAAGAAGAACATCAGTTAATAGAGAAATTTCTCCCCAGCATTAAACCCAATTAACCTAATGTCACCTATGCTTAAAGGAAGCAAGCTAGACTGCTACTCTTGTAATGTATATTATTTACTCTTTAGTGTGTCCTATTTAAATCATGAAGCTGAGACAGAGGAATGTGCTTAAAACAAGTAATTATTCTGATACATTTCATTATAATGTGTAACATCTCCTCAAAGTCCTTTTGCTTTTTTCACTTCGAGGATGCTATGCATAAAACAGAAAGTAGAAGCTGAGTCCATGATGTCAATGAGGATATACCGGGAATGGCTTTTGGTCTGCTTTCCTTGTAGTTACTCTCGAACTATTAACCTTTATTTTGTTTGATTCTTCACTAAATGAAAAGCTCTCACAAAGGATCCTAATCCCTGATGTGAAGAAGCTAAAATGTCAAAGCAATTGTATATGTATGCTTAAGATTAGAGAATATATAGGTACATAGCAGGTGGCGGGGGGTGAGAAATCAGAGAAAGGAATGGTTAGTAGTAGCTTGTCAAGTGCCTCAGGGTACCTGTAGAAATAAATTTATTTATTTTTAGTATCTTTTCCCCTGCAACAAAATAAAAGCTAATCCAAGTGTACAGTCTTCATTTGCATCTGACATGCAATGTGTTGTCTCTC
>JAYRBT010000082.1:37426752-37461944 GCA_036023395.1 Myiotriccus ornatus | reverse complement strand
GGGTAAAAAGGATCTTGGGAAAGAGAAGGGTTACATGAGGAGTCACAAACACCATCTTGGAAGCATGGTTACTTTAACATACTTTTATATACCACAAGTATATTGCAACAGTTTCCCTAGGCACTTTTTGGTAATCTGGATACAATTCCTTGATTCTCAGCTATATGAAACACCTTCTTCTGGTCCTAATAGCTCATCTAGAAAACCAAATCAAGTAATCCTCAGTGTAAATCCTTAGGAAAGTGTTTCTCTGTGATTAGACTGAACGAGTAGGGCTTGAATAATCGAAGTTTATCTGCAGTGATGTTACCATACGTGATTCACATAGCTTTGAAATATTTAAATCTCTAAATTGGTCTGGTTTTGTTCATTTTACCTCTATTATGTCAGAACTTGCTTTTTGTCTCTCACAGGTCTTTCATGGTAAAAGGAAACAAATAACACTCGTGCTTTATTAAGTGATTAAGTTTTTTGTTATGCCATTATTAGTCTTTCAGCAGAAGTGAGGCAAACTGGGATAGCCAAATAACTGTTTGTCGCTACTTCTGAGATGCTGAGATGGCACTAGGTAAAACACATTTCTGTTTTGTTTCAGCTGCTCTTGACATATGCTGCCTGTCTTAATCTGCAGTCCTGGAAAGAGTCCAAATCTCATGAAGCTTGATTCCCAGAGAAAAGGTTGTTAACAGGGTAATGTGCTAACTTCTCTGATTTTTTTTTTTTTTTTAATTCACTCTTGTTATTCTGTTTTGATAGTGGGTAGATACACTAAATGACACTGTGTGGTACCTGGCCAGCAAAAACAGCTCAAATTTTTGCTCATGAAGAAATTTCAGTTAGATATGCACAGATGTACTCACTTGAAGATATATCCACATAATACTTGTATTTTCACATTTTGTGATTCTTGAAACAGTACAAGACAAACTAACAGTTTTCATCCAAGCAAATGAGTTCTATATGACACCATTGATATGACATGAAATTTTGCATGAGGATTGTCCTTTTGAACTAAAAAAAGGAATAATAAGTACCAACAATTTTTGTAGCAAAGCATACAAATTTAGTTTCTTAGTGATTCTCTTAAGAATCTAGGTATGATTCAGCTAATCTCTGATGAATTTGGGTGATGAATCCCAAACTCTTATCCCTAACTGTATTTTTAAATCCTGATAGTTTCACCTAGCATTGGCTGAAACCCCCTATTATGAGCAGTCATCTGTGTTTTGGGGTGATTTGGCACCTGTGTTTGAAAGTACTTTTTGCATTTACTCCCATCTGTCAGAGCTAAGTGCAGTGCAGATCATGTGCTTAAGACTCTGCCTCTACTGTAAAATTATGAGTGTTTTTTCTGGTGTATGTCAGAGGCCTGGGCCTAATCTGGCTCATCTCTGGCCTTGCTCTCCTGAACAGGGCTGTCCATGCATACGGGTAAGCTTATCCCTAAGTTCCCACAAGAAACTGGCTTAAGTTTGACCTGAACCACTAACAATATTCTGGAAGCAGCAAATTTCTTAATCATCAATTCCCTGACTCATTATGTTTTCCTTTATTTTTTATTTATTTGTTTAAAGTTAATATGGCTTTTTCTTTTAGAACTCTTATTGCCATAAAAAAGAAAAAGCTACAAACTTGATCATAAATTCTGGGAGGCACAACTTTTTGTAAAACCTATAAATTGAAAGGATTGCAACATTTCAAAATTCCTTTGTCAGACACTGTCTTTTATTTTAAATTCTTTTTTTTCTTCCTACATTATTACTGTCTGTACAAGAATGATGGATGACACAGAATGAGGTTTCCATTAACTTAAATTGTTACCCATAAATCCTCCAGAGATTTCTAATTAACATGAAAGTTTACTAGTTTGGAATCATTGTGAGAGCCTGTTCGTGGTGCTCTTTATTTCTACCAATGCAGTCCAGAAGTCCATAAATCTTCATCGCTCTGGGATTCCCAATATGTCCCATTACAATGAAAAAGTGACATCTGATGCAGGGAGTGTAAATACTGTATAGAAGTTCAGTAAAGTGTTTCATTCTTCACAGCTGAATTACAGCCTCAAGGCACGTAAATAAAGCAAAACAAGAAGAACTAAAATATGAGGAACAGGTATATATCACACATGTTATCTGGAATGAAATTTTTTCTATTGTGGTGACAAATGTCTTGCCTTCAATTTGCATTCATGTCTTGTGTTATGTCAGTGTTAAGGCAGCTGGTTGATATTGTTATACATGACCTCAAACAATTAAATGATAGATTCTGATATGGTCCAACCTTTCATCGGACAAATATTAGACTGGGTTAGAGACCAAGGGATGAAGTTTAACAGACTGGCAAAGTTTGAGTAAAACCAGTGTTTTTTTAAGAGTCAACTCTTATACAGTTAAAAGAAATTATTATTTTGGACACATGACCTCTTGATTGGCTGATCAGGATAAGAACCTTTTGGTCTACCTATGTGTTTTTGTTTGGGGAGTTATTTAAATTAATTTTGACCACCTTCTATTCTGAAGGATGCTCCTCCTCTTTACTGATTCACAATAAAAATACCCCCTTGAATGTAAAGATAAGGGGCATGAGACTTTACCCCAGGAAGGAATCTGGCTGCCTGAGAAGAACCTGGAGTTCAGTATGGTTCAGTATTCAATTCTCTGTTTAAAACAAACAAACAAAACCCCCTACTTCTGGGCGAAATGCCTCTCTCTGTTGTGGCCTGGTCACAGCAACGAGGACATTTCAAACCCCAACACCAGGTTCCTCTGAAGCTTAGTGAGTGAAGTGCAGTGATGAGTAGGTTGGGGATAAAGCCAGCAGAACTGGTAGATGTGCAACAGCTGCGAAAAATGCTGTCCTCCTTGTTCCATGTTGGTTCTGGAGCTGTGTGTAGTACAGCAGCTGCAGAGGACTCTGGTTTGTCTTCCTTTCTCGTGCCTAACCTTCTTTAGAATAGAAGGACTCATGTTTAGGGATATGGATCTAAAAAAAAAACACACCCCAAAACCAACCAACCAACCAAAAAACCCCCAACCCAAAACAATAAACCCCAACACAACAGAACCCAAATGAACAAACTCTCAAAGCAAACAGACAGCATACACTCCAAAACCAAACCCCAAGCCAAAAACCCAACCAAGCAAAACTCCCCCAAACCCTCATGAAAAACACATAAGGAAAAAAGGCCCCCTGCCCCTAATAAAACAGTATAAATACTGACAAGATCTGCTTTGTTCAGCATCAGCCCATGACAGGTTTTGTTGTTGTAGTGATACATGAATTTTTCCTAATTCAATCACTACAATAATCACTTAGCGAAAGATGTGATGACGGAAGTGAAAAGGATTTCATAGATCATCAAATCCAAGCTGCTGTGCTAAGCATATTGTCATATCAACCTATTTATAAATGTTCCAGCTCCATCAAAATTGGTTAAGATGTCTGCTCCTCTTACCTGCATGAGCAGCACATTCTGGATATGCATTTTCTTATGGAGGATCCACTCTATGCCTATTTATAGCCTGGTTATGTACATTGACTCTTCAGTGCAGACTGAAGAGTCTGTACTTCAACAGCTCTTTTCTCCCTCCAATGTTCTTAGCTCAGTGAATTCATATACAGCTGTCCAAAGACTGCTGGCATTTTTCTTTTTGTGCCCTTAATGTAAGATAACATACATTCCTCTGATCATCTTAGCCCTTCTCTGACCTTTAGTAGTCTTAATTCATCATGAAAACAGTAAACTGAAATTTGTAAGCCTAATTCTGGGTAAGGTCTTGCAGAGCTAATACATGGTGCTTTGACTTCCCCTACCATGTGTGATGTGTCATGGGATTGCATCTGTCGTTTTTATGTCTGCGCTTAATGGCTCACAGTCATTGCAATCTGTATGACCAGGCATTTCCAGCTACTGAACTCTGGGATGAACTCTAAGATCCCCATCCCTAGTCCTTGGTAGAAAGTTTTGTTATGTGCCAAGACTCAGTCTGAGTGATGAGACCTAACGTTGCCTTTCCTTTCCCAACTGAAAGGAGAGCAAGCCCTAGCTGAGAGGCAGGGGGAGATGCAGTGCACTTCAGTCATGTTCTTGACTGTTATGGGTCAGGACTGTAGGCTGCAGGGACTGGAACATCTGTGCTTATTTTGTGAATTATTTTTGTTGCATTTATCTCACTAAGGTTCTCTGTGTTTTTGATGTTGCCCTGTTGTTGTGTCATGAGTACAAATTATGCTCACAACAGTAAGCAGCATGATATGATTTAGATGGTCCCAGAAGTATGAGTGAAACCTTGAGTGAGGTAGTTTCTATTATTGTTGGCTCAATATGAAATGATTTTAAATCTGCCTCAATCACTGTGTTTTCTTTTCTTTCCTCTTTGTATTTCTGGGCTTGATTGGAATTAGAGAAGATAGTACAGGGGGCATTTTTGGGGGATGTCTGTTTACATGTGGAACCAAGATTTAGAATTTAAATTACTTCATTTGAATATACTGACTTCTTCCTCAGGGATTATACTTATTCTTAGTATTTCCTGCATAACTGTAGAAAGAGCTGCTCCAAATACCCAGTGTGTTAGTAGTCTTGGTTAACAGGAGATACCATAACTCTAGCAGCTGTCTCTTCACTAAATTTACGGGTTAAATCAAGAGACAGTGCATTTGGCTTACATGCAAGATTGAGGTCAAGGTATATGTGCTCTGTTCTCATCCCTGCCACAGATCTGCAGGATAAGTGTGAGTCAGACTCTGCCCTTTGGTTTCTTTGTCTATAAAACTTACACACACATAATCAATTTAACAGTCCATGACACCTTACAATTTGAGTTCAGTCATGGCCTCTGCCTAAGTCATTTCAAACCAAGTGGCATGCTCAGGTGTATTTCACAATGTTGTAAAAATGTGATAATTATTATATTAAGTCAGTGAAAAATAAAATTAAAAGAACTTAAAGACATTCTCTATGTTCTTTTTAGTTCAGTAGCTGAAAGTCATTGAAAATAGGGCTTTTAAGGGTATTTGCAGAAAGTAATATCTAGTGGCAGATACACTGGCTGTACCTGAACTAAAAGACCCTAACCAGTTATTTGGGGTTTAGGAAGCAGAAGGATTAGGAGCAGGTCTCATTTCTGTTAAGCGTCTCTTTCCTTTCTTTTTTTAAAGAGTTTTTTCAGCTTCCCTCTAGGACCAGGAGCTCTAATGTGCCGCCTCTTCCTCATTGTTCACTGCCAGGAGGGTAACGAGGCCTGACTTGGAAATGCTGTGTGAGTGGCAAGCAGCTGAGCTGTCTGATTCAGTGTGTTGCTGCATGCAGCACTGTAAATCTGGCAAACCTAATTACGCTCCGAGGGATAATGACAACTCCATATGGGATGGAAAATTGTTTGCATGTAGATTTTGCTTCTTAACTCTTCTGGTCTTCCTGTAGTTAGTAGGCAGGCAGCAGCCTCCAAAGCTAACAGCAATGCTATTTCTTGTCCAGCTGGCATAGAAGATCTGACTTCACATGAGCCAGCTGGCTATCTTCGTGTCTCTTTTTACCTAAGAGACTGAAATATGTCATCCTTGAGATATGACCAGACTCCTGGAGTTCACACGTCTTTCTGGGAAAGACACAGCATTATAAGTACTCTGTATATGCTTTCCATTAGAAATATATAGAATATATAAATATACATGCATATGTATGTATACCCTTTATCTATTTATCTTCATGCACAGATGTTAAAGATAAATTGTATACCAAGGAAACTTCAAGCTTACAAATAGATACACAGAAAAAGAACTTGGAAGTGAAGAAACAAGGTACTCTGTTGTTATTTTGACATGATTGTCTTACTTCCACTACTCTGCATACGTGGTAGCTTTATTTATCAGTTGGATTTTTTAAATATGCAGCTGAATTTATTCCATACTCAAAGGCATTGATATTAGGGAGATCAGAGTATTTTCATTTCCTTTATCTTAGGATTTAATTTATTACTCTTCAATATGGCACTAGTGGTTTTTGTACTTATTTTCCTTTCCCTAATAAACACAAATTTATGGAGAAAGATAAAAATGGGTTTTTTAATAACAGTGTTTCATAAGTAACCCTGCTAGGCTTTGAAAGTCGTATTTGGAACAATGAATTGAATGGGACATTATAACATTCACTGATGCTGCTCTTTGGCTGAATCTTCGTTTTTGCAGAGGCAGCAGTGTATCAGGCTGAGCCATGAATCTTTCCTGAGAGAATGTAGAATATGGAGATAACTGAAAGTGATAAAACCATGGAGAATTCCTCCTATTTAGGTGTTGTGCAAGGGAAATATTGGTGAAATGTCATTAAGCTACAGATGCTTCTTTTAATGTTAACTGTTCCAGCCAATCCTGACAAGCTGCTTTTTAATAGCATGAGAACTGAAAGTGGGTGTTTTGCATCTCCCCTTTTGGCTGCCCAAAACTTAAGAAATGCTCAAACAAAACAATTTTAAAACTATCCAAGCTTGCAAAAATGAAATTGAAAGCATGACATAATTGCACTTTAAAAAGTGATAATTATGTGTTCTTGTCTTGTATCTCATGAAGAGCAGATGTGGCATGAAGTTCTAGTTCACAAATAATTTGAGATGCCTACAATACACAGTTTTACTAAAAGCCACAAAGGAAACCCCTTATCTCATGTGAGTAATGGATGCTGTTTATCCACTGAATGTCTACTCCTGGTAGCACCAAGTGACTTAGTTTATACTGACTAAAACAAGAAGGCCTGTATTCAAATAAACCTTTAAATAAGGCAAAATATTTAGTTAGTGCAACTTTCTGCCAGGGTAATGAATAAAGATTGTGGGAACGAAAACGTTGGATTGCTCTTATAAATTGAACATTAACCATAAGTCATGGTAGGATTTAGAGTAATTAAAACAGATATTAGGTTATTACAGTCTAAACTGTTGTATCGTTAGTTTTCTTGCTCCATTAGTTTTATTAGAGTGATGTGTACAGTGTTGCCTGAAGACTATAATTGGGTAACTAGTCTTGGCCATTGATTAAAGAAGAGGGTTCTCAAAAAGGATCTCAAAGGTTATCAGGTGCTGTTTGTGCCAAGACTGCTGATCATGTGTTACTCAGTGCTCTCACCTGTTCTGAACATTTGTTATCTGCTCTATCATGAGATCCATGGTTTGGAAGTGTTAGGACTTATACAAGATCCCTATTCATGGCTGGAATGCAAACATGAGACATCTTACTTAGCATCAAAGATCTCAAGTGTTATGAATAATATACGTTCAGGATGCTGAAAATCAAACAAAATAGATCATATGTAATTCCAAGAAAAGATCTTGAAAGCCATCATATAAGAGTGTTTTATAAGCTGACTTTGGAAAGTCTTGTCTACACTGTCAAACTTATAAAGATAAGTTGAAATAAATAAATAATGAAATGTCCTACTTAAGGTCTTTGCATCCTTTGAAACTTTGAAAATCTTCCACTAGAGGAAATTTTTAAAGTTGCTTAGCACCCAAATTATTTGCAGTAGTGTTTCAGCCACAGCACCTCTCAAAGGCATCTACAGAGATATATCCAGGAATGCATCCAACCATACCAAGCACTGGAGATCTTTGATGCTAATGAAGATGTCTCATGTTTGGATTCCATCCATAAAAAGGGATGTTGTGCAATTCCTAAGTCCAAAGACTTCCAAATCATGGATTACATTGTGGAAGTTCTTTTTAAATCTTTTGAGTGAAATCTGTCATTGGAGGTCTCTTTCTTAGGGATTACTGGCAAAGGTATTGTATTTATGGGGGTACTCTGCAATTTAGATGGCACAAATGAGATGTCTCTTTCGTTCTAATTTATCTTGGCACATGATTTATAACATCCCCCCAAATTGCTTCATGGTATGCAATTTTTCATTCTAGTTCTTCTCTCAGAAGTGAGATTTTTTCAAAGGATTTCAAAGAAGAGCATTTTAGCTCCAAGTGAGCTGGGCGTGAAAAAGGATTGTTTTGACACACTTTTATGCTCTGCTTGCTCCAGAAGCATTTAAATCTGAAAACTGCAGTTGTGATGGGTAGGTCTCAGCCTCTCAGATAAAGTGTTGTAAGCATGCAAAAATAACATTAAAAGGATGTTAAGGTTGCAAAGTTAAGCACTTGCCAAAAAAAGTTAGGCAATGACAGAATGAACATGGATAGTGAATCTTTGTCAGCCCTGCTCTGTGTATACGTTATGACAATTTTTAAGTGATAATGTACTATTTCTTTTTCCATACTGTCTTTTTCTCACCTGGTGGTGTCTTTCCTTACTGGGTCTCTCTTATCACATTTGTCTTTCAAGATCCAGTTTTCTTGCCCGGTAGTTGTTTGCTTTATCCATTGATACCTCTCATTTCTACCCCCCTCTGACATTTCCTTGCCTCACATTCTTCCTTGCACCTTCACTCCTGAATGTCTCTGCCTCCATCTTTTTTTTTTTTTTTTTTAACTCTGCTGTCTTTTGTCTTTTCCCTGCCACTGGCAATGAAGAAATGAAACTGTAAGGAATGACAACAGTAAAATCCACATAATATTTTGTATGTACTTAAAGGTATAGAGAACTGATTTCTGTATGAGACTATGTTTAGGAGTAAACTTTTGTGGGATGGAGGAGGGATGGAAGGGAACCCTTCCAGACTGTGTGGCCACGGTCCAGTGTCTCCCATACTTTTGTTTTGCAGGTCCTTTCGCGATGCCACATGCTTTGGGATTTCCAGTGGGAGTTCAGCCTCTTTATTTCAATTTCAGGTGTGCTGAGTTTTCTAAGACTGTGTTAATAGATGAAGTTAAGATGTTAGAAAGGCCTTCTGGAAGATGCTATCTAGAAAAAAAATTGGAGACAAAAAATATAGTTGGTATTCCTCACATATTTGTATTTCACTAAATACGTGTGAACACGCTAACTTTGTGTGCAACTCCTCTGTGAAACCAAATGATCCCTTCACTCTTTCTTGCCTCATTTGTTTTCCATCCTTTCCCTCTCTCTTTTTACTAAACTGACTTTTTCTCTGTTCTCTTAAGTGAAGCTAGTTTTGGCCTAGGGGAAAGGTTACTGTGTATATGTGGTGTCAGCTGGAACAAACCCCCTCAGAATTGAGGGGCATTGCTGGTCTGTGCTCTGTATTCCTGCTGAGCTTAGAGATCAGTGTGCTGGAAGGAGTGAACACACTGAACAGTGAGACCGACTCACTGGGTGATTTTTAATTTAATTTGAAAACTTCCAGAGCTTTCTCACTGATATTGCAAAATACTAACTTAAGTTCTTAATTTTCGACACTGTAAGTAGATCTGGCTAATTTGTTCCCCAGCTGTTTAATTTGCAACGGGGGCTGTCATTCTGTGTTAAATAAAACTGGAAAAGATGGAGCCCAAGGAAGATCTGTGTAATGATGAAAGTTTGTTCCAGTTCAAAGCTGCTGTTGATTTTGGGTGTGATCCAAAAACTCTTGATGCCAGATGTAATGCTTCTATTGATGTAATCAGATTTCAAATCAGGGCCAGTGTGTTCAGCCCACTACTCCTTTGGCTACTGCTCTGGTACCTGAATCTCTGGGAAGATGCTGGCACTTAGAAAAAGCCCCACTCTTACTTGCCCCCTACCTTAGTGGCATACAGTAGATGTCCCCTCCCACTTGTACAATTCAATCCATGCATTTAATGTGAGATATTTTTTTCTTTTTCAGCCTAGCCTTGCTTTTCCTTTATTTTCCTGTGGCCAGATGTACGTGGTTATGTGTAATCCACTAGCGTTGTAGACCAGATCTGGGTGACCCTCACTGCCTTTTGGGCAGCTGTCCCTTAAATCTGAGTTGCTGGCTCATTCGGCCAGGAAGTGATTCCTGGATGGTTTCTTTGAACTCATCACCTGAGCCTGGACATGCTTGGTGTCCACACCATTGCCACTTTCTATACTTCTACATTTAAAAAAAAAAAAAAAAAGTTAAAATAAAGGAGTATGTTTTGAAAATCCAGGCAGTTGTATGAAAGATAATAGATGAATCGGACTTTCTAGTGATCTTCTCTAGTATTATCGTATGTTCTGGACTCAAGAACCAAACCGTGGTCTTGGCAAGCCCCACCAGAGAGTGACCTGCCCTGGGGCTGAGAGAAGTTCCCTGATGGAGAGTGAAATTGGAAGCCTTCTTTTAACTCTGCTTCTCAGGGAAATGTGCTTCACTGGACAATCTCATGACTGAACTGATTCCTCAGTTGTCTTATGATTCATATTGCCCTTTGCTGTTGCTGAGTATACTATTCTATTTTTTTCCAGGCTTTATCTGTCTCTGTACTGCTAAAACTTCCCATTTTCTCTTCTAATTTACTCTTAGAGGGAGCAGGATGGAGACGCCTGTCAGATAATCTGTCTGCTGGTTAAAAAATACTGCTGCCCCTAGCTAGGTAATCTCTTACATCAGCTCAGTGGGCAAAGACATGGAAATACTTTTCCTGCTGTCAGAACAGAGCAAATATTTAACTCTTTGCAATATCCAAGTATTTTCTATGTAATTTTTAACAATTATTGATAACAGATTAGCTGTTATGGTAAAACTTTGCTTTATGAACTGTGTACTGGTGGATGAAGAGAGCTGGTATAAGTCACTTTTCTATTCTGAATCTGTTCCCCTACATATAAAAGGAGAATAAAAATGCTGGCTGCCTTTCTGATATCCTTTAAAATCCTCTGCTAAAAAATGTTACTTAGAACTTGGACATTATGATCTATAATTATAAGCAAATCCACATGAGCATTATGCGTGAAAAGGCAGCCTGATAGCATATATGGTTGTTAAGTATGAAAAAATCTAGAAATTCCTACCCCTGCTGTAGATGAGTAACACTGGAGGCATTTTTAAGCACAGATATTAGCTGTTCATTCTGCCAGTACGGCAGAGAACATGGGGATATGCATTGCTACTTGTTAAAATTCCTCTCTGTATTTAATTTCTCTGCCATGATTTTGCATTAGCATAATCCTCTGACCTAAGTATGAAAATATCAGCAAAGGAATGAAAACTGAAGTCAGATTTAGAGCTGCCTGTCCTGCTATACTTTGTAAATGGCATTAGTTTGGTGGAGGAGAGGGGACAGTAAGAATTATTCCCCTCAAAAATATAGAATTCTGTGTAAGAACCAAACTTATTTTTTGAAGATAAAAATTTTCTTTTGATGTCTACAATTTTTACTTCTATTGTACAGTTCTTTCTTGGACTATGAGAACCCTGAAAGCACTTTTGGGCATCAGGGTACTTCAAGAAATTTTATCTAAAACATGAGCTTCTTACTGGCTTATGAAAGTAAAAAGGTTTTGTTATCTCAAATAAAGGCATATTCTTACTCTTGATTTAAAAACTATTTTTAACTTGTGAACATGCCCAAAGTGTCAAATGTGAATCTTTATTTTCTAATTTCAGATATGTGAATTGGATAGATCAGCATGAAATTGTGTAGATGAGCAAAATTCCAGATGTACCTCCAAAACTCCAGCTGCTTCTTTTGCTATTCTTGCTGCCCTCGCTGATCTTGCCTGGATACCTAAGGATAGTGCAAGGACATAAACATGCTGCTATTTGATAGATTTACATTATAAAGGTTGGTTCATCAGAATGAATGACTTATCCCTTATTAGATTTTTATTTTAGCATTTATTGGTTCCAGTCCCTGGCATCAGTACAGTAAACTCAACCTCCCCTTCCAAATGTTGACTTCATTTAATAGGTTGAAATAGCCCTGATACGATTTTTTTTTTTCTGAAAATGAAAGAATTACTTTATTGTAACTGTAATGGCTCAACCTCCTTTGTAAAGAAGCAATAAGGTTGCAAATTGCACAATTAATCAATCTGGAAATGCTTGTGCAACCCGGTTCTGTTCTCCTATTTGTCTGCATCATAATACTATCTTACAGCATTTCACTGCCCTTTCATAATAGCTCAGAACAAATGCTTGTTTACAAGTGAAGTAGATTACACTAGGTATAAATCAAGACAGTAAACTGAAGTTGAGACTACTGTTTTTTTCATTAACTACCACCCTTTCCTGATACTGACTGTAATAATAATACTACTACAATGACTACGATGTAAAAGTAGCATCTTGTGGTCTTAAAAGGATTGTGACCATATTGTGTTACACACTTCAAATACACCTGATGAAGTGTTGTGAATTTCCCTTGTGAAAGGGGAACAAGTCTGGGGCAGGGGTTGGGGAAAGAGAGCACAACCAGACTTGTTAGAACACCCCTTATAAATTTGTTTTCTTCATTAGTAGGCTTGAGATGTTACTGGCAGAAAATTATTTGCACTGTTCATTCACTTACTCTTTCACAGAGGTCACGCACCTGCACACAGCTGGCACAACAGCGAGTACAGTGCAGCACACTGACTCAGAAGTGGATGGTCACTCTGAGTACAATTGTGGTTTCCAGGAAGGTGCTAGGAAACTCCTTTGAGGGAGCTTATGTCAGGAGATGTGTGTAGTTTCTCTCTGCATGTAGTTACCCATTTCCTCTTTCTACACGGTCCGAGTTATCCCGACACTGGTTGACAGGCCCATTCGCCAGCTTCTTGCTGTTTACCAGTTCCTGTGAGTCTTTGCACACGCACATGGAACATACCTGCCCCACTGGTTTTGGGTGATGGTCTGTAAGAGCCCATTCTCACACTCCGAGCTTATCAAAGAGGTTGTACTTTAAAAATACACAGAAATTCGCCCACTGAATTTATTGAAAGTGTCTTCAGTTTTTTTATACCTTGAGAGAGTGCACAGGAAAAGATGGTACTCATCTTTCTCAGGAGGTCAAATAATTACACACTTCTGCTGGCAAACTTCAGAAAATTAAGGGAACTTGGCAAAAGTTTAAAGGGCAACATTCAATCAAAATAAAGCATTTCACAAAGCGTTGACTTAGCACACGCTAACCCATACAACTTAACAAAATCCAATCCACTGGCTGTAAGTTTCCCAAATATCGAGAAAGGAGATTAAGAGAAGAAGAAGAAGCAAAGAAAGAGAAGAAAAAAAAAAAAAAAAGAGAGAGAAAATTATAGCTACCACCTGGAGTCCTGTGCAATTCCAGCTTCCACGTGTCTAGATGGTAGGGTCACGACCATGCGATGGTCACACAGTGCTGATTCTATCTGCACCCCCTGTGGCCATTTGCCCCACGCAGGATTTCAGGTGTGCAAGCTATTCTGGGGCTGGGTCAGGGGCTCCAGGGGGTGTGGTATGGGCAGCGCTCCTGATGTGCTGGTGACTGATGGCTGCTCCAGGGTTGCCCAAGGAGGCTCGAAGGGTCTGAGGTGTAGAACAGGGCTCTACTCCACCTTCATGGAATTCAACCTGTCCCTTCTCCCAGACACACACTGATGTTGCTCCAAGCCAATAATTAATATAATAATCCAGTGTCTCACATGGTCCCTCCATCCACAGTGTAGGTCCCTGGAAGCCCAGGAAGGCTCATGCAGAGGGACATTTGTGGCAGCAGAGGTGCTGCTGCTGAGGCATCAGCTGTTAGTGGGGGAGACAGAATGTGTGTGGGAGAATGGTGGAAATGACCCTGTTGTGTAGGTGGGGAACTGGGCCACAGCATTTTGCTGACTTGCCTCACCTCTGGCAGGAAGCCAGCAGCAAGGCTGTGAACTGAGTCCAGGATGAGTGTCCTTGCTCAGCCCTGCACTCACAAGAGCAAATGTCTCTGCAGTTTTCAGCTCCTGTTGCTCTTGCTCTGCTGCAAGATACACAGTCACAGCAGTCATACATATGCTTTCCTGGATATACTGGGACTCTGGAAATAGGTTCCAAGATCTCAGGGAAACCTCAAAATATTTGAGATTGGCTTTCTAGGGCTCGGTTGGCATACCTAACTGTGGCTCAGCTTGAGCTTTTTGTTCCTCTGAATGAACTAGAGACATTTCTTCTAGTCTTTGTTCTACCAAGTGTGAATAGAAAAGGAGGAGCCCAAAGAGGCATGTCAGGTGTCTGAGGGGAACAGTTGCTCAAAAGAGTCCATTTTCCCTATGACTCTTCCACTCAATATATCTAAAATATTTAGAAGAGTAAGCTAAACATTTGTAAGAAATTACATCCAGAAGGAAGACTCAAAAAGATTAGGAAAATTTATTATTGAGGCTGTGATTCACTATAATGTGTTTTTCAGGAGCCACTTTGCTTTAGTCCTTGTCTTTCCACTGTTCCCCAGGCCAAGTGCTGAAAACAACAGTTGACAAACCCTTGTTTTTATTTCACTCTGGATGTTGCTAATATTTCTTTAGATAACACTAATAATTGTACTTTAGGGTTGTGATGGTGTCAGGATTGGACTGAGGTGCTGAGGATATGAGTCGTGACCAGGACATTGTAACTTCATGTTAACCTTTTCTCTAGCCCATTTTTTATTTTTATTTTTTTAACCCCTCCCCGTCTCTGAAAGCTCATTAGCTTTTCTAGGGGAAGGACTGTGGGGAAATTTCTTTTATCTCTAGGTAAATTCCATTCATGGAATTTACTGAATCAAAAGCATAGAAATTCCTTTAAATACCAGTAATTTCAATGATTTGAAGTTATTCTTCACTGAATTGTCTTAGTTACTATCCCATTTAAACAAGCTTTTGGTTGACCAAAGACTGTTAAAATACGCTCAGGGTGAGAAAGAATATTTAAAATGAGTTCACAGAACTGTCTCTTCAGCCCACTTTATGCTGGTGGAAGGAACTTAATTTGAAGTTCCTAGTCTTAAAAGTATTCTTGAGACTCTCACTTCTTTGCCCTGATAGACTTAGGAGTGATTTTAATGATAAAACAAATAGGCTTATTGTTTTAAACCATATCTACATGAAGGACACTGTGCAGAATAAGAATGGGTTAGATGATCAAACTCTATGTAGTTGAATGTGAATGCCTCCTTGAAACACAAGGATGGGATGACCTCTATATTTGGTAAGTAACCAGCCTATTGCTGACACTGGTGGGAGACAAATAATAAAATAAAGTTAGTACAGGTATCTTTGCCTGATACTAACTTTCATGTTTCATCCGTCTTTGAATGTAATCTTGCTGGGTTTGACTATGCTACTGTAGCAAATGATTCTCCTGTTTATACATGAAAAGCCACTGGGCTTTCTGGGCATTTAAGGAAAAGAAAATGACACCAGAACTTGGCTGACCTCAAAGTATAGAATAACTTTTTGGTTGTCAGATGAAACACATTGGAAAACTTACGTAGATATATTTTGCGTCAAGAAAATTGATGTCCTCACCTAAAAAGAAATACTTGAACTTTTGTTTTTGGTGCTCAAAAATGGGAACTAGTTCCATGTTATACTGAAATATTTAGAACAGCAAAGTCACATCAGTTTAGAAAAGCAGAAAATTATAATTACAAGAAGGTACTGTCGTTATTTTTTCTTGTGTAATTCAATTCAGAATCATCACTCAGGAAAGGCATATGGTCAATAAAGTCTTGTTCTCTTTAATTATTATAGAACAACTTGACAAACATCTGAGCTGATTTCCCCAAACTGCCTCAAACTTGGAATAGACAGAAAAAGAGTCAAGTTGATTTAATGCACAGCTAAAGATGAGAATTCAGAAATAGAAGGAGAAATGTGGAACAGTTTTGTCAGAACTTTTGATCAAGCAAATCAGGTAAGTATTAGACTACTTGGGAATGTTGAAACCATTTTTAATGGTGGGACTAAGGTACTGCTTAAAGGCACAACCATTAAGAGGCAGGTGCCCCACCTCCTTAATCATTTCTGTGTATTGCACCGGATTACTGGCTAAACTTCAGGCCTTTGTTAATCTGTAGAAAGCTGTATTTGTACCGGGGCCCTGAGTCCACTAACATACCTTAATGACCACTCTTACCTGGAACTTTCACCCATTAGGGTCTTTAACCCCTGCCCTGAGCATTGGTCTCTAGCACAGCTGAATTGGTGCCCAACCTGCCCGCAGATCCCCTTGATGCAGACCTCAACCTGTGCACTGGCTTCCTGGCTTGAACTTGGACCTGTCTGATCATTGCCTTATGACTTGACCTCTTGTTTGGACCTGGCCACTACCTTGGGATCTGTCCCGCTCCACAACTCAGGGTGGTAGACGGGCCTTGGCTGGTGACACTCTGCCCAGCTGGTCTTATAATAAAATTAATCATATTCTGCAGACTTGTCTTTTAGTCTATTGGCTTCAGAGAGATATTTGAATTAGATCTGATACCTAATCAATAAACAATTAGTGCTAGATGAGCAGGAGCACACCCAGAGTGAAAGCAGAATTTTTCCTTCATCTCTAGGATTTGACGTTATTTGAGGGTTTTTTACCCAATTCTTTTTCCTGAGCTTTGGCCATTTCAAAGATTTTCTTGCGGACTCTTCTATTATAGATCTTCATTACCCGTTCTTTAAAGACCGGATATAATCCTTTCATCTGTCTTGTGTGGTTATTACTGCCTGCTGCAGCAAATTGGCACAGCTTTAGCACCTTTAGATGGATATCTATGTAATCTCTTCATGGACTGCCCAGCAGAGTCCCACTACTCACCACTACAGTGATCCTTCATATTCATCACATGAGTTTTCAAGTGCTCAGATTTTGCTAATGGGAGTGCCTTGGAGAGAAGATAATGTGCTTCAAGAAAGCAAACATTAATCTTTGGTTTCTGATGGTATTTGCTGAAAACATTTAAAATTGTGTATCTATCCGATTTTAAAATTTACAAGTTGAACCATGCTTGGTTATTTACATAAGTTGGAGAGCTCAGTCAGTAAAGTAGGACTTGTGTGAGAGAAGTTTCAATGGAAGTTAATGACAGGTAATTAAGAAATAGACAAAGTTTATGATAATGAATGCTAATGCTACCAAGTTAATGAGAATTTTATCATTGATTAGGCAGTGGACTAGACTTCATGAAAGACCTATCTGACTTACAGAAAGGAGATTTTCCTAATGCACAAGTCAGTTTTATGTTAATAACCATTCGCTGAAACTGTTTTAGTAATTAAGAATGTATGAAAAGTTAAATACAAAACAAAAATGGTCAGATTGTAGTATTTTCTTTGTTCAATTCTTTCCTGTAACTGCTAGCAGTAGCAGTTAGTATCACTAGCTCTCTGTGGCTGAAAAAGTTAATCTGATTGAAGTGACATGTTTCAGTCCAGAGCAAAATCTGCAGTCAAAAACTGATCACAAAGTTATACAATGAGTCAGGGGACTCAAGAATGAAAATACTAAACTTGTTATTTGTGAGGTGAAGAAGGATATGCAAAAAAGTGCATTCTGCTTAGGGAAGAAGCTGTAGATTTTGTCATGATGCTTTTCATTGTAAATATTCATTCCAAATTGATATATATTAGAAATATCAAAAAGTCTATAAAATTTCAAGGTTTAATTATTTCAAAATCCTATAGGGTTGCA
Organism: Myiotriccus ornatus; assembly: GCA_036023395.1. Lineage (NCBI taxonomy): Eukaryota > Metazoa > Chordata > Aves > Passeriformes > Tyrannidae > Myiotriccus > Myiotriccus ornatus. The sequence goes on along the minus strand of JAYRBT010000082.1, from coordinate 37,444,516 downwards.
AAAATAAGCACAGTCCATTAATATTCTGAGTTTTTATTGCACAAGAGAAGTTTTTTCTAGGGTTTTGTGGGTTTGTTGTATTTGTTTGTTTGTTTGTTTTTTATGTTTTGTTTTGGAGAACTTAAGATCTTCAGATTTATTAGACTGTGAAACAGAGAACATGATAAAGAGGAGAGATGTTATGTGGCCCAGGGTACAAATGGATTCTTCCATCTTCTTAGGTTTTCATGCCTAATTTTATTCCTGGACGTCATAATAAATTTAACGACGCCTCTGGATTTTTAACCATGATTCTTAACCAAGGTTGGGGTTCAGAACATGGAGTTATTGGTGGCTGTATTTAACATGGAGATGCCCAAGGGCTAGGCTTTGTGAGTCAGATTTCTGCAGAACTGAGGAGTAAGTGACCTTAGGTGGATGCAGGGCTGAAGAGGAAATGTAACCTGTGAGAAAGAGAAAAGTACTGTCTACAAACATTGAGGGAGTTCACTGGTTCTTATCACACTGAGTGAAGATGTGAGAGGGATGATCTCCAGAAAGGCTGAGATAAACCAAAAAACAGAGGAAAGAAAGAGAATAAGGCATATGTGAAAATGATGTGAAGAAAAAGAAAGGAGACAGGTAAGATGGGACAAACAGTCAGTTCCCCAAGAAAATCAAATTGTTAGGGATATTTACATATATAGACTTTAGTTTCATGGGACTATGTTATCATATTTCTAACACATGAGAATAACCACCACTCTGGCTGAGGAAGTTGCTCATATCCTGTGGTGGAAGAATCAGCTCCAGGCATCACCTCTAGCAGAATTTACTTTTGCTAGACAAATAAAACCCACATTAGCTGCCAAATAAAAATCATTATCATGTGAGTTTTTATTATGCTTGCTCAGTCTCTAGTGTATAGAGTAGACATTACTAACTCATCTCATATAAACTGCCCAGCATGTGGCTGATAATGGCTTGAGGCTGATACCGGACAGGATCACAGTGTGTGGAAGAGTCACATCTCTAGTCTGTGTATCGAGCCACTCTTGAAACCACACCTCAAAACCACAGCTGTCATTCAGAATCCTCCCTGCAAGATATTCTTGGTCTTCTGAATTCACTTAGAGTGGTCATTTCACCCTTTAGGTCTTCCTTGGGCAATTTAATTCATAAAACAGACAAACAAAACATACTGTAGATACTGCAGGCTTTTATAATTTATTTCCTGGGTTTTTTTATTTTCTTTTCCCAGTTAGTCAGATTTCTTTTATGCTGTATATTATATTACTGCAGAGCAGTACAATTGTAAGACCAGAAGGCAGTGAAAAGAAAATTTTTCCCCTGTGTGCATTTTTTCACTTTCGCAGTTCAGTTCACCAAAAGAAAAGGTATGCTATCATCTCTATCTAATCTTTAATGCTGAATATAGTCTGAACTGCAGAGATGGGTGCTTCCCCTTCCAATTTATGTTGTAACTACTAAAATATTTTGTTAAAATTATGATGTGCCAACTTCTGGGAAGTTAGGTTAAAAAAATCATATTCATTCCAGAATGTGAAAAGATGAACCTGGTATTCCTCTCATTCATTTAAAAAGGCTTCTTTATTTATCTTTCTTCCAACATGCCAAACAATAAAAAGTTTGGTCCCTGTATGTCCCACGGAGCAATCCTGGAGGGACTAATTTTTCTGCCTGCTGGGGAGCTCTCTTGATTATTCTTTTAGCCAGATGTCAAACAGAAGACCGACAAGCTTCAGATGCTCTTAACAATGATGATAATAAGGGAAGATGATAGAACATAACTGCGTTGTACTCTTGCAGCTGAATTGCTATTGATTTTAGAGAACGTAAAATCTCGTTGCGAGACAGCCATTTCTCCAGCCCTTGGTGATGCTCTGCTGCTTTACCTGCGTGGGGCAGGATAGCGCCTCACAAACAGCTTTGTTCTTTCCAAGAGGATGGCTTGGAGCATGCAATTCTGCTTTGTACGAGGCTGGTTGTTGTCACTTGTCTCTCTGAGTAGCCCTTCTCCTATTGCAGCCATTAGCAGACATTATGTTGACTTCAGGTTTGTAAAGCTGTGTCGTATTAGAGGAAAATGGTGATGACTTTGTATTCAGTGTTGCATTGTAGCACCTATTTTCATGGTTATAGAAGGATGTGTTATTAAAAAATAAGATACAGTCCCAACCTAATGAAACGGGAACTTATTTGAGCCCAGATTGTGTATTTCACAAGCAGTTGAAATATAATTAAAATATTTGTATTTTTAATGTGACTTTTTCTTCTTTTTTTGCCTTCCTCCTGCAGGTTTTTTGCCAAAGAAATATATTTTGCTTACCTATTTTCATTTTGCACATAAGTGAAGAACATATCAAAAAAATTTTTGCCAATGTTTTGCTTGTGTTTCCTCATGCAAAGAATATAAGGAAAAAAAAGAGGTACTAATCCTTTATCAACAAGGTACAGCATACAGTCATTAATTGTACAGATTTTACAGCTTATCTGTAGTGCTCAGTTGCATTAAATAATAGTGGAAAAGTTGGAATTTGTACAGCTTTATTAGTATAAAGGACATAGGACAAAGAGAAATTGTAGTCTTTCTGCTTCACCTTTTATGTGACCATGCAAGAGAAATGTATGCTGTTGTAAATTGCTTCTTGGTATGGGTCCCTCTTACCAGAAGATCCTTCTGTTAAAAGAAATTGTTTTTCTGGATAGCCTATAGGTGTCTCATAAGCATATTCATGTTCTTTAATCTTGAGAAAATATTTGTTTCCAGGCTGTATTAGCACACGTTGTTTTTCTGTGTAGTGTACCTATCTGCATAACTAAGGAAATATGTCACAAATGATTCTACAGGATGTAGCTTTCATTTTCTTCTGCAGTGCTATCAAACAGCAGTATAATTATGAGAAACACTATATAGTGTTATATTTAACTTGCAAAGGCAAGGTGTCACATCTAATACAGAACAAATCTAATAGGGTAATACAGCATGACAGCAGAGAGTTTGGACTCTGTGTGCTCAGTTACACGTTGGAATACGTGTTGGAATGAAGCAGGAGACAGTTCAGAAAACAGAAGTCTTGTGACATTCATAAAGAACAAAAGAAATATATTCTTACGTCCTTTTGTTCTGTATTTTAGCCAAGTTCTGGTGGCCCAAAATCTGAATTTTTTTTCCAGACATCTTATTACTTTATTATTAAAACCTGAGGTATTAGAAAGTAACTGGCTTTCATCTCCTACTTATCTGACCAGATAAGTTGTGTTAACTGTACAGGTTATCTTTAGCTTATCTTCAGTGGGGCTCATTTTTAGTGACGTAAAGTGCAATAAACACTGAATACATTCCAGGTTTCTTTTTCCTTTATGATTGCAAGTAGTATCACAATAAAAATCTAGAAAGTATGAGCAATCTGAGTTCAAGATCTGGCTTGGACCACTCTCAGTAAGCTTTTGCATGTGATCAGCTTGAAGTGTTGTCTCGGGCGGGCTCCAGGAGCTCCAACATAGGTTCAAGAGGTTTGTGCTGCTGTGACAACCTTAATGATGCACAGCTGAAAGAATAATTTATATTGTTATTAACAGATACAAACAAGGGAACTTATGATTCAGGTCTTTAGGAGTCTTGGAAAATTTTAAGCAATGGACGCTTGAGTTTGTTTTGCACTGATTGTGTGCAGTGGCAGTTGATGTCCCTTTGTTCAAGGGCCAATTTTATGCAATTTAACTTGATAGATAAACTTGAGATAATCTGTTTTTACACAATATATGCAGCTTGTTAAGGATGAAAAAAATTTCTGATTTTTTCACAGTCATGTCTCAGAGATATCTTGTGATTCAACACAGTTCCTTCTTGCGGATGATTTTTGTACCATGTTTCTAGTTAAAGCATTCAGTGCTAGCAAGACAGGGAAGATATCCCAAACAAGTTTCCTAACAATATTTTGGGAAACCTAGGAAGTGAAAGGCTGTGTGCATGAGAGCATGTTGGTAAAAAGCATTAACACAAAAAGAGCAAGGATGGAAAGTTAGCATATTTAAAGGCCTGTGTGCCACTACTTGATAGCAGAGTCCAGCTCCACTGTAAGTAAACTGTGCTTTTTTACTAGGAAAGAAATATGATCACCACTTAGAGCTTTATCGGGCAGAGGCAAATCATAAAAACTCATTTAGGGGAGAAGTAAAATTCCTCAATCCATTTTCCTATCTGCATATCAGGAAAGGATTACTTTTCTTTTTCTGCCCTTGCAGAGACGGAAGCTTTTTTCCAAAAGACATAAATACTCCTGGAAAAGGTTGATGCAACAGTTTCTCCCTGACAAGCAAAGTAATAGTTGTAACTGGGGGAGTATACAGGATCTGGTTGTATGGTTGGGGCACAGTCCAGAGTTTTGTGGGATGACTCTTCTATGGGTTACGCTGACTACAGGCATTACCCCCTGGAGTACCTAGATGCAAAGACTGGTACTAGCAACAGTGGACACAGACCCTTTAGTTGCTACATCTCCATGTCCATCAGAAGGAGCCACGTGAAAAAGTTCCAGGATGGACCGTATGGCAATGCTTTTGTGCACAATCCATGGGCTGTGCTTCTGGAATCCTTGCTCTGAAAAGGTAGTTTATGCCAGAAGATGCTGCTTTCCAGAAGACTCATATGTAAGTAATCTCAGTATCTGAGGCCACTTATAAACCACAGACTGTTTCTGGAAGTCCTTTTTGGTATATGCTTTCTCACTCTGTTACCCTGGCCTCTTTCCCTCCTCCTTGATTGTCACTTGAGAATCCACATAAAATGAAGAATGCAGCACGCTCAAAGGAAAGTTCCTGGAGCTGAAATGTTACAGCTGTTCTGTCTCTGTTGTCTTTAAATCAGAGTTTCAGTTTGTTTCAGTGGTGCTGAGGAGAGCTAAAAACCTTAGAAAAAACTGCTGTTGACATCTGTGGCAGAGGGTACCACCACCACTTTGCAACACAAAAGGGAATATGAGCTCTTGAGAGCTGCAAGCACTGTGGATTTAAACAGAATGTGCAAATACAGTTTGAGCAGCCTCATGAAAGTAGCTTGAAGTTTTCAACCAAATGACTGCTCTTAGGACAATTATATATGAATTTTAACTTTATGAAGGCTCCTGCCTCTGCAAGACATCAGTATCCTGTCTGATTTAATTGCTGGGGGTTTTCCAAACTGGTAAATTCGTATCACTGGTGTGTGTTTTAGAATGGTTCTCTCCTGAAATAACATTTTGTATACTAGGAAATATAAAACATTAGGCATTCCTCTTTGAAAGAGATGCTTTCTCCTAAGTTTTACATACTGTACTTATCAGAATTTTGAGATTTTTTTTTTCCCCTCATATCCACTAATTGGATACTGAAGCTGGGTATAGCATGGAGAAATTAAAAGTGAAAGAAATGATAAAACAGGAATATCATGGGAGCTGGGCAGCCAAATATCGTTAGATACTTTTGGAAGAGTATGTCCGTCTGTGGAACTGCACCTTGAAGGTAGTGCCTGACTGGTGGCAGATTGGGTTGGAAAGAGCTCATTAGTTTAGTTGGCATCAGTCAAATTTAAAGGCCAAATGAAAAGCAAAAATTAAGTGCAGTTTGCTGTTAAGGGTCTGTTCAGGATGTTAGTCTTTTTTTTTCCCCCTCGTGCTTGGTTTTTAACTAATTAGAGTTACCTTCTTTGATTAACTGAACATAACTAGGTTATTTAGAACTGCAAGTTTGATATTTCTACTGCATCAGACTTGACATTTATTTCAGAGACATCTCTGTATCAGGGAATGGCTTGTTAGAGTCAATCTCAAGGATCGCATTATAGCTCCTGTCTGCGCTGTATGTCAGGAGGTCAGAGTAAATAGCGAACATACATAGCCCGGAATAATCCAACCTGACACACACAGCCTAACCCCCCACTATAATTAACATGCTGGGACTTAATTCTTTGCCAAAGCACACTGCTTCTTTCACTTGGGAATATAAAAGTGCTTATAAATCTAATTAAAATTCCTATTTGAAAAATGATGATCTAGGCTTGGACTCACTTGGGCATTTAACATCTTAAATATAGAAGGGTCTGTTCTTACACTTACAAAGACACAGATAATAGCAGATGGTTTGATAACATCAGAAAATCAATTTGTGAAATGATTTTACAAGATGATTTTTCGTTTATTTTGGTCAGCCTTAATTTTCTGCCTTGAGAAATCAGCATTTTCAGCGCTCTTCACTAAAAGGCTGTTGCTGACCCTGCTGGTTTCTATTGAACTAGTTCCCCAGCACATGGTTAGCAAAATTACATTTGCCTTTTACTCAGCACAAATTTCAAAGTTTCAGTCTGTCTCTAATTCCCAAAGACTTGCAAAAAAAGCCAGCCAAGTGACAACATACAGGAAAAAACAAAACCCATCCCAAGTTGAAAAATAGTCTTGGATGCAAATACTGAGAGGACAGAAAGTGTTAGTCTTTTATGGTTCATCTTTCTTCTTCACGTTTCATTTCTTCCCTTTCCTTTTAAGGTGTTTCCCCCTTCCCACTTTCTGGCATCTGACTTAAAAGGACACCTCAGAAAGGTCAGCTGATTACTGACTGAAGACAGCCTAAGTCAAAGAGGAGGATTTACAATTAGGAACAGATATAAAGGTATATCAAAACATGTGAAACTTCTCCTGAAGTGGTTATAATTTATACTTGAAAGGATCATAATGACACTGCTTCTTTGCACTTACATTAGGCATTTCATCTGAAGATCTCAAAAGGTTTTAAGGGATTGAATTTAGTAGCACTATAATCTCCTCCTTCACCTTTAACAGGTTGCAATGACAGTAGGAGAAGAGTTAGGGATGGGTATTAACAGAATTCAAAAATGTCCTCTCCAATTTAGGCTGGCATACTCTCTCCAATAAATGATGTACCATCACCTGACCTTGTCAGACTAGGTATAGCACATAGAAAATCATAGGTGCTGCAAAAACCTGATCTGGTAGAAAATATTATGCAGGAGGAGGTCTAAGCTTCTGTCACAAGCAGAGCCGGAGATGCATAATGAAGCTGAGAGGTCATCATGCCAGAACTCAGATTGCTGAAACATAAATGGCTACGTATGGCTAATGCTGATTCGTTGTCTAGACCCCCCCGTATGCTCAAGGAATGGAACAGGCACTTCTGTCACACAGTTTCTGACCTGTTTTAAACGTTCCTCTCAGCACCATTAACTAAAAGGGTTAGGTAGATGTTTGAAGTGAGATTACATTGCTTCCACACCAAAAGTAAGCATTTTGTGGTGTTAAGACTGGGCTGAGCAAGGAACTTTTGATTCAGATCTTTTCATTCCTGGGTGAAGACTCTACTAAAAAGAGAGTACTAAAGTAATTATGAATTTAATGAAAGTTTCCTGAACTGCTGTGCTTAGTGCTGGACTGCAGGTGGTCTTTATGCAGTGGGCATGCTGTGAGTTGCCTTGAACAATGAGATCCTACAGAGACCAAAGTGGGGAAATAATGTATTTATGTCTAATGTTTGGACCACTGCAGATAAATATTCAGGTCTCTGGGGGGTCATGATGCTGTGTGTGTAAGCACATTTTATCTCTCCAGGGCTGTGCAGTTAGGTGTCTACTGGAATGTGGGTTTCTTGATTACTTTGTGAACACAGAATCACCAACAGCACTGTTTTGTGTATCAGTCAAGGAGTTTGGTTTTTTAGGCAGCTTGTTCTATATGACAGCAAAAAATATTCCTGGATATGGGAATGACAGGCTTAGAGTACAGAAGGTGCAAAGGGATGTGTTGAGTATAGTTTGAGGCTGTTTGCTGCAGTCAGAGCATGCATGAAACTCATCTGGTTGTCTCAGTGTTTGGTGTGGACCAAACATTAAAAGCAAATAAAGAGGAAATAGCCCAGTTTGGCTTCCTTCAGTTAGTAAGACCTAATGAAGATCTAGTGCTGCTCCTGCTGGGATCTGTCAGCAGTTTTGAGGCAGCTGAAGAATTAGCTTTTATAGAACATTCCCTAGGAATGCCTCCTACTTCTTTGTAGACTGGACCTTTAGGATTTTTATGGATGGTAAATAGTCTGCAGACTAAAGCTGAACTCAAGTTTACACTGTAGTATTCAAGTAGACTAAATGTGCAATGCTTGCAACTTACTATGTTAAAAGCTGTTGTGCTTTCAATAACTTCCTGCATTGTGTTATGTGTGGTTTTGCTGTTGTTGTTTTTGAGACTTCAGCCTGCACACCTTCCTAAACAGACTCCTAAAACTTGAAATCTTGCATGCATTTGCAGAAGCAGCAGGTGCCAAGGAAGTGGCAGTTACAGTCCTGCCACCAATTTCAGTGGCACAGCAGGAATGGTCTTTAAGAGAGAAACTAGACTTACAAGCGCTCCATATTCTTGTGGAATATTCCTTATTACAAAACAAAACTTCTTTCTTATAAGGCTTAAGGCAAAGAAATAACTCCTTGCCAAGATAATGTCTGCTGCTCTTGGTTACTGGCCTCACCAGACCTTTCAGGAAAAACATGGTTTAGTAAACGGTGGAGTCGTACTTTTTCAAGAGAGTATTTTATGGGGAGTGACTAAGCTGTGTCATAGTCAATTCCAATCTTGGCAGCTTAAAACCTTTTTTTTCAAGTGAGGGATTCAGCAGCCCTCTAGGTTTCTCGTCCCTTTTGTGTATTTGTCCTAGGTCTTTTGACACGTTTTGTCGTTTTAACATCTGCAGAGGGAACTAACTTAGTGTCTATACACCATCTGCTGGGTAAGAAAATACTTATTTCACAGCATGACAAGACACTCCTTCCACCAATAAAGATCTATAGAGATTTGCCGAAAATCAAGGCACCGTTTAAAAGATTGAAACACTTCTGTTTGGTTTGTGTGCTCCATTTAGCGTTTTCACATACTTCTCCACAGCTTAGCCTTTTAAAAATTTTTTTCTGATAGAAGTGTTTAAAATATCCCGGCAGAGGTGCTTCCCCCCACCCCCACCCCATGAAGAAGTATCTCCAATTAGGAGGCAGCCAGAAAATGTTTGCGGAATTCAGGCAGCATTTACAGCCTGATTAATGCATAAGTGGCTTACTGCCTCTGTCCTTCTGCATTTGTATTACAGTAGCATCCAGAGATCATAGCTCTGTCAGGTTGGTTTTATACAAACGTGACCCCTTGCCTACTGAGAAGGTGCCTAGGTGCAGAAATTAGAGAGAGATGATTCCTATTCGGATTTTTTGTATCCCTTACTGCCTTATTATTGTGTGAGTGCAGGAGGCTATCTTGGTCTTGACTTGCTGTCCCTGGTCTCATGTTCTTTCTTTTTTCTGTGAAATGGAAGATTTTTCTCATCACTAACATAACTGCACTAATACTTCGTGAGTTTTTTCATAGCTTCAATAACTTTGTGTTTTAAAAAGACAACAGTGAGGAGGGGCAAATGTTGGCACTGAAGCTGATGGCCTGCGGGCTGGTGAAAGCTGGTGGTTGGGGTAGAGCTTTGGGGAAGCTCACATGGCTCTGACCTGCGTATCCTAATAGTGTATGCAAATAGTGATCAGTCCAATGAATAACAAACTCAGTCTTAAAAGGAAGCAAGTGAATATATATTAGAAAGTGTATTAACTGCATGATGTTTTTCTGGGTCATTCTAAATGACATGCTTTGTGAAATCCTTTGATTTCTTTTTTTCAGAAACGTTTGCTACAACTCTCTGGTTTCTTCCAGTGACTAACTGTTAGTGGTTTCATCTTATGAAGTATGACTGTTAGGTAAGGTATTGGGAATTTTTTTCTTTCATGTTTTTTTGTTTTTCTGTTCAGACTGAAGAACTCAGAGTCTGGGCTTCCCTAGAGCTTCAGCTATATTATTTCCTTATTTTTGCTGTTCCATCTCAGCTGCAAATTGCATTTTCTGTCTTTTCCTTACAGTGAGATGAGCTGTTCTTGTCCCACCAGAAGTCTGTTTTCTTTTGGGTAATTTAATACCTTTTCCACTGGAGATAGTTTATCAGTTTCCTAAGCATTCTGTTATGTCTTACCGGCCTTATTTATCCCATCTCACTATTTAATAAGCCTGGTGCAGTGCCTTCCCAATGGATTTCCTATGCCTACTTTGTGTACAAGCTTTTTTAGCAGCTAGAGTGAGTGCTTTTTTTATTGTTTTCCATTTGTTTGGGCCGATGGGTTCTTCCCTGCTGTTTGACTGGCACATTGTGATGTCGGCTTCGTCACTTTTCTCCAGACTGATTATCTGTTTGCTTGTCATATCCTTCTACAGCTCCAACTATTTTCTAAATGTTAGTCTTGAAGTTTTTCCAGTCTCCCTGTTGGATTTCTCACAGGGACACGAAGTGATTTTTCCCAAAGGCACACTGAATTTTAAGCTCTCTAGCCATATACATGCACTTATTACAAAAGCCTCGTGGTGTCAGAGATGATTCAATTGGTTGTGACAGAGTGACTTCAGGAGTCTCACAGCTCTGCTGCTGCAGTTGCCCAAGAAATGGCTGCTGAGACAGACCAATAACTGTCTTATGTGTGCCTAAGATAGGCTTAAATGCTGGGCTTTTTTTAAGTGATACGCAGAATGACAGCCTCCCTAAGACCCTCATGGCAGCTGACCTTAAATGATAGCAGTAGTGCACAGAAACACAGTGTTAGAGACCCACCTGGAGACTAACTAGTGGTGTTCACCACCCCAAGAAAGAGGACCCAGTTCCATGTAGCAAAACCAGAAATGATAGTGAAGAAAACAAAAACTTCATCAGCACTGAAATGTAAAGTCATATTCCTAAAGCATTTGTATGCCTGTTTTTGTCACCAGCATGCTGCAGGGAGCAGGGTTTGGGAAGCTGAAGCACAGGCTTGTATACCTTCAAGCTTGTATTTCGTTCCTCCAAATCCATAGCAGAATCTTATCTCTTGGATACATAGTGTATGAGGTACAGTGTGTATTGATCTCAGGCTTAGATTTTCTGGACTGAATCTTTCATCATTCTCATCCAGGCTCTGCCATGCATTATTACAATCAAATCCTTACTTTGTGCACCTCTCCATGGAAGATAACAGAATAAGCCACAGGAGGAAGTTATGCTGTGTGTTTGAACTGGAGCCTTCATCAGCCGGGGCAAGTCACTAACTTTCTGCCAAACTGATGCAAGTCACCTCTTGAGCTGGTTGTGCTGTTTGTGCAGTAAATTCATCTGTTACAAGCTCAGCATTGTACATTAGAGTCAGAGCAAAGTGCTAAATGGGGAGGATCAGTTTGCAGGACAGGGAGCACCAGTAAAGGCTTCCTGATCTGGGATTTTGTGTTAACAAGTGAACGAATGCAGTTCCTCTGATTAGTTTATTTCCTTGCTATTTCTTCTTGTTCTTAAAAGCCTTTGCATTTCTTTCTCCCCTTCTCTGTGTTTAAACATCTCATTTTAATTTGTCCATATAAAACTCCTTGGAGGTAAGGTAGTAGCTGAAACTTGGAGAATTGAAATTACTTTAACTAGCTTCCATAAACCATATGTGAGAGGATGGACAGAATTAAGGGTTTTAGAAACTTGACACCAATGCAACTTCCACTATGCCTCCAGTTGTTTGGGAGGGCTTTTCTTCTGGAGATTTGCCTTATCCATATTTTAGGAATTTGCTGTTGAGCTTCATTTAGTGCAACCCCAAAGTCCTCCTTTTAAAGGTGTCTTTCAAAACAGTGTTTTTTATGAACTTGTGAGTTTAATTCCCTTTTATGATAAAGAAACATCATGACTGCAGAGTTGTTGAGGTTGGAAAGGACCCTCTACAGGTCATCTTGCCCAATCCCCCTGCTCAAGCAAGACCAGCTAGAACCAATTCTGATCTGTATCCAGATGTCCTTTCAATATCTATGAAGATAGAGACTCCACAACCTCTTCTGGCAACCTGTACTGGTGCTTGATCACCCTCACAATTGTTTTTTAATGTTCCAAGGGAACATCTTGTGTTTCAGTTTGCATTTATCACTTGTCCCATCACTGTGCACCATTGAAAAGAGCCTGGCTCTGTTGTTTTTGCACTCTTCCTTTAGGTATTTATGCTCTTTGATAAGATGTTTCAGAGCTTTTCCTTCTCTAGGTTGGTCAGTCATAGCTTCTCAACCTTTTCGCATAGTAGAAATGCTCCACTCCCTTCATCATCTTCAAACCCTTCACTGGACTTTCTCCAGCAGGTCTCACTTCCATGTGGGTCCCCAGCATGACCCAGCACTGCAGTTATCTCACCAATGCTGAGTAGAGGGGACAGAACACCTTCCTCAGTCTTCTGGCAACACTGTTCCCAGCCTAGCCCAGAATACCATTAGCCTTTTTTATGGCTAGGGCAATTATGTTAGTCTGGTTTTAAGAAAGGTTTTAGGGTTGTATCTTCCCTCCTGAAATGTAGATGGTTTGTAGGTCTGTGTTTTTAAATAAAAAGAGTGAGAATCTTTAGATGGAAACATTTTTCTCAAAAATTTAATCAGTACATTTAAAGAGTAATAGAATAGTAATAAAACTGCAGGGAATTCTGACAAAAAATACTTTCACTTTGTTTCTTCATTTTTTACTTCTCTGGATTTAGTGATGCCCTAATTTCAGCAGTTTTAAAGGCTCCACAGTGTTTCAATTTTCAGTAGAAAAAGGTATTGGAAAAAAGCTTTTAAGGAATCTGTTTAGAAATAAAATAAACATAATATTTCTTTTATTTTGCTGAGCAACCAGAAATGTAACATAGCTGCAGACAGCCAATGCCACTCCCTTTAGAGAGCCTATGTAATGTGTTTTGACTTTATTAGATTATTAGATACTTAGATTATTTGGATTTTAATTTTTCCATTACATGGTGTTGTTCCAACAAGAATAACATGTAGCTTATTAGGGGAATTGTCTTTAACTCTTGTGTAGCTGTAAGGGAGACAACAGAACAAGGAGTTTCACTGCCAATCTCTCAACGGAAACTAGGGGTAACAGCATTCTCTAGGTTGTATGGAGTGGTATGCAGAAGACTTCAGGAAGACATCTAGATAATCTAGATTGTACTGATGTGGGGCGTGATAGATACATTAAAAACGTATATAGGGATTCCTATTAGATCATGTATCTCTAAAAATGGACTCAGCCAGCCTGGGAAATAGCATGGTTTCTCTATTTCACTGTTCAGTCTTTATGTTTCTATTGTTGTGAGGAAATAAACCTATGTGTCTGTATTAATGTGGTTAAACCTCAGTGATGTAATTCTGAGGACTGGATCACTCTGGAATTTTCTTGTTAACCAAACTTCATGGTAAATGGCAGGTACGAATTGCCTATGCCTGAACTGTAAATCAAGCACATCTATGAAAATGCCTGAATAGAAGATAAAATAAATGTTCACAGTGTGTTGCAGTTCTACTTCCCAACAGTGATGCAAATGAGGATCAGAGTTGAATGTCAGGACAGCTAAAAAGAACATTTGGAGGTGAAATTTGAAATGAAATGCTGTTCCTTATAGGCAACGGAAAATCTCTATTGAAGGAAGCTGATGATCAGAAAGAAAGGTCAAAGAAGGCGGGTGTGACAAGAGGTAAAAGATGGTTTCCAGGTGGTTGGAGGGGTGGGCGAGGGGAGGGTGGGACTGGCAGCACTGTGCGAAGTGTTACTGGGCAAAATCCCAGCTTCGTTTGGAAACACTCTTTAAAGTCTAATGCTACTTCAGACCTCCTTCATCTGAAAAGGGAGCAGGAAAACCCTCTCTCTGCACTTGAGCACTTGGCATGCCAGGCCACCCTGACTCCAGAAAGCCTGATGAAAAACTGAAGTCAGCAGGGAATTGTTGAACTCCTTGCAGCTAAAAAGGGTTTCACATGTGTTTTGAGTGGAAATGTTGAGATTACTTCTTTTAGGTAGGGACTACTCGTGTGCGCATCTCTAGAGCAGATTGAGTTGATGTGGATATACCTCTACTGAACACTCCAAATCAAAGCATAGGAAGCAAAGACCTGTATCGTATTCTAACCTCTTTTTCTAATTTCTTTCTTAATTCTGAGTAACTTACAAAATTACATCTCCAGAGCTTCGCTTGTTTCCATGTATGAGGTGTGATAGCACTTTTATAAAGATTACTTCACAAAAAGTGGTACTTGCAAAAGGATATTATCGCAGTGTGTGTGGTAGAGAGAAATTAGGTGGCTTTAAGTAATTGACTGATTTCTGTCCAAAGGATTCACACGGGAGCTATTTATACGACTAATGTTGAGTAGGAGCTTCACATTGTATGGAGGTTTAGGCTGATCTTTTCCTATATTTCTTTCCTTCAGTTTTATTCTGTGTTAAAACTTTGACAGGCTAATACACTGTCCAGATTTCTATAACGAATAACTGTGATATACAAGCATGGAAAGCCTTATGTTTAAAAAAGAAAAAAAAAAAAAGGCAACAAATTCTAAATCTTTTATGATGCATTATTTGATACATACATTTTAAACAAAAGCACTGGATATACCGCCTGCTCCTTTTACATTGGGATTCTCACTCTTGTTTTAAAATTTCACTTTGAGCTAACAATTGCACCTAACTGTAATACATTTTTAATAATAATAAAAAGACTGTTATAAAGGTACAAGGAATAAAGTATCAGAAGGTTGCAGGATGATATTAATGCACTATACTTTTCACATGGTTTGTAGCAACTGCCACATTTAATCATAACCATACATCTTGAAAGGTCTACTTTGTTTGAGATAATTTAGTGTTGCAAAATCAGTCATGAAAGCTCCTTGACCTGAAAGTTTGCTAGTTTAGAGAACAGAACAACAGGCCTAGAAAACATAAGTGTATTGAAATGTTCTAGAAAATAGTAAATAAATTGTGTTAAACTGAATAGGGCAGATTTGCAAATACATCAGGTCTGTTCATACAGCCTTGACTGGATGCTTTACGCAGGACAGGTTTGAAACACAGCTGAGAGTAAATTTCAGTGATTTATTAAATTGATTCTCATTCAGTGAGAGTGGTGAAAATTTTTATGTATTCACATCTGGGCATTGTAAGGAGATCTTTCATATTCTGACATTTGCAGTAGTCACAGTGTATACCTGTAGTATGAAAAAAGAGCTTACCATGTACAACAAGGACTTCACAATCTCATTTGCATGGATTTTAAAGATTCATTTTGTATTAAACATTTATTCTGCTTTAATAAAAATCATAACCAGTAGTCTTGGATCTTGTAACTGTATGCTCTCTTATTAAAAAAATATCCCCACATGGTACATAACACGGGACAAAACTAAAGCTGCCTAAAAGCTGACTCAGTTCAGGCTCACAATATGACTGCTGTTGTGCATGAGGATTTGCATTTCTTCACAGGTGGAAGATTTTAATTTCTCAGACTTAATTTCCCACTAAGTTTCAATTTCCAATAGAAAATAGGGTGGAACAATGCAGTTGTCTGGATACAGTTTTGAGAGGAAAAAGCATGAAGTGCCCTCAGGAGAGGAAGAGTCTCATAAAATTCTAGAACTTCCCGTTAACTTGTTGTAAAAGGTAAATTTATACCTTTAAGGTGTATGGGTCAATGTCAGGCTCAAGCAGGGCAGAAATTGGAAGGCTGATAATTACTAGTAGTTCTAGTCTTATCTGATCACACTCTAAGGATTGACTTTGTTCTTCCCACAAACACTCTTGGGTCTAATCTTCTTCACTGGCAGTCCGGCCCGTGTAAGATTAAAGATGTGACTGTTTGTCTATTGACAGGACAGGAAAAATTTCCTTGTTGCCAAATAGACTTGGGAAAAATTCAAAATTAAAATGTTCTTAGAACAAGGAATAATTCTGGCTTCAGTTTCCAATCAAGACTTGGATTTAAATGTTGTTTGCAAGTTGCTTGCATTCATATTTGCATGTATGTTGCTAGGGATAGTCTGAATCTTAATATGATTCCATTCCCAATGTTTTTGTCCCTTCACTGTTTTTGGGAAAGTCATTCATTTGCCCTTCTTCCAGTTCTTAAGTGTATACGTAGCCTTATGAAGGTTTCATATTCTAACATGGGAGAACTGGAGCACTTAGAATTTGTGCCATCTCTATTTTTGACTAATCTCTTTAATACTCTTGCCTCCATTTCAGCATCTGCTCTCAAGACTTGGAAGGAGAGTGCTTGGCACTGCATTTGAAATATACAGGAGGAAAAATATTACGAATGATCTGTCATAGCTTGGATACTATTTTGTAATACTGAGGGGTAAAATAGGGCTGTTCCACTGCATGTACCTGTAACAAAGTTTGACAACGTACACAGGAAAAGGACAGTTTAAGACTTGTATGATTTAGCTACCTTTCTCCAGCCTTCTCATTTATCATTTCACTATACTTTTTAAATATTTCATTGCATCTTGATAATAAGCTTAAAATTAAGGTTGACATGAAATGCATAACCTGTATTATTAATATCCCATTATTTTATGGTTATACAAGAGCAGATTTGAATTGTCACTTTAAATCAGACCATAAGTTAAAGCAAAGACCTTAATAGACTGCTGGATCTGTATCTTCACTGAATTAGACAGTAATTTGGCAGTCTCTTCTGCTAAATGTAGTGAAATAGCAAGTTAGTGTGATATGCCCAGGCAAATATGTTGTGCTGCACTGATGGAGATAATTCCCTGTGGCAATTGCACTGGCAGTTCAGTTGATTCTTTTTGATACAGTAATTCAGCGTGTTCTTAATATTGAGGAAAGAAAATGTGTTTTAGAGCCTCTTAATGTGAATTCTAGGAATTGGTCTGAATATCACTTGTGTTACTCAAGATAGCCTTCCCATATGCTTATGGTATTTGTTCTTTGTAGTCCATTATAAAAGGCCTTTACTGTGGAATGTATGTAGTTGAGTATTACATTTAAATTGTATGCTATCGGTGAAAATGCTTGGTATTCAAAAAGAGCTCCCTGAATGTGATACAAGAGAATAGACCCTAAACTTAATAAGGGCACCTAAACTCCTTTGTCTAGCACTGATGTCTTTGACAACCAAATTTTTTTTCCAGATGTCTCACCATCAGCACTTCTACATATCCAGAAAGTAGCTTGTATATGCCTTTACTTTTTATTTTAAATATTTGATTGCGTCTCCCAAGGAGAAAAAGTGATGTTTATAAAAACTCATGTTATAAATGAAGTGATGGTGTTATTAATACCTTATGTGAGTATAAATATGTAACCTGACTTGTTGTTTACTGAGGAGAAATGTAATTTTTAGGTAGTCAAATGTGATCAGACTGGAAATGGTTAAGAGCTGTTTTGCTATATATGAGCATTCATTAAGGAATGTAAGCATTTTTTGCAGGTGAGGCAGATGGTTGCCATGTACAACAATATTTCTTCAGATACTATTAAGTAAAACAAAATAAATACAAAATACCATTGCTGATCTTGTATGTTGTGCTCAAAAGAGGTTATCTTTAGTAGGACAGGAGCACTTTCCGCCTTCTTTATTTGCTGTCCATGTATGTCAAAAAACCCCTTTAGGTACTGAAAGGTGAAGATGGAAAGTGAAGATGAAAGTGCTCTGTGTAAATATGTCACATATTTCTAACTTTTCATGGTTTTTTTCATTGACCTAGAGAAAAATTTGTGTACTGTCTACATTCCTGTACTTCAGTTGCTGTTTAAAATATGTTCAAAGCAGATTTTAAGTTGTATTTCAGAACAGAAGTATAGTTCTTCCAATAATATTGGAAAAGAGCAAGTTGATGGTAAAAAGCAAATCCCTTCAGAGTAAGCATTA
>JAYRBT010000082.1:37408948-37423603 GCA_036023395.1 Myiotriccus ornatus | reverse complement strand
AGTAGAAAATCAAATTTAATCTATATGTAATAAATTGAGCTGACATTTCCCAAACAAAGCTTATTACTCACGAGTGGGAAAACACTGGCTGTAGTAGTGACTTCAGGCTCTGACTCATTGCAAAAGTGGCTCGGTGCCAATTGCCAATTTTCATTTGCAAAGAACTCTCTGAACCTGTTTCCTTACTTGGAATCACCATTGTTTTGGCCTGCCTCTGAGCATGTTACAGTCTTGTTTCCTTCTCTCATCTTGGCATAGTTAAAGTTTCTTCTGCCTTCATGCACTATGGGAACAGCTTGTATGCAAAGTTAGTGTAGCTATGGGGTTTTTTTCTATTTTTCCTGTCGGGCCCACAAACCTCCTATGAGATTCAGAGCCACATACCTAGTGGCTCCAGGGCTATGCTACACTGCAGCCTTGTCCTCACATCTACAGTGCCAGAGACTCAGTGGTCTTTAAGCTAGTGTCATATGGGGACAAACATGAAATAAAGTATAAAGCGATCTTTGTTATTTTATATATCCAAACTGTAAAAAGCCATTATGCAGATCTGCCTCTGCCATATGTATATTAGCTAAAAGGTTGCCTTGGGGCTCAGATACTCAGGGCTAGAAATGTCTTTTCCTCACTGTATTTTTATGATGTGTTGTTTTTTTTCTGCAGAAAAGTTCTTGAATCTCATTTATTTGGCTGTTATTTGGTTGTCCATCATAGACCAGCAGATCCTTAAATGCTGAAAAAAATTAGTCCCAATTAAATGCAAATTACAGCATCAAAAATATTAGCTGTAGTAGAAATGCAGGCTTTTAACTGTCTGGGACTCAAAGTTCAGGCTCCAAACTGTTTAATGAGACTAGGAATGTTTCTGTAGGTCAAGTGCGTGTGAGACTTCATTGATTAATTTTGTAGTAGTTTTGGAAATGCACATGACTTTGTCAGCTTGTGAGTATACATCAAAATCTTTTGGGAAGTCACCTCAGTTTTCACAAAGATTATGTCCTTCAGTCATTGTGGGTTTTAGCCATGACAGTGCCAGCTTATCTTAACTGAAGTTTTAGTACAAAAGTACATAATGATAGAAATTTGAAAACATTTTCCATACCAGGAGGCAAACATAATTTTAAAGAGTAGCTCGTTAATGATACTTTTTTGGTCCAGCTGAGATTTGGGAGAAACCTTCTGTGTGATATTTCTGGTGCGCTATACTAGCCTGGAATGACATGACACTGCATAAGAGAACTTCTAATAGCTATGGTGAGTAATATCAACAGTTTTAACTCCTCTTCATAATGCTAGACTTCCTGGGAGGACACATGATTTTCTTAAATATACTTGTTCATAGGTACTATATTCTTCTAAGCGCTATTATTTATTCTACAAACTGAATAACAGGCAAATTAAAAGTAGTATTGGACTAATAGCAACACTCCTTAGCTATCAGCAAACTATGTTATTTTCACTCTCTGAATGAATGAGCATAGCTTGTTTTTATTTTTTCTCTTCCACTTCCAGAGTCCTCACAGATGAAATCCACACTCTCATCTGCCCTCTTATGTGTTGCTTTGCTGGTCTTGAGGGCTTTGATGAGCAATTTTGGGACTAAGGTCATCCTGTAATGAGTTGTCCCATACGATATGTAAAATTACACCAGGTAATGAGATTTATTGGTTATAAAGCTTTCATTAGCAAAGTAAACTTTTTTCTGTGAGGTGCTTCAGTGTCTTGTGTGGGTGGCTCATTATTCTCCCCTGTGTGGGATTTTGGAAATGTTATCCACTTAAAATGTGAAGCACTGTCATGTACCAAGTCCACTGTGCTATTTAACCTACTGTTACATGATTAACTGCAGTATCTTGCAAAAATACTTATCTTTACCAGTTGTGCTAGCATGCATAAAAAGAAAAATATGCTCTTACATATCTCTTTCTACAGGATTGAAACACTTTACTGACAAATGCTCCTTGTATTTGATTACACTTCTGAAATCTATCAAGCTAGCTTTTAAGTGCTTATATGTACATTTTAAATGAAGTCAAGGCAACCTCTAAACAAAATACCAAAAGAAAAACTTCTCACTCACTCTTTCTTTTTTCAGTCTTCATAATACAGTGAATTTGTCTTCAGATGGCTGCATCTTTGGGACACCTCTGAAATGATTTTTTGAAATAGTGTTCTCTGTAAATGCTGCACTTGTCATCACAAACCCCTGCCTCTGAGAAAGCTCATGCAAAAAAAAGCAGATACTCATTGAAATCCTAAGGGAAGAAAATTCAAAAGGGGTTGGGTACAATCATTGTCTCCATTGTGCAATCACTGGGAATATGAATTCAAGTTAAAATTCAAATGAACACTTGCAGAAATGTTCACCAATCTCACACATTTTATATAAATATGAGATACATGTTATTTATATACATGATGTAAATAGCATCAGTTTCTTAGCTCTTTTAAAATGACTTGAAGAAATGAAGTAATCTCTTCAGCTGATGAGGCTTTGCAACATGTAATTTACTATGGATCCCATCACTTCTGAATGCGTTGAGATTATGTTTGATGTATTATTGAAAATGTGACTCCTTCATCTAAAGTTCTTCTCAACTCTCAAACATTAAGAACAGTCACAACAAAGAAGAGAGTGGGAAAAGGAGAGAGAATGTCTGACAAAATAACTAGAATAGTCATCTAAAACACTGTGGTAAAGGGATATTTGGATAGACCGAAGCTGTCCTTTATTTTGCTTTTTTCTCCCTATATTTTGACTATTTTGCCTTTTGTTCTTCTGCAGTATGTTTCTAGAGGTTTACAGGTATTTTTATATTTTTTTGAAGGAGTTCATCTGTATGGAGAGTTATAACAGCTTTTTTTCCTCCTCACACAGTAGAGCAGATATCCTTTAGATACATTCTACCATATCAGTGAATGCTGGGGAAAGGGGGGGAGGCTTGCACAGGGGGAGGTGAGCCTCTGCTGCTTCTTTTTCCCCAGGTGATTCAGCACAGAAAACTAACTTGGGTCCCTTCAAGTGATCTCCACAGCAGTCAGGTTTGTGTCACTAAAACTGTATGTTAACTAATCGCTATAAATACTTCCCTTTATCACCTCTTATCACCTTGTTGAACTCGGTCAACAATATGAAGTTACTTCTTTGATAACAAAATTAGGATGGCTGTGAGGGATGAAGTGGGATTTGTATTGCTAAACAAGATAAGGTCCGTCTCCTAATCTTTGTGTTAGGGTTGACTGTGGATTTTTGGCTGAGGAATTCCTTTTAGGATATAAGGATGTGTACTTCTTAGCCCACTGCAGTTGGTGGCAAAGCTTGCAAAAGCCCCCCTGATCTCAGGAGCAGCATGACTTAACCCGGCAGAGTGCAAGTTCTTTTACACTCATTTGTTTCTGCTTGCCTGTTTTGTCAGTATTATCCCTAATAGATATGAAGCTCCATCTTCTCCTCTACGATATAATGTAATAAACTGTGAAAAGCTAGCAGATTTTATGCTACTGCCCTAATTTATTGCCCGCTGCTGTCATAAGCAACAGCCGCAAAACTTTTAAAGTAGTATTTGAAAAAGAAAAGAACACAAATGAAGATTCAGGAATAGCTTCCTAAAAGAGCACTTGAGAAAGAGTGATTTCCATACCAACATCTCCTCACTGACAGATCAGTAATGGCCCAGCAATTCGTGACAGGAGTACAGCTCTGTAAATGATTCTAGCTTTTATTTTCTTCTTTCTAATTTGAATTTGCCAAAGGAACTAAACAAAGAATGTTAAGGGACAATACTAAAGGGAAATGTATGTTTATTTTTCTTTTCCACGGAACTTAAACAAAGCCCCATATCATATGTTGATTTCAGACTGAGTGGGATATTTTGCTTTAATACGAAATCAAATACTAAATTTAATTTTCATTTCTGTTTAAGTGTTTCTAAATAGGTAAAATGTCAAAGCAAAATACATCAAGAAAATAGTGCAACATTAAAATGCTTAACAAGTCTGCTTGTTGCTAGTCACAAAGATGACAATAAATTCCACTCAAAGTCTCAAATGCTGGTTCTTGAGGTTGTGTTTTTGAACAAATGTGATCTAGTCTTAATGGACAGAGACAAAATTCTTGTGTTTTGCATTCTGCGTGTGCTGAGGCAAAACATTTCCTCTGCAGAGTGCATTCTCATTAGTTACCTTATTCTCTTTCCCTTCTTGGTCTCTGTTTTGTTTCGCTCCTCTATGGAATCTTGTCTGCAAAATCACAGTGTGCATTTGCAATGCATAGAATCTAGTTAAGTTGATCCATAGTGAAATTAATGAATGTAATAATAAATTCAAATCTCTACCGTGCTGAGTTTTTTTTTTTCTTGTATAAAATATTTTATACTGTACAATGTACTACCATTCATTCCAAGTTATAATCAGCCTTAAACGAAGGGGTTTTCCCTTTGGGAGGAAAAAGAAGCCTCAAGAATCAGGGCATTGACTCGCACCAAATATTCCAGTTGATTTTACCTATTTCTTGCCCTTTCTTCTCTGTTATAAATTTTGTATACCACCATATTTTCCTTCATATGCTCAAGAAGGACTTTGAGATCTTCGTCTTTAAACAGTGCTGTCTGAGCTCTTGCCTTTAGTCCAGTTATTTTGAGTGTGGCCATTTCAGTATGACTGAAGTGTAACGGGTGATTGTCCCAACAACAAAGTTCAGTTACATGTATGTTTGCAGAAAGTATCACATCAGAAGTTTCGTTTTGTCGCATTATTCCATTGATCTGGAAATACTGATGACACAGTCAGGCCACAGCTATATTAAATGAATACACTGATGATCTCTGGCATTTGTGAATAGTCTACCATCAAACTCTAAACTTATTCTGTCTGTAACTCAGTGCTTGTATTATTTCTTTTCCACCTTCTTTGTCCCACTGCGACATGGTAATGAATTAAAAGGGAACATGGTTCTGCAAAATCCTCAGATCTCCCTTTCTTAAAAGGCACACAGAATGCTTATAAAATTCTATTTTTTCTTTGTTGCTGTGAGCAAACCCCTTAGCTTTGTGTTCATGTTGATCACAATCAGTAACAAATGAAGCCTCTATGTGGAATACTTAATTTGATCCAAATATATCCTATATTTATTAATATAACTGTATTTAGATGGTTCTAACAGGGACAGAAGATAGAATACCTGTAGAAGCCACTGGATATAATATAAAGTAAGACAAAATATAAAAATATATAATATGTAAAGTAAGACAAAAAGGAAATTGCAACCAAATACGATGTTTTACCAGCACTCTGAATTCAATGCCTACAAGGCAACTGGATGCCCGTTTTTAGAAAATACTTTCTTTAGTCCTAGATAAACACATGCTTTCACATTTACATTGGCAATCAATACAAAATCCATCAAACTGTGAATTTACAACAGTATCTAGAAGCTCTTTCTTTAGGCTAAGTCCATCTTAGAAATTCACAAGAACAGACAAGTTAGTTCAGAAAGTCTTTTCTGTTTTTCCTACTCTTTAATAATTAAAATGAATATTCCTATGGGATCAAGCAGTGATCAGCAGGAATAGCTGTTAAAAAGCGAAATAGTTAGATTACATGTTCTATCCCCTCTGTATCCTATTTTATTCTGCTAATCCTGCAGATGCAGTACAGTGGATTTTTACAGGGAGAAGAGGCAGTCAGGAAAAATGGGTTTTCTGAAGAGGATTTGGCACCACTTTGGTGCTTAGATGAAGGTCAGATGTTCAGAAGAGGCCAGCATTAAGCAGCTCCAACCATGACACTTGTGCACAGATTTTTCAAAGAAGTCGGCCTCTTGTATGCAGAGCTTGCTCCGATAATCTTATTTGTTCTGGTGGCAGAGCTGAAGCTAAACCCTTCTGAAAATCTGATTGCTGTAGCCAATTACATTGACAGAAGCCCAGCTGATATGTATTGAATTGTGATTTGGAATGGTCAGAGAAGTGGAAATTTTGTGTGTGTTTCATAGATTTTGACAAGTTTCGTTTACAAGACGACTGAGCAGAATGAGGATCTCATTGCAAGCCTCTTGTGCAGCCTTCTGAAAATCAGTCCCATGATGTTTGTCAGTGCATTCTTTTCTTCAAATGATAGGGAGACAAACCGAGCAGTATTTCACTGTTGGGTATAACTGTATTCTTTTGATTAATCATCTATGATTTAATATTACATATATAGTGGATATTTTAAGTGATGAGTGAGATCCAGCCCTACTAATGCAGTGCTTATTTTGCCATTAATTTCAGTAGATGCAGTTTTGATGCTAATTTTACAGGGAAAATAATTAATTTAAAACAATGGGTTAAAAGTTGGCTACTTCACCCAAATATAGTAAAGGTTGCTTCCCTGCTCTTCCAAATAAGTCATGATTTCTGAAAGAAGCTTAGAACGTTACTATTTTAAAATATACTCTTGTGGTTTCTTCAATCCCACTTGCATCTATATATCTTCGTGAGGAAGGCAGATATGTATACGACCATGGGTACTTTTTCAAGTGTGTTATTTAAACCAAAATATTACTGTATGTTATAATGTGCATGTGTGTACTCGGTTACAGTAATTTAAAGAGCTTGAGATAAAATTAATTTTTCTCTGAATTCATTGATGAAACCTGTGAGAGATGTTCAGTATTGAATCTTAATCCTGGCTTCTAGCAAGATTTTAAACCTGGCTGCTATTCATTAATGAGATTTTTTTTTTCCACAGTTATATAGTGGTTTAAAATATTTTCAAATGTCAGTGCTTACAAGACCAAAGTTTCAGAAAAATAAATCTGTTTTCAGAAACTTTAAAGAAATGTTGAAATAAAAAAAAAGTGTGAAAATATAAACACCTGTGTATACACTCACATTCCAGAAATGTTCTTTGAAATACCTGCTGCTCATGTTACTCCTTCCGTCTGTTTTCTTTTCTTTGCAGCCAAGCAGAATGTTCATTGGAATGTTCAAGACTGGAATAAAGACATTGGTGGAAAAGTCAGCAACTCCATATAGGTAATATTATTGTCCACAACAATGATATTAAAGAGCAGAATAAATATACCTCTTATTTGTTTCATTCCCCTATGCCTAATTTTTTTCCTCTATGATCTCTCTGCATAAACCACGAGTCCCAGAGTAATATTTTTTAATCTCATCTGGTAATGCACATGCTTATTTGCTGGAGGTAGGTTGGAGGGGATATAACAGCATAAAAAGGCCCAACCTTTTTCTGTTAACCAGAAATAGAGATGATACTGTCTAGGCTTTCTCTGAAGTTTGATGGGGTTTTTATTGTTAGTTTGTTGGGGTTTTTTTCTTACATTACTCTTTTATTTTATTGTGTAAGATAAGTTTTTAATTACAGACTCAGTTAAAGCCCTACATACACCATGTAAGTGGTGTGTTGGTTTCTGGATAACATATGCTTCCACTGTGACCTATTTTCATGCAGCAAAGTCACTGATTTGATATTCATTTCTAGTTGCAATGTAAAAACAGCAGCAATTTCAAACCTTGAGAACTGTGTGTTCAGGGGAATGGACAAACAGCAGTGTGCTCCCATTTCAGTTAGTTTGTCATCTAGAATGTAACACAAACTTGTGATGCTAAAAGCACTGGTACCACTTGAAGAATCCTATTAAACACATACCAAAGTGTAAATGGTTCATTTCCTAAAAAAAAAAAGTGGGAAATTTTGCAGGCTACATATCTTTTAGCTTCCTAACTGATAGAGAGGCAGGAGTGATTTGGTTCTTCATGTCTTTCTTGTGCCTTTCTCAGGAGTTTCTTTTTCTCCTTGAAAATTTTGGCTCATAACTAGCCTGTAAATATGAATTTCAATGCGTAGATGCTGAATATGGCTTCTCTGTCCTTAAGGATACTGTCTGCAACATACAGGAAAAGCTAAAAAGTGTGCAAGACAGAGAAATTCTTAGTAAATAAACCTTTTTTTCTCCTTCTACTGCATTCACAGATTATTCCTCTTCATTTTCTCCTTTTTGGTATGCAAAGTAACCAGAAATGCTGATATCAGATGATTAGCCTGAAACTCAGCCAGTTATCTTAAGCTAATTATTATGGATTTTAGGCCTGTTTGCATCTTCATAGGCAATTAAACAATATTAGAGAGTAGTCATTACAAAAGGGATCAGACTTGGTCTGAATTGAGGCTCTTCTATTTTTCTTCATCACTAGAACTATAGGAAAAAAGATCCTACCTATAAAAACAGCACAAATATTTTGAGAACTGAGGTATCTTTTTTGCAATTCCTTCTCAATAAAGGCAAAAGATGAAAAGTTATATACAGATAAATATATTTGGATTGTGGATTGTATATGTTCAACTGATCGTGTTTAGTGGGTTAGAAAACCCCAAGAAATTAATCCCCTCTCAAACCACCACCTTCAAAAAACAACAACCAGGGTGCAGTCTGAAAGAACAATCACTGACTTTGAGTTGCATTTATGTTTTCAGCAAGGACCAGAATGAACATTAAGTAAGGCAATTCATAATATCATGGTAATCCTTGCTTTCCATTTATAGAAATATATTTCTCATTTTTTATTTTGTAAAGAAACCCTTCTGAAATTGAAATGGAGCCATTGCTTCTTTTTTCTTTGCATTGAAATAATATTTTTCAGGCCATCTTTATTTTTTCATCTTTTTTAAAAGAATCAGATTCTAAACTTGAGCAATATTCTGTAAACTTTAATTCTGGTTTCCAATAATATATAAACTCTGATTGTATATACCTTATTGAAATGAAGAAACCACTTAGCAAAGAACAAAGAGAATTTTTAGCATGAGTTTAATATGAGAAGGAAAGAAGGTAGATTAAAAGATCTTCTAATGTTTCTGTGTAAAAGACTTAAAAGTGGAGCTCTCCTACAAATTTGTGAAAATAATATCAAATATTTAGAGCATTTTACAAAGCCAGAGAGTGAAGAAGCATGAGATGCTTTTTAGATCTAGTAAGCAAATTGTAAACAATCACTTGACCATTATATAGGCTGGGTGAAGGAAGAATAAACTAAAAATGCAGAAAGCATATATACTTCAAAATCTTTAAGAACTAGTGGATGTTCTGTGGAGAATGATGTCTGGATCAAACTTCTTCCTTCTAAACATAACCCAGTCAAATACAGCTGACTCTAACAAATTCTGATAAATATTTTAATCTCAGTAAGAAAATGAATGCAGTGATGTGCAAAATGAGAATAAGAGTATTGATAAGATTTTTATGTGTTAATGCTGTTTTTCTGGAGAATAGCTGGGCAGGCATGACAGGAAAGAGCCTGCCAGCGGTGAGCACGTGAGTCACTAAGGGCTGTTGTCAAAAGTCAGATACTTGTGTAGATTGTGGGCAGGAAGAAACTCCCAGAGGGTGGCTGAGCACTGGCACAGGCTCCCCAGGGAAGTGGTCACAGCACCAAGACTGACAAGAGTTCAAGAAGCATTTGGGTATACTCATGGTCACATGGGGTAACTCTTAGGGATGGTCCCAAGCAGGGCCAAGAGTTGTACTCGATGATCCTTGTAGGTGCCTTCCAACACATTCTATGACATAAAAACCAAAAATGTCTTCATTTGTATTTGCTTTTGGAAATGGTAGCTTGATCAGAACTAGCTGTGAGAGGTGGTGGTGTTAACAGGCCTGTGAAAGGATATGAGTGGAGAGAATTGCAGGTGGAGTGCAGAAGTTATGTGAAATGCAGGCCTGGAGATTGCGCTGGTGTGCACTGGGCTATTTTGGAAGAAATCACAAGACTTAGGTCTGACATGGATGGATGAGTCCAGATATTATTCATAGATCCTGTTTAAAATAGGATTGAAATGTGCACACTATTTTTTTTCCCCCTGTGACATATCGCAAAGTGTGAAGGCAATCTGCATTTTCAGAGCAACTAAACCAAAATCCTACTTGATCTACCTCTTGGTTATGCAGATTAGGTTGCATATTGAAGGCTTTTTGCATTTAATGTTATTTCACTTTCTTCACAGTTGTTAAATAAATATTAGGGGGGTTTTGTTTAGAAAGAATTATAACAGTATAATAATTGTAGTTTCTTTTCAATTCTTTTTGATGTTTTCCATTTTCTTGCATATAAAGAACTGGATCTTTCTGCAGGTCCTCTTTTTATTCAGATTTTTATTTTTTAAAGTTGTTTATTCAACAAATTTTGACATACATGTGAACAATAATTTTAATGTCTTGTATGAATATACATTTTCTAAGTTACTTGAAGCTTCCCACCTTACAAATAAAATCGCAAGTAGGCATTAAATTACAGTGCAGTCACATAGATAAAGCAAGTTCACACTTTAATACCACAGAAAATCTCCAACCCCCTTCTGAAAGCTCCAGCTGTAACTGAATAAACTTTTTGTTAAACTTTTATCATTTTCAAACAGTTTTTAATAAATTTTAAAGATACTTATTCAATTAAACACACACATACATTTCTGTTTGATAAATAAAATAGTGTGGAAAGCATGTAAATGAGTCACTTCTGCTTTTTTATCATGATCTTTACTTAAACCTTCTTCTCCAGAGATAACTACTAAAATAGGTCAGAGTATAAAAATAGGATAGTAAGCAACTTAAGGACTAGATTCTTTTTGCAAACTGAGTGGTCTAAACCTACCCTAACTTCATTGATTTTTGGTGGTTTAACTTAGATTAAATTGTGTTGTTGCAAATGAACATGCATCTGCTGCAGATGAAATTCTAATTCTTCCAAAACCCTAACAGCAAGGAGCATGATTTGGCAGGCAAAAAAATAAGAAAGTGGAAGGAAATGCCTACCTTCTTTCATTGCATCTGCAATTTTCACTTTAAATCCTGTACTGCAGGAGCATCTGACCTTTCAAACAGATGGATGCCTTACGGAGGTGCACAGGAGAAATACTCAGCCTTCCTCTGACAGGCAGCAAAAAGCGTGCCCATCGTGGAGCTGCAGCCACACCCTACACCATGACTGTCATACAGCCTCCATATTCTGTTTAAATGTAGATACTCTTTAAGTTGTGTGGGTGGATGAGCACTCATGTTGG
The DNA here is from genome assembly GCA_036023395.1 of Myiotriccus ornatus. Classification (NCBI taxonomy): domain Eukaryota; kingdom Metazoa; phylum Chordata; class Aves; order Passeriformes; family Tyrannidae; genus Myiotriccus; species Myiotriccus ornatus. The sequence continues at coordinate 37,412,545 of JAYRBT010000082.1, read as the reverse complement.
GGATGCCCAGATTTCTGCATCTGTATTGCATGGAGGTCTGGACATGTGCTGCGGGGAAAGGGTTGATGAACCCTTGGGAAAACCAATAGGTGCTAGAGCAGTTGGAATTATATATGCCTTGCATTTTGATTGTGTCTCAGGTGTTCCTGAGGAGTAACTCACACAGTATATGAAGTAATTTACATAATGGATCAAATAAAAAGGCCGTTATAGAAGGCAGCATCCTTGGACTGCACTAAGCATAATCCTGCTGGAGCTCTTATTTGTTAATCAAACTCTACTTCTTCCCTAGTAAGTCAATAATGTAATACAAAATGGCTTTTAACATTTTTTTTTTAATTTGCAACTCATGCCTTTTTCCAGGTTCAGTGCAAGTTTGATTACTGCTGTAGCTATTTATTAAATATAAGGAGCAAAAACTAAGCCAAAGGTTTCCATTTTATTGATATTTGACATCTGGAGAAAACCAGGTCTAGTAACTGCCAAGCAGAGGCAGTTCTGAATAGAAGTTTAAAACAAAAAATAATTGATCTTTGTCAACAAATCTTTCATAAATTATTTGGTTTGGGGTAGCTGAAGCAAAACATTTCCAACAATTTTGCCAAAATATAGTCAATTATTTAGAATTGCTTCTCCCTTAGAAAATTACAATTCTCAAGACTTATTACATCTAGTTGGCCATGAAATTAGGAAAAGAGATCCAGTAGCTAATTAATCTAATTTTTCAAAAACCTGCCTCACTACAGAGCCTTATGAGTGACTTCAGAGAGAGCACAGGGCTTTTCCCCACCACGGACGCATACCATTACAGAATGTAATTATTAAACTTCATCCTCATTGCACAGATATTCATATTGATACAGTTTTCTATCACAGTTTTATGCAACATCACAGAATTCAGTGTAGCTGCATTAATACAGAACAATTAAGATTTAAGCCCACTGTGCACCTCTTATGTACTTTAAGTACTGCTGAAGAATCCCTCATAGAGTTTGTCATCAGCTGAAGCATTAATGCAAGTGGGCAAGTTTGAATGAATAATCAATCTTCTTGATACTGATTCCAAAGTTCATGTGGAGGCAGTCAAAGCAGTAACAGGATGCATGCCAGACTAAGCAAAGCATTCAGGATATGTGTAGGCAGAAAAGCAAAAAATGATCCTTGCACAAGAAATGGCCAAAATATGTGAAAGGTTTTTGTGACAAGAAGGAGTACTGGAGTATGTGATAACTCAGATAAGATTTTTCTTTTTTTCCCTTGATAAAAATAATCTTCCTGGTGCCTGCTTTCATTTATCCTTGTATTCTACCATTGTGTGCTTTTTACAATCTCTTTGTTGCTGTAGTGCTGATTGATTGAAATTCTCAATTTGTAGGTCTCCTTGAACATGTTTATTCAGGGGATGGGACTTGCACAAAACAATACACTTGTGTGACGCAATCTCATCACATCACCCTTCATTATCATTTTTAGACTGTCTAACTGGAGTACTTGTCAGTGCTGTGGATCCTGTGCTCCCACAAAATGGCCTCAATTGTTGTGTGCTGATCTTTGATACTAAATCAGCCTTAACTTTACTGTGATGAAGCATCTGATGTGGCACAACTGCAACTTTGCTGCGCTAACACAATGGGATGTTTTGAGTACAGGGGCTGAGGTCCTTCTTGATATGCGTTGAGGGCTTTTTTTTCCCTCCAGATATGTTTTGGTTTTTAAAATTAAAATACCGCCATTATTACCCTGCATGGGCCGTTCACTTTAGAGCTGGACTCGATGATCCTTGTGGGTACCTTCCAACTAAGAATATTGTGTTATTCTGTGATTCTAAGTTTATGCATATGATGCAATTTACTGCATTACTCTTCTTCTAACAAGGACAAAGAGTGTCTGAGTTAGTTTCATGTTTTCCACAGCTGGATGATGTGTCTATCCATTCCCCTCACTGCCACATTGCATGTCTTTAAATCCATCATGAGTCATTTTTCATATATGGAAACTATTTAACATCTTGGGAACAGATTGCTTGCATTGTTCTTGATATTTTTTGAAGTAACCAGATGCTGTAATTACTATGTATACAGTTCTTCTTGGCTGTTGGTTGTCAGATAGAGCTCCCTATGACTTTAATTAACAGCATAAAGTTCATTTAAATAGCAAAAGATGAGACAAGTTTGTTTAAAAGTATTTAAATGTAACAGGAAGAAAGATTTGTCCTGAAGGTAAAAGCGAAATGAACTTAATTCAAATAATTCATGCTAGAATACTTAATTCCTTTCCTTTTTAGTACTACTAATCTTTATTTGAAATTCTCCTACCTTTAATTATGTTCTTCTTGTTTCATTATTATCAGGTACGTACTAGTGCTCTATGTTTATTTCCTGTGAAACAGATCTAGTTCTTCAATAATTACATTCTTGGTGAAACCTGTATTTATTGGCTCTTCTTCTCTATCCTAGTGTCTACTTTGATAAGCTCATTGCTAGTGCTTCATTTCTTCTTGCTTTTCCCCAAAAGCTGAACAAACTGGATTGCTATTAAGAAAAAAGATAGCTCATTGTTAATGGCTTTTTAGGTGACAAGAGGCAATAAGTGTTCTGTGAGAGCTGGTTTAAAAGGGTCCATATAAAGAAGCAAAGGAAAGGAGAGATAAGGCATAGAAACATGAAGACATCCATAAGGTATGAGTCAAATCAAATCACTCTCCTCCTAGTCATTATTGGTTGTTTTCTTACAGGCAGATTTACTTACGAACAGTGTCAGCTTGACTGTATTTTAACTGGTCCTGTACACAATGTCTGCTGTGGTGTAACAGGGAACCTTTTGGATGAGGAGTGACTTGTTATATCAAACTTTCATCAGAGGCTTTTTGAGATCCAAACACATTGTGTTATGTTTTAATCATCAGTCTTGACTATAGCATGTTGCAAATAGCTAAGACAGATTTTGTCATAAGAGGTATTAAAGAAAGATAAGGAAGAGAGAATTCAATGCAAGGTGTCATCAGTAGAAATGCCAGACACATGCACAATGAAAGGGCTTGATTTGAGGATGGTACTTACATCAATTCCACAAATAAGATTGCAGTCTTCCTTCATGTTAATCCAATGCTTAAGTCATGACATTTGTATGCAATTTATAAGTTTTTGTAAATTATATTATGATGAATATCATAATCTTCTGTCTTAACTTTCATCTCAATATGTTGTGTGTTGCACAAATGTGACTGAAACTATAAAGTGATAGAAAAATATGACATCTACCATATATATTTGTTTGCTTATTGTTTTTTTTTTCCATGCATTTTTATTAGTCATAGTGGACCACTAATAAATTAGAAGAGAATACGAATGAACTTTGAAGTTTAGGTGTACTGTTTATTAGTGTCAGGGGAACATAATAAAAAGGATATTTCCAATAGGAAATCATGTTTTACACCCTGCTCTCCAAAATCAGGATGAAGTGTAACATTAATGCCACACAGCAAATAAAGAAAAAAATGGAATAGAAAGTGGAACCAACCTTGGGAACCATTAGAAATTCAGGTGTTATTAACAAGACTGGATATACAACAAGAAAACAAAATGGAATAAAAGAAAA
>JAYRBT010000082.1:37363743-37408848 GCA_036023395.1 Myiotriccus ornatus | reverse complement strand
TTGGGAACCATTAGAAATTCAGGTGTTATTAACAAGACTGGATATACAACAAGAAAACAAAATGGAATAAAAGAAAAATGGAATAAAATGGAATAAAAGAAAATACAAGACAAGACCTGTGTCTTGTTTTGTGTATCTGGTTGGTTATTTTTTTGTATTTCAGGGTCCTTTTAAATGAAGAAGTTAAATACATATTTTTTTCCTCTTATATATTGTCCCTTTATGGATGAACCTGTTTTTTAATGAGTAAAGTCAGTCCCTGCAATGTACTGTTAATGGAATGATGAGTTGTGGAAAAGGATGCAGTTCCAAAAGCAGTCTCCACCTTGGGGATCAGTCAACTAAAGGCAGTTGAAGGTTTTCCTTATTTTTTGAGATTGCTGATGAACTTGGTTAATTGTCAACACCAGAAATTCCCAAACTGTGGTTGCCAGACCATATTAATAGTCCGTGGATTAAACCACTAGACTATAACAATTCTTAGGATGTCAGTTGCTGAGTTAGATGAGTTGGTGGTGTGAGGATCGAGATACACGTATACAGAACAACCTTTTTATTGTTGTGTATGGGGAAAAGGAGTGGGGCAGGGCAATGATGCGGTAGGAAATCATAGTTAAGGACAGAGTAGCCTGAGGAAGCAGCTGTAACAAAGAATCAACAGGGAAATACGAGAGAGGACCACAAACCAGGTCTCAAGGTTGAGGAGATAGAAAACAAGTCGGGAATAGGTGCAGGTTTCTCTGGCAAAGGAATAAATCCACTTAATACAGGAATGATGAAAGAAAATGGACACAAAGATCATAAGCAGTTGAAGTGAACTGTGTTACCAAGGTGCTTGGCAAAGCAGGAATTACAGAGAAAAGGACCTTCATCCCATCTAGAGCCTCATTTGTTGTCTGCTCATGCTGAGTCATCACCTAGCTAGTTTTACCTCCTAAACTGACAGCCTTAATGGTAACTGAAATGCTGACTGGTTTTAATTTTACAATATCTTGAGATATCAGTAAGCAAAAACACAACTCACTCCACAAAACATCTTTGAGGTTCAATTTCATTAAAATTTTGATTTTTTTTTCCATAAAAGAGGCAGGAGCTTTATCTTCAGGATATGCTAGATGGAAAGCAGCCAACTGGAGACCCTGAGTTTTGCCAAATTCCAGGCACTCTGACCTTCTGCACAGGAGCTGAGCAGGGACCATAAGTGGCAAACCAGAGGTGTTTGAAATCTACCTCAGCTCTGAACAAGCTTCATAGGAATCTCTCTGACTTTGTAAAACAATCTTGACAAATTAGCAATTTCCTAACAGTAATAAGCAGCCTTTCATCTCCTCAAGTCACAAATCGCATTTAAAAGCAATTCTACATCCATGCAGTTTCTACTAGGCTGAAGTTGGTATCAGTCAAAAGGCTGCTGGACTTAAATTCAATAGTGCCACTGCTGGCAGCCAGTACTGACTCAAGTGAAAATCCAAACTACTGTAATGTATCGCTGGAGTGTGTTCTAAAGATGATAAGATTATTTATCTTCTGCTAAACTCTAACAATTTAGCTGAGTGCAGTTCGGTCAATTTGGATGGTGCGTCCCTCACAACCAGAACGCAGTGCTTTTTATAAAAACCATTGTGTTCTGGGTGATGACAGCCCTGTGTCTTGTTCACTATATGGTATGTACTCCAGAAGTTGAGATGACTGTTTTGGACAAACAGAATAAAGATGTTGTTATCTAATACTTGTATTCTGAAGGGCAGAGGGATGAATGAATGTCAGTCTAGGAGCACACCTTATTTCTCTGCTGGCAAAGCAGACTAATATGGAACAGCTCATCCTGCATTTCTTTTTTCCCGTATGTCTGTATGAATTGTAGTCTTGTCTTTTACTGCCAGATTATTTTCTTCAATACTGACTTTAATTCAGTGATTATACACATATATGTGTACATAAATGTGAATTGAGTAGAAATATTTTATAAATTAATTAGTATTTTTGGTGGTTTAGAAATTGAAAAATTAGAAGCCATTTGGAAAAGTAGAGAGAACATATCTCTTTGTTATTCCATTATTCTTCTAAGAAAGCAGTAGCTAGAAATATTATTTTGCTGGGTTTTACACATTTTAAATAACAGTTAAAAAAATGCCATATTTTTTTAACTTCATGAATGAGTGAAGAAAATTGCCATGTGTGGTACTCATCACAAGAACTAATTGATACAAACTGCAATAGGATAAGCAAGGTCATCCATTCTGCTTTTTCTCAAAATTATTCTGCTTCATTCTATGAATGGGCCATATCTAATATTCATAAAGATTTTAAATATGCTTTCAACAGGTTTTAGGAAACAAAATATGGGAATGAAAAAATTCCCTGTGACATTCCTGACACGCCCCATACACTTGTTATTTTTTCCGTGACGCCTGCCTGTGAGTTGCCCCACTGCATCTCAGTTAAGCGCAAGACACATTCCTCCTTTTCCCAGTCTGAAACTATTGGTGTTGCTGCACAGTTGTAAGCAATTGGTTTTGGTCCAGCTGAGAGGTCCAGCTGCTTTGAATGGTGGGTAAAGTTTTTGCTTTACCAAGTTTGATTGCTCAGTGGGTTTGGGACAGAAATCTCGAAAGTGAGAAGAAATGTCACGTGCTGTATTGAAAGACTGCAGGCTTCCCTTTGGTTAACTGTGTCCTGGCACTGACCCAACAGGCTCCACTGGGCTGTAGGACTGGAGTGCAGGTTACCAGGTGTTATGTCTGTTAAATGGGTGACCTTTAAGCTTATGGACCTCTGCTATCTGCCTCTATGCTGTGCTGGGCCTTTTCTGGGTTTTAAAGCAGTCTGAAGATAAGTTAATGTACCTCTCATCTTGCCCCCAGTGAGATTTGTGCCTAGTCTTTCAGCAATCTCTCCAGTAATGCTGCTCACATTTTATGGTTTTGATTCCCTCATATTGTAGATTTAGTTTTATTTTTCTGTAGATGTTCCCTGGAGCCAAAACATAAGGAAGGGGAAATCTTTGCTGTAAAAGTCTTATATTTATGAGGCTTATGATCATAGGGAGGGGGAAGATCCTTAAAAAAAAAATAACTCCAGTTGGTTTTAAACCTCTGTTCACATTTTAAAATGATCTGTGGAACACACTTTTGCGTCTATAAAACAAACCAAAAAAACCTTTTGATGTTGTTATTAATAAAGTAGGTGGCTCATCTTTCAAAATCCCATTTTAGCCAGGCAGTGATTTTCAATGAAACCTGACATGTTCATTTTTGCCAGACTTAGCAGCCCCCAAGGCCTGTTGAAAGTCGTCTGAAAAAAGCCTTCTTAATAGATCAGTTTTCTTTGCTGAAGCTGTAGCATCTCCTGTATTTATAAAGATTTTGTTCTTTTACATCTGTATAAGTTGAGCAGCAAACTGGCTCTGGTGACACAGATTAACAAAGTAGGCTAGTTATACAACACTGAAGAACAATTTATTCTGGAAAACATTTAGTTAGCACCTTTATATATTGGCAACTATACTTTCATTTTTCCATTTTTTGTAGAGAATTAATTCTTGGGAATCTATTGGCATAATTGATGGCAGCTGGGGAACTGGAGCCAGCCTTGCAAATATGTTAATTATCATGGCAAATGAAAGAGATCACTGGGACAAATCCAGATCCAGTTTGAATCCATTGACTTCTCCATGAGCTCCTAGAGAATTTCCCATGTTAATCACTTGACTTTGTTCAAAAATGCCTCCCAGACACCTGGTTCACATTTTATTATTAAAGATAGTCTGCTAGCTGCCCACTAAGATACTCTGCTTGACAGAGTGGTTAAGCAGTCATACTTTCTGAACAAGTGTGGCTATTTACTTATAACTATATAAGCAGAGTAATAATGAGTTAAAAAATTTTGATGAAAGGCACTGTTTTTGTGGTCTTGCTTCTAGCACAGAATGAGAAAAGGACATTTTCATGGTTTTTATCTCCAAAAAATAAACATGTATCTTTCTTTCCTCATATGTCTCTACAGCCTCATTTTAGTCAACTAACTTTTCAAGAACTGCACCAGCTCGTGACTTACCCATCTCCCTCTAGATTCTGAAACTTGCAGTGGCATTAAGCTTTACCCATCAACAAGTTTCAATTATTCATCAGCATTCCTAGCTAACTGGGGAGCTCCCAGTTGACTGGAGATTAGCCAGTGTGACACCCATCTACAAGAAGCTCTGGAAGGATGATCTTGGGAAACTATGTGCCTGTCAGCCTGACCTCAGTGCCAGGGAAGGTCATGGAGCCGATCATCTTCAGTGCCATCATGTAACACATGCAGGACAACCAGGGGATCAGGCCCAGCCAGCATGTCCTATTTGACTAACCTGATCTCCCTCTGTGGCAAAGTAAGCCATTTAATGGATGAGGAAAAGGCTGCGGATGTTGTCTACCTGCACCGTAGTAATGCCTTGGACACCATGGAAATTGCATCTTTCCCCTGTGTGCTGCTCAAGCAGAAGCTGTGTGGAATGAATACAGTGCTATTGTCAGCAGGAGGGCCTGAACTCTTCCCCTGCATCTTTCCAGGTCTGCAGGTGTGGGCATGGTTTGAAGAGCTCAGAAAACAGTCATCATACACCTCCGTAGATCTGTAGAGCATGACAGCTCTGGCTCTTATGTTAGATGTGGCACCTGGATTTCTCCTCAAACTCCTGGTACTGCCAAAGGGAGCCTTTTTATGCATCCTAGATGGTAAGTGGGAGCCAACAGTTTGCAAAAGGTCTCCCAGTCAACCTTTTACTTGCAAGAGATGCTTACTAAGCCATAGGATGAATATTGATTGAACTTGTGAAAAGTTTCCTCAGTAGGAATTGTTCTCTACAAAAGCTAGTCAGGTGTTTGAAAAGTCATGTATTTTCACAGACAGCAAATAATGTTCATTTTTCAGCTGTAAAATCAATGTCTCTGAGCTTTGCATAGGAGGAGAGGACTGAAATAAACTCCTGAGGGATCACGTCTAGGACTTTTCACTTAACGTGTATCACTCTTGATGCTACTTCATCAAGAAGGAATCTACAAAATTACAACGGGACCTACTGTCTAAATTAAATACCCTAAATGGATCAAATAACACTTAAAGAGATGGCATCTTCAGGTGAGAATGGCATGCAACAAGAGGAACTGGAAAGTAGAAAAAGTCTGAAAAACTGTATTCTGAAGGAGAAATGAGTCATGGTGTCTCTTAGAACCTGCTTGAATTCACAAGTCACTTCTGTATCAAATATACAAAAAAAAATCTTCAAAGTGGCACTGTTTCTGCATCTGGCTTCTAAAATTCCTCATTTTGTGTCTAAACTTGGATGCTGAGTGCAGTGTGCATTGAGAATTTTCTTGCATATTTTTTAGAAGAATTAGCATAATGAATTCACTAACTCTCTCTTAATGTGGCTATCATTTTTCCTTGATTTCAACAGGAAATTGTAAGTTAATTTGAGCAGATTTTTTTTAATATGTTAACATTGTACGAGAGGGTCCATCTAAAGCTCACTACTTAAGCAGTTTTACCATGATGTGATAATAAATGACAGAGCTATTGTACCCATGTTGAGGAAGAAAATACTTCAGTTCCAGAACGCAGTAATAATTTGCTTCCGCGTGAATTATGATGAAATGGTTTTTTATAATATTACTTAGTTTGTGCTATGTCTGTTGGTTTCTCTGCAATAAGTGTTGACATTCCTAGCCAATGCAGAGAGGTCTTTTGGTTTGAAGTATCAGTTCGTTGGGTTGTTGTTTGGTTTGGTTTGGTTGGTTGGTTGGTTTTGTTTCTGATGGTGTTTTCTTTATTATTACGTGCCAGCAATTTTTACAACATTACAGACTCTCCCCTTTCCTGTTAATATAAATATAGTACTTTTTCCATCTACAGATCTGAAAATTGTCAAAAAATAGCCCCTTTCTACCCGGTATATATTTTAAGGTATTATTAAGTATAGTAAAGGTACCCTCTTTTCAGCATTTCTGAAGCCATATCTGCAGTGCTGGATCCAGTTCCAATACAAGAGAAAGCTGAAACTGCTGGAGAAAATCCATCAAAATATCACTAAGATGATGAAGGGATTGGAGTTTCTCTCCTACGAGGAAAGGGTAAGACACTGTGGCTGTTCAGCCTGGTGAAGATAAGGTTTAGGAACATCTTATAAATGTGTATAAATACCTGAAGGGAGAATACAAAGACAACCTTATTGGAAGGTGTGAAGGCTACAGCCTTCCCTCTCTTGAGGTGCCACTTGTTACAGCTCACCTTAGCCTTTATGTGGAAGCTTCTTTGCACCTCCCAGGTCCAAACTAGTTGAATCCATCACTTTACTCATCCCTAAAGTGCTGTTAGACACCTACAGCTTGCTCTTTATTTATTTAGAGTTATGGTAGTTGCACAAGCAAATATAGTTCTCGTCTAAGAGCCTTTGCTGATTACAAGTCCTGCTTACTCACAGAAAGGTAATTTACTGCCTGCAGGGCAGGACTCGGGTATACCTAGGCTTCCTGGGCAGCTAAATGGATCATTCCATTCCAGTGCTCATTCACTTGCTGGCCTCTCTTAGATTGCTTGCAAAAGCACTTACCCTACAAATGCTTACTCATGTAAGCAATAATACTCTAATCAGAAAGTAAGTGGAGCTTGGAAACATTAAGATTTTTTTAAGTGAGTAAGCACTTGCAGGGCAAAACCCAAGGGCATCAGAAATGGTGATAATTTTCTGCATAGTACATTGTCTATTTTTATCTTGAAGTCTGGATCTTTACATAACTTTCTATTAAACCGTTTGAGATGTTCCCTTCCTAGACTAGCCAGGAAGCCCAATGGGCGGATATTCTTATGCTTCAAAGCGTTTTCTAATGACTCCCTTTAAAATGAAATGAAACATTAGCCTGAATTATAGCTGTGATCCACTTCTAAGTTCCTTTTTAAGCACTAAATTATATCTGTGCAGTGACTGTGTCCTTTCTTCTGTCCCTCTGAATCTCACTTTAAGCTTATCAAATAACTGCTTTAACAGAAGTTAGCAATGAGGTTCGTGACTTGTCCTTTTAAAATGAGATTGTTTACAAATGTCTCCCCAACACCTAACAACTTACATGAAAGTGCACTTTTTCATTTGCAAGGATGAATAAAACAATGAAGATGTGTCCATGCAGGGGCAGCTTTGCCACAAAGACTAAATTCACTAATTTGATGAATGGAGAACTGTGAGTTACCCAGGCAGACATTAACTGGTATGTATACGCTTGACTTACTGCTGCTGCTGTTATTACCACACTTTCTAATAGTACTCTGACTGCCTTTAAAACAATTCCCTTGTAAGAATGCTTTCATATCTCAAACAGTTCTGGTGATTTTACTCCTCAGCTATTTTCTTCCTTTAACAGTTTATAAAACTGTTTAACTCAAACTCCAGAAACATTAAAGCAAAGGGTGATGTTTTGCCAAGCCATATGTTCTTAAATGGTGTATTTTATGAAGCTGATAATAAATACTTTAAGGCATAGTAGCTAAAAAAATTTCCAACCTAATGTAAGCAGGCACACTTCCAGTGATTTCAACATAAACATTAGAGAGGAATTTAACTGTCTATTTTCACTTATGACTGGGTATACTTTTCAAGCTACATAGGTTTCACTGACATTAGATGCTGGGCTGGGATCTAGAATGAAATTGCATTTTTTCTTCTCTGCTCATGTTAAGAATTGCTTCACTCAATTTCTAGCTTATTGCTTTGCAGAAGTATTAAAAAGCTCTAATAAAATGTTCACTAGGTATGAAATCTTACTTGGTATTTGATCATTTTCCTATCTCAACAGCTTTTTGAAGGCATTGTTCACCTGCAAATATTTTAATCCTCTTTTAGATGAATAATAAATGTAATAAATGTATTTAGATGAAAAATAAACCACTATTCTATGTAAGAACAGCAAGTGTAGGCTGTAAGATCTCTGTTCTGTTGAATCATAAATTGCAACGCCAGTTAATCCCCAAGTAAACAAAGCTTTTAGTCTTGCTTTCTTGGTATGTCAGGGAAACATAGATAACCTCGTGATTGAAGTACTGATGTTACCTTTACGTTTGTAGAAACACACTGCACAGAAATTGCTTATCTAAGCTTTGGTGAGGAGAGAACAGATAGTTTGGACTGCCAGGCTGAGGGTTGGTCTTAGTGTGCAGTCATCACTTTTTCTCCATCTAGAAAGTTGGGTTTTTTTTGGGAGGCCTTCTTGTGCTTTCTATTTTCTTAGGTGTGAAACAAAAAGGTTTTGAATATTGGTGGATCATAAGTTATTCAAAACTTCTTTTTGTTCTCATTCCTTCACTGGACATCTCTAATTCCTCTCTCCTAACCAGATTATATTCTATCCTGCACTCTGCTGCTTTAAATAGATATTTGAGGTGTGAGGTAATGACATGAATGTAAAGCTCATCCTCACAGCTTAAATACTCTTCTCACGTGATTTGAAATTTTTTATTTGGAATTCCAATAAAAAAATCTACTCATGTCAGGAAACTATAATTCCATCATAGCCAGAATTGAGAGGGTATCATGGCATCTTTCTGGCTTTGATTTTTGGCCCTCAGATGACCAGAAATTTCAATGTAAATGGTAACCTTTAAGAAACAGTTTTAAAATCCCTTTGAAACTTTAGAATCTTAATTTCCATTCTTCCTGTCAATGTCAACATGAAAAAAAGGAAAATGGAACGAAATGGCCCTTACTGGCATTTTGCTCTTTAAAATAATGCTGTATTAAATGGAGTTATGTGTAAAAATGCCATAAACAGACAAACTTAACTCACTGATCAAAGGACACATATTAATGAGTGGAGGGGAATTTACAGCATACTTGTCATTTTAACAGTATAAAAGAAGTTTCAGGAGCATGAAATCATTAAGTAATTTATCTTTTAAAAAAAGTCTATTTTTCCCCCTCAGATTCTTAAAAGAAGAGACAGATAATAAGCATGCTACAGAATTATTAATGACTCATTAAATATTAAGCTTTGATTAATCTTCTATACCTATGTAATATTTTGTTTTCTTGTCTTATTATTGAATGTACTTCCTTGTGTTCGTCTATGCCAAGTGATTTCATGATACCATGGATTCTGATAGGGAAAAACTGATAAGTTTTTAGGAAGCAGAGTTTGGCCTCAATATTACAACTGTATCTTTATTCTTGTCTAAAACCTATTGACCGATCTTTAGAAAATAGTTTTGGTCTAATTTTCTCACTGGCGCAGAAATGAACAAGATATTGAGGAAGTAGACTACTGATACCTACGGGCAGGAAGGACCACCAGGGGAGATGAGCATTATAAGTACTGCTTATAGCAGTAGTTTCAGCACGCTTGTAACAAGCGTGGGTAGAGCCCTCCTAGAAGCTTCGTTCGCGAAGCCTAGCCATGATAGCAGTAGTTAATGACTACGTCCTTAAGTAATCAAAAGCATTAGTAAATTCTCACATTATTTTGGCATTTTTAAATATTGTCCTAATTTGATGTTATCCTCTGAATAATGAAATACAGAGTTTTTCCCAAAGTCATTCAGTTTATTAAATCCCCTGAACTATAAACCCATCCATACTCCCTGTATGACTTCAAAATCAGTTTGGAATCAGAGAGGTTGAGAAAAGAAGTTGTGTTATAAAAAAGACCAGAAAAGGTTTAGAGAGAAAAATAAATACAGAAAAATTAAGTAAAAATGAGTTGTAGTAACACTTACAGATAGAAAAATTTTTGAAAGAGTAAGGAAGTAATTCTGAAACATGTCAGTAGCACTCAATGCCAGCAAAATCCACCCGTGAAGAAGGGGAGACAGTAATTACTTGGCTCTAGTCTTGCCCATGTAACAAATACACTCTTGGTCCTCACTTGGCAAATGGCAAAAATCCCACTGACACTGATAGGGCCGATATTTTGCTCAATGCCTTTCCAATGAAAGCCTGATACAATAACCAACCAACTCACATTGCACCCAGTAGGACTTTCGCCACTGATTCCATTGGCAACAGTGTTGAAACTTTTGCCTTTGGGCCATGAGGCTGAAATCAATGAGCTTTCTGCTTTAAATTAGGTCGTGTATTCCAATGTTTGCTTGTTTGTTTTTTTTTTTCTTATGACTACCTCAGGGTCAGATCCATAATCTGGCACAGAAGTGGAACAATTAGCTTTCAGTGTACGCATTAAGGTGTGCATAGATGTTATGTTGTGTTACAGATTCAATAAGTCTGAGCTCAGTTCGGCTGTGATGTAATTTCCATTGGTCTCAGTGAAACAAAAGTAGAAGTAATTCTGGCCTATCTTTTCTGTATCAGAGTAAAAGTAGGATTTTGTAAATTAAAAAATTAAAGAGGAACAATCACTTGATTTTGCTTTTGAAATGAGCTTTGAAGTAGTTCAAGTAATGCAGATTAGTAATCTGTAGTCAAAATTGGTGTTAACAAAGCTGAACATCATTTCTGTCTTAAATATTGAAATAAAAATGCTACAAGTTTAAGACCATCTAGTAATAACATGTAATTTACATGAGCATATCAGTCTTGTTTAGAAGCAAAAACTTTGATGTAATAGAACTTATTTTCAAAGGAGAATATATATATATATAAATATATATAGCCTAAAGGGTATGGACCACATTTCAAATTTTAAAAGCCTAGGAGAACATTTCACTGAGATTCTTACAAATTATGCTCATTTTTCAGAATGCATCAATGGATAAGTACTAAAATGTTGTAATGCAAGAAAAATGTCAACATTTCTAATTGTTATTCTTCTGTGCATGTGTGTGTACACACAGACTTTGTGACTTCCAAAAGCACATTTTTGAATAATGATAATTCTATATTAATTTGTGCAGCTGTAAATGGAACAATTTTTTTTAGAAATAAGTAGCATTTTAGTATTAATGCTTTACTTTCAGTGCAATAATTGTCATTGCTATGTTATTTGAAGATCCACAGCATCCATTATCAAGTACTTAAGTGATGTACTTTGATATTGTACTTTAAGAAGAGAATATGTAGTCCAGTACAATAATTATGGGGTAAAAAACCAACCCAGTGAAAGCAAACATCTGACTTGCAAATGAAGACCCACTGGGAAAAGATAAACTAAATTTGGATTTTCATAGAAAACTTTTTAAAAATTACTTTTTACATTTATTTCATTTGTTTAATTTCTTTATTTTGATTTAACAGTCAGTGCTTGCAGATTGTTCTTCATTAGCACATATAATTTTCAGTTTTCTCTCTCTACTCAACCCATTTTGCTCTGGTCCAATGTTTTGTGCTGCATGTGAATGACCTCTTCCGCTTTATTTTTCAAACAGTGGGAGAACAGATGAAATTATCTCTGTTTTCCCCCATAAGGACATGTCAACCCTGAGCACTGGAGCCTGGTACAGATCTCCTTGAGTTGATGTGGGTTTGAACAGATAAAGATGTACATTTTACCAGCATTTTACTGGCACATTTTATTGCACAGCACTGCTGTACCACTTCCAGCCTTGATACAGCCTAGGCTGGGTCTCGCATTACTTACTGCTCCTGGCTAGTGTATGTGACACAAGCTCAGCTCAGCTGTAGCTCATCTACCTGCACAGAATACATGTAATAAGTAGGAAGTTACCAAACCTATAAAAAAATCTTGTTTTCCGTTGAATGAAGCCATATCCAATATATGTCTTCCATATCCCACAGCAATATTATCTTTGCAGAACACCACCTGTACTACACTGTGCAGTATAACATATTTTAAAACACATTCCTGTCATATAGGCCTCATGTAAACCTATAAACACTTCAAATGAGAGGGATTCCTCCAAATCTATTAATAAAAAAATTCTCTGTCTCTGCCAGTGCATCCTAGAGGAAGTTTCTCTTTGTCTAAAAGCATGTTTTGGCTTGAAGAAATTGGGAAAGAGTGAAGTTAGGTGAGTTGAGGCTCATTGAAACTACCTTGTAAAGACAAAGATTAATGTGTAGCCTTGTTTAAGCCAAGGCTGGTTACCCATTTTAGGAATATCCCAAAAGAGCTGAGCAAGTTGTTATTCAGATGGATGTGTCTGTACTTGCTGCTCAGCTACATAAATGTTTTTGACATGGTACCCATGGAAGATTTTGGATGGAAATCTCTCAACTTTCAGGCCAGGATGACTGATAAAGAAAATACATTCCCTGGAATCTTGCACTAAACACAGTCCTGGGTGACTCAGTATTAAGCCAATGCAGAAGTTATTGGGATTTGTGAAGTCATGGAAGTGACTCCCATGCTTAAACTGTGGAAAGTGAACAGTACTCAGATGCAAAAGGGAACACTAATTACTAGGCAAAAGGCATACTGAGCTCCGGTCTCGGTCACAGAAGAGTGCATTAAGCTGTGGAAAACTGTACAAGGTAAGATAAAGGCTAGCATAAGGAAAAGGGTAGAGGTATTGCTATGCATAACATCACTGTGCAGGAATTTTAAAGATTTGATTGACACACATCGTGAACCAATGGCAGTATACCTAGCTCTGGGGCATAATCCCCAGGAAGAATGGCTAATACTGAGACTTATGTTTGGCCTAACCACCTGAAGGCAAAAGGTGCACAAAGGAAAAGGCAACTTTGCAATCAAAAATTTTGTGAGAAGCCCTGTGTGAAAGTAGCCTCAGTTCCTCTTTGCAATGAAATGTGTGTGCTTCAGTGGAGTAAAAGGATACGTGATTTCTGAGAATGAGGAACAGTGAAGGGGAATTTATAAATTAATTTATAAATTATTAATTTCATCTAGATTTTATCACCAGCTCTCCGAGGATGCTACCACAGGAATCCCACGTGACATGGCATGCAAAGTAAAGAAAGACTGGGAACTGAAAGGCCTGTTAAAACTCCACAGTTGTGAGGTACGGTGACAATGAAGAAAATCTGTGCTCCTGGGTGTCTTCTGCATATTGCACATGAATGTATATACTGTAAGAACACTGCTTTATATAGGTTTTCATTGTTCATGAATGTGACAGAATGCTCAAGCAGAGTATATTAATACCACACAACTGAAAAGATGAAGCATTTGTTTACTCGTCCCAAAAGGGAGTTTGTGCCTTCCACGGGGATGTCCAGGGATAACAGTTTTTGCAATGGCATTAGGGCATCCTATCAACAGACGTGAGAGGATGAGGGGAAATGTTCTTTTTTTGTCTTGGCATAAGAAAATTTTCTTACAACTTCTTCTGTAGGAATTGCTATTTCTACATCTGGAAATGGTACAGTTACTGACAGGTTGGGTCTAAGACAACAAGTGCAGTAAAAAAAGCCTTATGTGCTCAAGGGAAATTTATGGGGAAACGTGTTAATGTAGTAATGAGATTCATCTGCAGTTGACATATCAAAGATAAATGTCAACTTATCTATTTGTTAATGGGTCTATTAAAAGCTGTGTTTATACTTTGTCTTTTTTTTTTTCTTCTCTCGAGCACTTACACAGTTGGATTGTGCAAACAAATACTTCATTAAAAGCAGGACTAGGAGCCAAGTGAACACTTTTGAGTCCAGAATCACGTCAATTAACCCAATTTAATTGCTTTCTTGATCCACCCCCACTTTTTAAACAGTTCTTTTTAGGTTTTTTGTATAAGACCAGAGGGACACTAATTCTATATGACTGAATGACTCTATACATCCAATTTTATTAATAAAAATACCATCTGTGCTCTCAAAATGGCACAGCACCATGGAACATAAAAAACAACACAAACACCAAATCCAAAAGCTTAGTTAGAATGAGTCACTGAGGCAAAGTTGGCACGAACAGCCTAAGATTCCTAAGCTCAAGTGAGGTGGTGAGGGGAGAAGAATCCTATTTAAATATGACAACCATTTTGTTTAAAATTATTTCTAAGACACTTTTTTCCTACTACTAAAAAGCTCCTTTTGTCAATATCAATAATTCAAATAAATTTGTCTTTAGGTTGAAATACTGATTCATTATATGTGTAGTTACAACATATACCCGTAGGTTTGCCACTCAGACAGAAAAAAAATGTTTTGATTGGAGAGAGTTACAGAGTTATATAATACAAAGCAGATTTTTTTCTAGACCTAGCTGTATAACATAGAAAGAACTGTTTTGCAATTAAATATAACATGTGCAGTGCAAATGATCAACTTTATTTTTTTGCAAAGGAAACCAAAAATTTTCTTCCTTAGACAAGAAGCTAAATCTGAAAACAGACAACAAAAGAATCTTGTTATTTCTTAATGACTAAGAATAACAGTGTAAATTTTCGATTTGTTCTTGTATGGTCCTCTCAATAAATGAAAAACCAAAGGGTTTAAGAAGAGGCATTTTATCTTACATTTTTTGAGAGCTGTATTGCTAGCATACGGTCAAATGAAGAACTTTTGAATGAAATTCTTTACAATAATTTCACAAGTTGCAAGCCAGTAAAATGCTACCTATCAAAACATAAAAATGTAATCTTTTCTATTATCTCACTGGTATAAGTCTTGTTAGTTTTTGGAGGTATATATAACATTTCTTACTAATTAGATTAAAAAGTTTTGTTATACATATGTTTCTGGGATGATGTAGAGGATTGATCATGTGATGCCATTTGACTTTGCAAAGGGATAACTGATTTTTTTTTCCCCTAGGATGAAAAAGGAAACGACACTTTAAATAATATTTACTGAGTATCAGCTATTGAACTGATGAAAAATTTAAGGTTACAAGGATTTTTATACATCCTCTCAGTTGTTCAAATGCTCCCAAATAACAATGACGATTCTTAATAATAAAACTTAAATGTGATGTTTATACATCAACACATAAGGTTTTTTTAAATTTAATTTCAGATTTCTCAGGCCCTCAACAACTTCCTATAAAATCATGTCATTTGAGCAATTCCAATATCTGTGAAAACCCCCAATTTGCCATTAATCCAATAGAATTCTCCTCTGTTGAAAAAAATATGTGATCAAAAACAACGTTTCCAATGTATCTCTTGAAAGGAACATTTAATAGTTCAGTCCTTCTGAAAAATGTTAAAAAAATAACTTAAGCGTAAACTCTCATTTGGTTTTCTCATTATGCTCACTGAAGGTAATGGGACTATATGCATGCTTAAGCATATACTCCGGGGCTTTCTTTATAGGCTGTAGTTCAGAATGGCAGGGGGATAATATGTAATCAAGGAAGCAAGTTTTAGTTCAAACTTCCACCGGGCTGTTATGTCTAATAGTGAAGGAAATTATTTAAAAACTTCTGGCACTAAGACCGTATTCAGCATGATTTCAAAACCACAGAATGGTCTATTACATTTTTCTGGCATGTGGAAGCTGGAATAGGGAAAGTTGAGCGACTGTTCCCTTGCTTGCAAGCGTAAGCACTTAGAGGGCTGAGCTGAAAATTCTGAAGTTCTTTCTGAGTTTTCACTGGAAACCAGGCAAAATCAGGGACTTATAGTGCAGGCACCCAGCTTGGCACTTGGCTTGTATCTAAGCTCAGTCAGGATCCAAATCCAGTTATTATGTCTACTTAAAAAGCCCTGAGAAAAACAATTTAGCATGATCTCTTGGGAGCATGTCTAATAAGTAATAAAGAGGTGTCTGCTTCTCAAATGTAGCTTGGGCCACTATTTTAAATTTAATTTCAAATTAAAATATGTCTAAAAATTGGAATCTCCCTTTTAGTTGATAGCCTATTGAATAAAATACTTATGTAGAAAATGACAAATTCTGTTTCAAATGCCTTTTCTGACATTTCAGAATTAAATCTATTTTAGAAGTAGGTATTAGCCTAGTTTAGTAGATATTAGCTGTTGGCCCTAAAGACTTATCCAAGGAAGGACCATGTTTTCAGTGTTTCAGCTGATTGTAGATCGTAATTATTATAAAATATATAAATTCTTACATGATAAACACTTGACATATTTGTGTCATAGGAAAAAAGAGTCAGCCTCACTTCATTAGGAAGATCTGTGGCAGTTTTTTCTTCTGCTCCCTCCAGTATTTATGTATTTTAGTTTCAGCAGTCTCTGAATAGCTTTGTGAACTGCCAGTTTTCTATTTCTCCATAGAGTTCCCTTTGAATCTACCCCTGAGGAAGGTCTTCCCATAGACACCTAGCACAACATCACTAATTCTCTTTTGGGAGTGAAATGTTCATAATTTGGACATTGCATTCTCTAGTTTTAGGTAATTATGCTTTGTGTTAGATATGTGCTACGTATGAATATTGCCTCCTTTGTCTTTACTGAGGCAAGTTTCCTGTTGACAGACACAGGAATAGAGATTAAATAAAGTAAGTTGAGCTTTGATTAAGACTGAGTTTTTCTATATTTGATATTTAAATATAGAAAGTATTACCTGTTCCAGAGGATGGGAACAATACCTAATATTTCAAGTGCCTTGGGTTTATCATATTCTTACTAGACCTTTTACATTTATTGTACCTAAAATTTCAACCATGTGTGATTTAGAAAATATAATTATGATATACATTGTGGGAAAGTTCTGTTCCCTAAAACAGCATTAAATTTGATTCCAGTGTTTGTAGATCAGTTTGGTGACCTTCCATCTTATCAGAACAAGTAATACTTCTAGCTATGTGTTATTCAATCTCTGCACATGCTCAATTTTTCCGTTCACACAGGAAGATGTGTTAAAATCAGTATTGTCTTTTAAGATAAAAATTTTACAGAATCAGGACGATATTTCTGAAACTTTCATCTAAAGTTGATCTAACCTCAATATTATACTGTCCAAAATATTTTTGACATATTCCCAAGTCCTTTGAAGTCATTTGATTTTACCAGGTGCAGTGTTTCACATATCTTCTTTTTTCTTTTCTATTGCAAATTACTTAAATGTAGATTGAAACATAATATGTTTTAGAAAATGTTTCCTTTTGTATGAATGAGTAAATATTGCAACTTATGTATGAGTGAAAGAAGGGACTGTAGTGCCAGATGCACCTAAATCTCCGAGGGTGTTGCATTGTTCTGTTGAACTGCTGCAGCTTTTGATATTCAGGCTTTTTGTCTCGGGTCTCTTAGATCAGTTCTGTACAGAGTTCTTCTAGAAATGAAGAGGGTCTCTAGGTATGTAGACTTGAATTATCAATTTTTTTTGTTGTTGTTTTTGTGTGCCTGCTGCTGTGCTGAATTGCATGTTGAGTTTGAGTTCTGAAAACAAATGTATTGCCTTGTATTCAGAAATAAAGCCTAGCGGTTTTGGCAAAGTTAGCTTTTTATTTCTGTGCTGTATTTTGAGGCCTGGAGTGACCTAGAATGATATTTTCTGCCATTATACCAAACTCATGCCACAGGTATCCCATGAGATTAAAAAAACACGTGAGAACAATTGTCTTAACAAATTTTAGCATTCTAGTTACTGATAGGAGTCATTGCTTGGTTTATTAGCATGAGCCAACGAATAACTAAAATGGAGATGAACCATCAACTATTTAAGAAACAAATAACTTGCACATGATGAATATAATCCTGTATCTATACAGGGAATGCCTCTGAGAGATATAGGGTTATGAAATCCTGAAAGATCCAATGTATTAATCTTGAAAATTATGAGATAGAAATAAAAAAAGCAGGGGCAGATTTGAAGCATGTGTCTAGTGTTCTTTAGTTTTACTGTAGCTAGGCAGAAAAAATAGGAAGACATGCATCATTATTAACAACTCTATTTGTGGTTTGTTGGTTTTTAAAAGTCAAGTGGTTCTGTGGTGTGTGTCTGACATGTCATGTATTTCCATATCCTGTAGTCCGTGGCTATTAAAGCTGAACTTGAAAAAATGTATTGGGAACTCAAGGGGTGTCAAACATTGAATTCTATTTTTATCTCTAGTCTGTAGGAAAGGCAGAATCTGGGTGTGACAAACTGAAGCAAACCTGGAGAGGAATGCTGCTTTCCTGTGGTCAGCAAGAGGGCACTGGCTTCTGGGAGCAGTGTGTTGTACAGCTCAGCTGTGCACTGGGTGAAGTAGAAGCTGCTTCATGTCTCCTGTCCCTATTTCCTACATAGGACACAAATGCTGTTTGTCTTTTCTCTATTCATGCAGTATCGTGGAAATCTTTATTTTGACCATGAAAGACCAGACAGGTAAGACAGAAAGTGTATCCATCAGAACTGTGTCTGGTGATAAAGCTCCTGCTGCTGCAGATGCAGCAGTGAAGAAGTGCTGACAACCCCCATCTCGATTTCACACAGTTCTGGTCTCTGCCAGCTGTGAGATGTGCCAATCAACTAGACAGCACATGACCTGACATGCATCATAATTGTGAACATTACCAGTGTCTGCTTCTGACTCCAGGATGAGATTATTTTTCTGGTATGCATTTGAAGATAAAAGCTTTCACAGGGAAAAAGAACACATTGGTTAGCCCTCTGAGATTGGAAGTTATCCTTCCACCTCTGAACCCTTTCTTCTGCAGGCCAAAAGAGCAAATTTGTAAAAATTCTATTATTCAGAGCAAATAGATTTCTAAGAGATTAAATATTGTATTGTGATAGTTCTCTTTGTAGCTCACCAAAGAAGCAGGAAGCAGTGAGAGAGAGGTGTCATGAAGTAATATTGCAGTAACCTAGGAACTTGTCAGCATGTTCTGTTAGATGGTCAGGTCACCAGTGTCAGTGTCCTGGAATTCAGTTACTGGATGTGACAGAGTTGTGCCCATCCCTTCAACTCTGAATGATCCCTGAACACTGCATGGGCTCAAAATTAAAAGGAATAGAGAATAAGCTCTGAACAGTAATGATTCTGTTAGGGGCCAATGAAAGCCAAAAAAAACCCTTGAGAAATGATGAAGACGATTGAAAATTTTAGGAAATGTTTTATGGTGACTAGTGGGGAACCAGGCAAAGGAAAATGAACTCTTGCTAGTGATCAGGGACCTTGAGTACACGTAATTCCAAAGAAATGTCCTTATCTTCATTCTGTATTCTTTACTGCTGTTACATAAAATCAGTGCACAGAATGTTTTCTTAAAGAGCTTGTTAGATACATATTTACACTCGTTTTAAATATTAATGTAGCATTTCTTTCAGTCTCGAGGTGGTTCTGGAAGTAGAGAAGGAAACACGGGCCAAATTATGTAATTTTGAGGCACATTTTTAAAAGTTACAGATCTGTCTTACTCTATTCTCTTTACCCAAGGTAAAAGTTTTTGACTGAAAGCCAGGGAAATGCCATATAATGCAGTTGTGGTGAATTTAATGGGTGATTAGACCTCTGAACTGTATGAGTTTGGTTACATTAACATGCTACTCAGTATGTAGTATAGGCTGTGTTTGATGTGCTTTTGGCCACTGCAATTAGGACTCAATCCCAGACATTAAAGCATAGCTCCCTTCGAATAGAGAGTGAAACTCTGAATTATGGTCACAGAAACAAAGAACACATGAACCATTCACAGTTGCTAGTATCATAAAACCTGCATGAGGTTTTCTGCAAGCTCCTGCAACCTACCATACGCCGGAGGGACACTACAGATATTGTGGCTGTTGGCAGGGAGATGCACAGCCAGGAGATGTAACGCTTCATTCAGCATGCTCCTCTTGCAGCCCCTGGCAATAGGTTTTCTGCAGTTTCCTACAGAGCTGCAAATAGAAATTAAGCCTGTGTCTGACTCACTGAACCTTTAAGAAGAAGACAGGTGAAAAAGAGCTTGCCTTTTCCCTCCTCCCTCCCGTTTCTCCCCTCCCCCGGGTGAGTTCCCACTGCAGGGCAAAGGTTTTATTCTAGTTAGGATAGGAAATGTGCATTTCTGCTCACATCTGTAAGGACTAAACTCTTAGTCCAGATTCTATTGTCAGTTATATTGAACTGACTTCAATTTCATTTTGGAAAGAAGTAGAAAGGAAGATCTCTTTAAATGTTCTTAGCATAGCTATTTTGTTCTTAAATTCTATGGCTGTGGTAATTACAAGCTTAATTTAGCCTTTTATGACTGACCTTCTAATTTTTCTCTCAAAAATCCCTGGGCATAATTTTGCTCTATCTTTATCTAAAACCCTGTTCTTCAAGTTATCCAGACCAAAAGCACTAGTAAATACCTTAGTGTGGCCTCTTGGGATCATGCTGTTGGGCATCCGAAAGGTTATCTGTCTTTTGCTTCAGCTCTTTAGTAGCATGTCTGTTTCATTAGCTAACCAAGGGACCAAGAGGCACCCCTGCAAAATTTCCATAGCTTTGAGAGCAGAAATTTCTTTTACATAAGCTTTGATTTTCAGTCACTGAAACTTGACTGACCTGAAAGGGCAGTAAATACTCAGCTTTTCTTTATACTTTACGTTTTATACTTTATACTCTCACAACTATTATTTCCTTCAGAAACCTCCTGGTTTATTTGTGAGCCACTAAGTGGTGGTGGCTGGAAATACTTATATCTCTCTAAATGTTTGCTCATTGTATTAGTGATGTATTTGTACATGCAGTATCCTCACCCTGCTCTAAGTTACATAGTGAAATACTGAAACATCTTAAGCATTGGTACTGCAATAAATGAACTTGAGATTACAAATCTTGTAGTTCTTCTGTATAGTGGGTGAAAAAAACAAAACTCTGTCCCACAACAACATTTCAGAGACAGAACTGTGATTCAAGTAGCTCTCTCTGCTCAGATTTGAATAAAAGTTTAAAAAAAAAAACAAACAGACTTTTGGCAGGGCATTTAACATGTAGTAGGATCATTTAAAATTTGAGCTTCTAGAACAGTAACTGAAATGCTCTAAGATCAAAGCTGTATTCTGTGGGCTTTCTAAATTTCCACATTTATCCCCCTGGTGCTGCAGCTACCCAGCACCCCTGATGCTTTGGGCAGATCCTTGATTGCTTTTTGCAGTTACCTGGATCAAACTCTGTGTGACATGAAAAGGGTAGGTGCAGTTTATGAATTGTATCTTTTGTACTACCCATTGGAAATTTATGCCTTCACTTCCTCTTGCTGGAAAACAAGTTTTCTGCTGTTTAGAGTAATAGACGCAACAGAGGAGGGTTGAAGAAAGCACAGGCAAGGGCACAGAGAATAAGAAAGGTGCTTTCCAGTGTGACATTGTTTCAAAGTTACCCACTTTTTGCCCTAGTTTCTAGGAGTAGGAGAAACAATATTACACTTAAAAGAATGATTCTGGGACTTCAACTGTACGTTAATTTTGTGCACATGTAACCTGAAAAATTAACCTATGTAGATAAAAGATAAGTCACTATTTCTGCTTCATTCAATGTACGATTATAGCAGCTGTCTTTATTTTTATTTTGTCAGACTTCTAGTACTAAGATCTGTATCCATTGTATGTTCTTTTTTACGATTCTGTCTAGTCCTTTAAACCTATCCCCAGCTCTGTGAAACAATTATGAGCACAAGAAGCAAAAAATATGACTTGTTTAAGATTACCCTTGAAGTTTGCCTCAAATAGCCCTCTCCAGCAGCAGTCTTATGGTTTTGGGCTGGCGGGGATCCTTGCTGCCTCTGTGCAGGCAGCACGGTATCTTTGCTGGACTTGTGTGTGTACAGTGTGTGCATGGCTGCAGTGTGTTCACAGCTGCCTCTGGCACACGAAATAAATAAGACTTGGACAGATTACACTGAGGATTATGAAGTTGTGGTGGGGGTGGACACTGTTATTGTCAAGGCAAGAGCCACCACAACCTAACTCCTGCTCTGCGCCGTGTGTTGTAGCTGCAGCCTAAGACACACTACTGTTTTTCCAATTCCTCCAGCACCAGGAAGCACAAGAGGAGCCTACACTGGCTGACCCAAAACAACGAATGAAAACAGCTGAGGTTGCTGTGAAAGAGCAAGCTGGAGTACAAGTGCCAGTTCAGCTGCTTTATTGCAGCTTTGCACTTGCACAAAGCAGAGGAGGGCAGCTGCAGGCAGGTAAGTTAGCATGGAACAAACAAACAAACAAGCAAGCAAAAACCAAATGCCATTTGTTATTCTCCTTTACTTTGTACAAAATCTCTCATAATGTGTTATAACCTGGAGGCACCTTCTGGAGAGGCACAGATTCCCATGTGGAATGTGAAGTGGTGCTCTGCAAGGAATCAGTGTAATTTTGTGAAGTGCATTTCTACTCAAATAGCTTTTCTCTCTTTGGCCAGCTGTGCCAGGAAAGCCTACCCCTGATTAGACCTAAAATCCGACACAATGCAAGCTATCAACTGCTGGTGCCAAGGGTGCCAGTCATTAAAACCTGCGGGACAAAACTTGTTCAATCATACCTCTATAATTCCTTAAATTTAAACCGTTAACATAATCCGAAGCTAGGACTGGGTTTAGCCACATCTAGACTCGTCTCTAAGAAGGGATTTAGAAAGCAAGTAAGTCCTTACTGTACCTCGAAACTCACTGGCAAGGCTTTGCTTTTTAATAACTTTGTCTAAGCCTTCCATTCCCACCCGTGACACCACGTTAGGAGAAGGTAGATGTCTTCAGTACTAAAACACACTAAGAGAAAATTCATATTAATGATAAATTATGAGGATGTTGCCACCAAGTTTTGGACTGGAAGGTGAGAAGGGGCAGAACTGTCCATGGCTTCTGGATTAGAGCAGAACTACTGCTATGGTCTGAGATGAAGTCTTACCAATTTGAGGTCATATCCTCAAATAGACTGACAAGGCAGCAGCTACTGTGTATTTCCCTTTCCAAAGGAAAAAAGTATAATAATTTCAGCCCTAAGAACTGGTACTATTGGAAATGCTTCCATAATATACTTAGGTAAAACAACAGATGCCTAAGTAAATAAGAAAGTATGGCAATGCTCCTGCTTGTGAAGGTCTGAATAAGTCAGTTCAGCGTAAGCAAAATTTAGAACATGTATTCAAATCATCAGTCTGTTTCATGTTCATGTGCAAAGAACATGCTAAACAGAGAAATATGACATCCAAATACTCATTTACCAGTGGAAAAACAGCCCCAAGTTAATACATGAAAACTGTTGTACATCTTCAATGTAAAATGAGAAGGAAACATAAACAAGAATAAACAAAAATTAGCCTGAAACCTATGATGCCACACCAAAGGAATGTCAGTATGATAGATAGAGGTAACTTTTCAGTATTATCGTTTTATGATAACTGTACCTTGTCTTTTCAACAGACCCTGCTCAGATTCTCAATTGCACCTGGCAAGTGATGAAGTGTGATGATTCTTTAAATCACAGGTAGTACACAGCACAATGTTTAAGAAGACTCTTGTGTCTTTCACTCCTTAAAAAAAAAAAAAAAAGGAAAATTATTAAATGTTGGTAATGGAAAAATCAGTTCTTCGAGAAGGGGTTGTGAATATGTTTTTGCAGCTGTGGAAATTTCTGCAAAGTTGTCTCTTTGCACAAAGACAAATTAAGTATGTAAGGTTGGTACAAGTCTTTTTCTTTTTTCCCCCTGTATTTATTAAACCTGTTCTGGAATAATAATTCTACATACAGCTATTGCAGACTTTTCCTCCTCACTAATACCTTCTCTTATATGCAATATATTTTTATATAATTTAAAAATATTTCCCTCTACAAAACATTTTTATACCTTATTTTTTATTTGCATTCCAACTAATTGATGAAGGATTTTCAGATTCTCAGCAAAATGAGATATATCTCCAGATGAAGTTTGTTTTGTTTTTCTTTCTTTCTTCTCCCCTGTGTACATATTATTCTAAAAGAACATTTAACAAAAAGACTATTCAGCATAAAAAACTTCCTCATGTAGAACAGCAGTAACATGATACACCACACACCCACTTGTGTAGTCTTTATCAATAACAACAGAAACAGCATCGTGATAAAAGCGTATGTGATTTAAATCAGTCATTTTGGGAGTATATTTATTCAAGATCCTTCAAGTGGAGATGAATAGCAGGTTTCTAAATGTGATATTAGGAGGGTAAGCAAATGAGTCATTATTTGTATTCCAGTGAAATAGAGTTGGGAAAGAACAACACTACAAGAGGGAATAAGCAGTCATATCTAACTGTTTATTCTATTACATTCATCACCACGGGGTGTATCTGTGCCTGTCAGGTCAAGGTCAGTGATCCTTGTTCACATGAATCATTCTCAGTGCTAATGAAAAACACCCATGATGCAGCATGTTCAAACACCATCAGCTTCAGCAGAACACACTTCTGACTCATTTCTGCAAGTCAGAATTCACAGGTGAGGCAGAACGCCCGGGGTAGGGGGAATTCACGGCTTAGGACGGATAAGAGTTTAAGAGGGGCTGTTGGAGGAGATTGGCATTGAGAAGAAGATGGATAATTTGTAACTGGAGGACAAAACAGTGCCATTGTGTGGCAGGCTATGGCTCCTTTACACCTTGGCAGTTTGAGTTTCAAAGCCTTTCAAAACGAAAAATTAATTTAAAAATTGCAGCTTGGTTCTGAGTCAGTTTCCAAATAATAAGTTTTAAAGTTACGATAACAATAAACCTTAATTATCTTTCTCCACAAGTTTCTTGAAGTCAAGGAAACAGAGATGGAATATAGTGGCACAGAGAGAAGGGCTTATTAGTTGACAAGGTGGTGTTAGGTCATAGGTTGGACTTGATGATCTCAGAGGTCTTTTCCAACCTACCTGATCCTGTGATTCTTTCCCCCCTGCCTACCTGCCCTTCAATCAGCACAAATTCTGCATACATTTTCTCTGTATTTCAGTGTCCAGACAGAAAGAAGGATACACCTTGGGGAAGTGTTGATGTCACTTAGATATATATGAGTATGAAAAATTAAAAATCGACCATGGAATAACTTTTCAGGGCTGTTGCAGTGACTACTATAGTTTGATATGCAAGTGCGTTTATTACTAAGATTGCTAACAAAAGTTATGTCCATTATATGTACTTAGGAAGCATCCTGTTTCGCCAAAGCCTCGGGACTAAAAATGCCTTTCAAACTACATTTTCTTGTCTGAAACTTGCTAAAATTCCATCTCTCCGAGCCTGTAACTTTTTAATCATTACATCTGATGTTAAGACAACAAATTTCAGAGAACATTCTGTTTCTTGCATTGCAGTAATCGTTTTAGAGAAATTTTGGCGGCCCCATGCCCAAGCAAGGGGAGGAACTCGATAGCGGCGGGAGTCCCCGGGACTCTAGCGAGGAAGAGGGTAGTCCGTGGAGGTGAGGGAGGGAGGGAGGCAGGCTGCTGTCTCACCACACATGGGCTTGTGGGAAGTGGGAATCTCAGGTTGAGTTACTCATCGGTATGGAGTCAGGAGTGTGCACAGCCAATGATTTTGATGGCAGGAGGTAACGTACACATGTTTTTCAGAGAAGGTGCTGTAGGAGGACTCGCCGGCGGGCAGGAGGAGGTTTGTGCCGAGGGCTGTCATTTCCCAAGCGTGGAAGCTTTCTGGTCCCCGGAGCCCATCACCGCCGCCTCTGATGCTCTCCCTCCAAACGGTACGAAGCAGGGGGTGTTGCGGGCGCCGTCCCCGGGGAGCGGAGCGGGGGGCGCGGGGCGGCGCTGCCCGGGGCTGGGTGCTGCCCGCCCGCCCGCGCTGATTGACACCGGCCCGGGCGGAGGCGGATCCGCCGGGACAGCGCTGCTCCCGCCGCCCTTCGCCGCCGCCGGGCAGCGGGTCCCGCGCTCCAGCGCCGCCCCCGCGCTCTCCCGCCGGGATCGCGGAGCGCGGCCGCCCGCCCGCCCGCGGCATGGCCGGCTGGCTGGGCAGGGGGGCGGCGTGCTGGCGGATGCGGAGCGCGGCGGGAGGCAGGAAGGAGAAGCCGGCGGGCGGCAAGCCCCAGCCCCGGCACGGTAAGCGGGCGGCCGCGGAGGGGCTCGGCGGGGCGGGACGGGCAGCGCCGAGGTCCGCGCGGGGCAGCCCCGGGGCCAACTTGCCTGTGACTTGTTTCACCCGCTCGGCTCCCGCGGGGCAGGGGGATCCTTCTTTCCAGTGGGCGCGGAGGGAGAGGAACTCCCTGCCCCCAAATTCCGCGGACCTACGCTTCATGTCTTTTATTTGCCCAGACGAGGAGAGAGGAACAGTGTTCGCGTGCGTTTTGGCATCTTGCTTTGGCAGCGGCTTCTTTGATTGTTTTTTTGTAGAAAGCATTTGCAACCTGGCAAACGTCAGTGAACCTGGGAAGAGTCCCCGAAATCTCTTTTGGCTTTCACGATCTTAATGCCCGGAAAGCACTGTTGAAAATATTGCCCTGTGTGGTCTTGTCTCGTCCTCCCGTCGGGGAGATAGATGCTCTCTTGCAAGGCTAAGCAGCACACAAACAGTTCTTCCAAAATCAGATCCTGACTTTGAAGACATAGAAGGGAGTGGTGTTGCAAGAACTATGGAAAACAAGTGTTGAGGTTCATGACCTTTTGTGTTCTGAACACTGAATGAAGTTTATCCAGAGCCAAATCTGCCATGTACGGTTTTCTTACTGTACTGCTTGGCTGTCAGCTGTCAGCTTTGAGGAACAAACCCAACTGATTGTGGATCTGGTTGCAATGTTTGGAAATCTCACTAGAATTCGTTCTTGCTGTGTGTTGGGTTTTAAGTCCTCTATTCGGGTTTGCAGAAGTCTCTGACCTAACCCTTCAAGGGTAAAGTAACAGTTCAAGTTGTGCTTGTGTTCTGCGTAATTTGTGTTGGTTTGTTGTTGGATATGTTAGTCCCCAAAGTAACTTTGTGTCTTTTCCTGAGAAAATAATTTGTACTCTTCACAAGTCCACAGGGCACTGTAGCTTATGCAGTAATCCTGATGACAAAGATGTTGGGGATGCCGGGGAGCCTGGCATCTCAGGCAATGGCGTTTTGAGAAGATGCTTGTTATGAAAGTAATACCCCCCAGTGCAGGTCCAAAATGAAAGAAAACTCAGCGTTTCTCTCACTGACTGTCACCTGGATATTTCTGAGCCAGAGTGCTTTTACAGCAACACCTCCTTTTCTGTTTTGCTTCTTTGTGACTGTTTCACAAGCCAAAGAGGAAGCAGACTAAAAGTCTGAGTAAAGATTATCTAGTTAGAGAATAAATGTGGCTGTTTAAAAATAGTTGTAAATATTTATCCTTTTAAGTCTGAGTGTAATGCTGCTTGTGGAGAATAACTCACATGGGAAAAACAGTTGATGGGATTCCTTTAAACTCTATACCTGTTATATGTGGGTATTATACAGTAGCTAGATGCACAGACCAAAATTCTGGATGCAGTGGGATTTTGCCACTGACCTGAGCCAGAACTGAACCCACAGACAGTGTGGTGTAATGTGATAGGCCAAACTGTAAACATTTGACTGATTCAGCTATGCAATTGTGGCAAAGTTTATAATCCTGAATATGATGCTGTGATTTATATATTATCAAAGTAGGTCTACCGTAAATTAATTAATTTAGGGAGTTATTCTATAACTTAATTCTAATTCACCTTAAGAAAGAAGGTGTGGTGTGTTTCAGTCTATCAGGGTTGTTTCTTATAAATGTTTTCTAAAGTATTATATGACACTAAATTCTCGTTTAAGTAATTGCTGAAACAGTGTGGAACCCTAAATTACACTGCAGCCCATACAGTTTGCATCCCAATTAGTTTTCAACTGTGATTTAGAAATAAGCACTCTTTCTGCTATATTGTCTTTTCAGGGCACCCTACATTTAGTTACCCGATTATTTACTAACCTTTAACAGCTCCAAATGTAAGGTAAAAAATGAAATTAGACCTAATTTGCATGTCCCTGATAGTGATTGTATGCTATGGGGAAATTTTTGGGTAGAAAACCAAAAATTAGTATTGCTTTAGTATGCGTCCAAAAATTTCAAAGTTAGAGAAATACTCTGTTTTCCAGGAAGGGACTTCTAAGTAAATTTCAGTGTTTGTAGGCAGTATTCATCAATTCATGCAGGAATGGAAAATTTATTTCAAATGTTTAAGCCAAAGCATTAGAGGGGTTATAAGTAAGATATACGTAAAAGTAAAATTGTAGTATATGAGCTGTCAACAGTTTTTAACTGGCAAACAGACTTACAGGTTTGATTCATTCAAGTGTGCATGCATGCAATTATCACAGTGAAGTGAGAAATTCACAAGAGACCTGGGATGTATCAGAACTATGAAATACCTTCAATATTGGGAAATAATATTCTTTCCTACTCCCTTGTTTTGCTGCAAAACCATTTCAATGGGCTACCAGCCTGTGTAGGTAAAAAGTATCATAGCTCTATGGATCTCAGTGGCACTGTTATGATTGACATCAGCACAATATTTCTGTGTATGTTTGGGTTAAGATATGTTTATTTGGGCATCACTTAAGGGTCTAAATTGGCGGGGTGCATATTGGGTTGCACCTGAGCAAACCTGCCATTTAACTGAGTCAAGTTACAAATATTTTTCAGCTTTGACATTCTTCTCACCTGTTAGGTGAGCAATTATGGAGACTTTTTTATACTTTTCAAATATTTTAAACACAAATGTGAAAATTGTCCTGTGATCTCATGTGCAGAAGTTCTTACTTTACACTCCTTGTAGTTTCATACCACATAAAGCAATATAAAGTAGAACTAGCATTTCCACCCATTGTGGTCTAGACAGTAAATTAAGTCTTTGTCAAGACTCCAGCAAAAAGTTCAAGATCCTGTTAAGATTATTAAAATGAATGGTCTTGTAAAAAGCCTATTTTTAAATTATGTAATGTTGGGTTTGCATTGGCACCTTATCGGTAAAACCTCCAGAGAGCTTGAAAACTGGGATGGACAGCTACAGCCAGAATTCTATTACACGCACTCTCTAAGCAGAAGATGTTAAGGAGTAGCATAATGAAAACCACAGTGCAAATCAAGTAATATTTTACTATACTGCTTAAGAAAACTTTGAAATTCTTATATGAAAAAATCTCCACCCTTGAGGAGCAGATATGGAAACTTTGTGACTAGAAGTTGTGAATCAGAAATACTTGAAACCACCAGAAATAACTTCTGGAGAAAAAGCAATATTTTATATCTGTTTTAAAGCTATGTGAAAGTTAATATTAAAACAATTACCAGGGAAAACCAGCACGAGTAAATAGTGCTGGATGTAGGTACAAGAGTGTGTGTGTATACATAGGTGAAGTTTTAGGCAGAAAACGACCTCTTAATTTATTTGATTTTTTTTTTAAAAGGAGCTTACAAAATGTGCCAAGTTTAGGCTGGGAAGTGGAAGTCTCCGTGCTTCAGCCAGCACAGTGAAATCAGTTTTTAATGCCAATATGATGGATCATGCCAAGGTAGTTTGGATAAAAGAATGTGAGCTATAGCAACACAAACCTCTTTTTCACCTGGACCCACTGACTAATTTTAGTTTTCACCTGTTGAGCTGTCACTGAACAAGACAACCACTGCTGTTAACCTTTTTTGTTCGGTGTAGAAGTCAATATATTACCGCTGCAGAGAAGTGGGCTTTTCTAAAGGTGTTGAACTGATGAGAGAATGGAGAGAGGGGGAAAAAACTCCTACCAACCTGTCCATTGTTTTCTCCTTCTATAAACCCAGTTGTATGCACGTATGCTAACGACTCCTGGACTGGACTAATTCCACACTTGACACCAGGGAAATGAAGTTGTGCTTGAGCTTTCCACTTTCAGATGTTCTCATCTTTGCACATTTCTTCTTGAAATATTCAGGAGTGTGTTTCAGTATTCTCTGTTGGCTTGTTCCTTTTTTTTCTTCTCTGTCTCTTGGGAAATAATGTTCTTGGTCATACTGAGGTAGTCATAACCAAATCTTTTTTAGTGGAGGTGTAGTTCTCTACGCCTCACTTTTTACATGTGCCTTACTGTAGTATTTGTAAAAATAAATGTCTAAAATTCATGTAGGTGTTTATATATATATGCTTAATATAAAGGAATAGAAATTTTCTTCTTGGAGCAAGTAAATTCTCTGTGATCAGCTGGAATAATCTGCAGGTAGACTTTAAATATTAAAGTATCTTTCTAGCCTATATGCTCAGGAAGTGTGAATATTGATGTTATTTCTATTTAGATCTCCCTACACTTTGATGCCTCAGCCACTTTTGGGGGCTCACCAGTCAGTGAGTGTGTTTGCTGTGTGTAATGCAGACTTTGCCTTGAAGGTCAAATGCATGGATAAAGGGTTTGGCCTGGAGAACAAGAAGGGTTGGTTTACCAAACATATTTTAAGTTGCTTAGTCTTTCCCTTTTTTCCTTGATGTAAGTGCTAGCTTTTACCTCTTTCTGGTTCTTTTTGTTTTGTTTTGGTTTTGGTTGTTTGTTTTAAAATTATTTTTATTTTTATTTGCTTCTTTTGTTTTATTATGTTTTCAAATTAATTCACTGTATAAAGGGGAATACCCTAGTGAATGCCTAGTTCATAAAGGAGGACATTTATGATACTGATAAAACCAAGCATTACAACTTGCGTAATTAGAAGCAATCAGAGCTACAAATCCATGTAAATATTCTAAATTTGAATTTACAATACAGTGACAGACTCACCATCTAGATCTTTGAAGCAGACTCAAAATACAGTTTTATGATATTCATTTAAATCTATTTTTGGCACAGAAATGTAATTTAGGAACAAAAGATTTCCCCTCCATTCCATAACCAGATATATTTTTCTGACTTTTTTTTTTTTTTTCCTAACAGAGTACTTAAATGGTTTTAATCAGACAGAGGTCACAAATCACCTTGCTAGGAAATACAAGGTGTGATCTAAAAGGGGAAAAAAGAATCACTTTCCTGATAATTTGGATCTTGCTGTTTAAAATTCTGAAGCTAGGTGAAATGATGACTCTGACAGAACTATAGAAACTATCTCATTTTAGTACATTCTGAAGTACTTCATGTTTTGAGTAACCCTGGTTCAGGGGCATTTTACGCTTGCATCTGGAAGTTTCCAGTCCTAGTATTCAATTTAGTGTCTCTGCCTTTGTCTTTCCATTTAGCCTTGCCATGTTAAAACAATGAATCATCTTGTCCATTAGCTATCGTTGGAATGTCTGTTTATGCACTGAATTTGTTTTGTCACATCGCCATAATAATTGATTGGAACCGTGGTAACTCTTGACTGCTTTCCCATATGTATTTGGGCTGGACTTCACCCAGTGCTGTTCTGAGCAGTAGAAGAGTAAGCCATCCCCAAACCTGGAATTTCTTTATCCTTTCAGGTTTCAACTTCTCTTTCTCATGAAACTGTGAGGTAGCATTTTGATTTTTCTGTTTTCATGTATATGACATTGTGTAGAGGCTGTAATATTTCCAATCATACAAAATCACAGCAGAATTGCAGCACACATACATGTATAGCAGTTGAACCAGGAGTGTTGTTATTGTAGGTTCACTTTGATATATTCTGTTTTGTTGATGGATTTTAAATAGGTGCTGATTAAAATTGGAAGCATTAAGTAACAAGTGAAACAAAACTATAATGGCATTCTTTGATTAATTTAGAGAAGTGACATGGTGCAAATGAAGGGGAGGCTGTGCCAGCAAATGCAAATTCACACCTCTTGCCATGTGAGTGGGCTTAATGATAGCACTTGGTTGCTATTTAAGCGGAATGTTTTGAAAATAAATTTCCTTGTGTTAAAAAGGTATTACATTGACAGTTCCTTGACTTGTTAAGTAGCATTCGGCCTTAACTTTATAGTAGTATCACTGAGATTGTTTTCTTTATTTGCATTTGGAAGGTAAATACTGAAGGGTCTGCTTAATAAATAAATCCAAAATATTGTGTAAAACATGTTATTTTTAAAATGGCTTTGTGATCTTGTGCACTGTAATGACTAAGGATATTTTTTATGTTCTCCCTATGACTAATTTTCATTGAGTTGTTGATCCCGTATTCCCGTGGAAAGTATCAAAAAGTAGAAATGAGGTGTAGGAATTAGTCGGTAGAACATTGTCCTGAAGGCAGATTAAAGTAGAACTGTTAGTTTGTGATAAGGAACCCAAGAATCTGTGGAAAGAAGTAAGAAAAAAGACTTGTTACTGTCAATGACTGCATTGCTCTTTGCTGTACAAACCATTCCGGTATTTTGTTCAATACTTACCGCTCTGAAGCTCTGAAACTACAGAGCTGTCTAAACTGCTGGCACTTGTAGTGAGGGGGAGGAATGGGAGGTTGAGAAAATATACTCTTTCTCCAGAAGTTGGATTGAGTAAATTTGTGTAGTATAAACCAGATGTCCTCACCAGTTTCATCTTTTGGGCTGATAGTCACTGTACTTTCATGTGGGAGGTCATGGTTTCTGCTAGACAAGAAGTGGGTGTGAGTAAAACTTTTTGGGAGGTAAGTGAGAGGAGGTTCTGTAATGAGAAGCTGTACACAGAAAGATCACGGGGCCCCTATGATACATTCACATCAGCCAGGACCACAAAACAGATGAGAAGCTGTGTTCTGTGCTGGGCAGAATGTCTCAAGACTTCTGCATAATTTTTAAATACAAGAAATCTCGATAATCAGGTCTTGACACCATTAATGTGTGGCTTATAATGATCAGGCCTGAATGCGAAGGAATGGGAACATAATCTTCAATTTTTATTTAACCTAGAGGTGTGAATTTTGGCTTTCTAGCTATTTGGCGTTCTGAGAGATATTCAGATTTGTAAATCCATTTAAAAACTGGAGGAAAGCGCTCTTTGGAACACAACAACATATGCATTAGGGAAACACGGTCTATTCCAGTCTGGATGACATTGGAGTTCTGTAGATTCTCTACGGTAGGCTGCTCCCAGTCCGGATATTGATTTCAGATATCATTGAAGTAGCCTGAGGAATGGTCAGTTGTTTGTGTTAATGGTACTGCTGGGTGCAGCCTAAATTGCTTTAAGCATTTGGCCTACAAAGGCAAGTTCTAATGAAGCAAAAAAGAATTTACTACTGGTTTTATTCATTTGTGCAACGGGAGGATGTCCTGTTATTTTTCACTGAGAAGTGGTAGTGACCTGATTAGAGTAGGAGCATATTTTGGGGTATTTTTTTTTGGTGTGTGGTCTTTGTTTTCTTAGTGTCCAGGATGAAAAGCTAGTCCCAGCTTAATTACCTTAATTTTTGGGAGGGGACTATATTTCAAATGTACAGGTGGGAAAAGGATCACCTTGCAGGAACTGTAGTGATAGGAGTGAGATTCTGATCTTGGAATGGTTTGACCTTGTGGGCTGCAGCTCCTTGCTGTATGCACCAGATCAGTCAGTGAGCTTATTTTTTAGTCTTTTGGAATCCTTCTGTGTTAGCATTTGTTCCAGGGAATGAGCACGCAAATGATCTCACAGAAATCATGATTAAGTGATACCTGAGAGTTTTTCAGAGTCCTTAAAACCTTTGAGCAGTCGCTCCATTTCAGCAAGGATAAACTTGGAGCTGCATTCAGGACTATTTTTTTTCCTTCTTATTCTTGTACCACCATGATGCCAGTTTGATGGCAGATGGACATTTTTAGCCAAAAGCTTTTGTATTCTGCAAACTCAAACACTCTTTTATGACTTTCTCAGTGTAAAAAGAGAAAAGTGGCAAAATTATATGTTTTGACAATAGTATATTACTTGTTGTTGTTGTTGTTTGGGATTTTTTAGATCTAGTGAAAATATTTAGATCCATTAAGTTTTGATTGTATTCAGCATATCTAGTGAAAATCTGAGGAATACGTAGGACAGTTCAGGTTGGAAGTATCCTAAGATCTCTAGTCCAGTTTCCTGCTCTGTGACAGCTGTGAGATCAGATCAGGTTGCTCAGGGCTTTCTTCTGTTCAGTCTTGAAAACATTCAAGGAAGGAGAATGTACAAAATCTGGTTACTTTATCACAAGTCGAAACTCAAAATAGACCCTGATAACTTTGGAAAAGAGGGAATTTTAGAAAATGACCATCTTCCTAGAAATCAATCCAAGAGTAACTAGTGCAAAAATGATTCCACTGATGATCTGAGTACCACTTGCAAAACATAGTGCAAGCTGCCTTATTTTAAAATGTTCCAGAAGAGATACTATGAAAAGCTAATAATTTGCTAATATCTATGACATTTTGAATAAAAGGAGTGATAACTATTCCTAGGCTTGCAGTCTTTTATCTGAGTGCCCCTAGAAACTTAGTTACCTTTTGAGAAATACAGAAGAGTATGCCAGTTGTCTGGCCCTTCAACTATCCATTGCATAAATCAGAAGTGCAGCTAAGATTTTGTGATAAGAAAGGTCTTGGCAACATGAGTAATTGAAACATTGCAGTGTAGTTATAGCGCAGAGGTCTCTGGTCATTGCAGAGTCTGAAAAATAATGCTGTGATGTGTTGTTTTTGTTAACTTTTTTTTGGGGTGGGGTGGGGGAGTGGGAAAGGGGTGGATGCATTTTTCTTGTTTTGTTTGTGTTTGTTTGTTTTGATTGGGATTTTTTTTGATCTCTCACAGGACTGAAGGATTCAGTCTTCAAGCCCCTCTGTATTGCTTTGTCTTTTCCTTAATCATGCTGAGTCTGTATTCTGAATGCATTGGACTTGACTTAGAGGTGAAGACTCAATATTTATTTTTACCTTTAACTCTCTTCTAGAGTAAGACCACCAGTCTCTGGTGCACCCCTTTTCAAAAATGTTGAATGAAGACAGCTAGTCTATTTCTATTTCAGTGTTGTCTGCACGGATCCCTGCACTGTGCTCTGTAGCAGAGGCAATTTCGTTTGGTTCTGCCAGAGAAAGCTTGTGTGCCTCCTGTCCCTGGACTTGCTGGGTGGGCTTGCCCACAAATCTGTGGAAGTAAATATGAGCTCAGTGTATTCCTGTGAATCATCCACTCCTCTAGTCCACACTAGATTTAAAGATAAATTTTTTAAAAAAGGAGATTAAAATGGTCCATGAGCCAAATATTTTGCGTTTCAGTGAACTCTAACTGCGCCCCTTGAACTCTGCAGCCAAGAGCACGGAAGCCGTAACTACACAGCAGCTCTGTAGCTGCAGGCCCCATGTTCACTGAACATATTTCTGAACACCAGGAACCCTTCACAAACTTTCTGGGATCTGTCTCTGGCTTCCTTGGTGAGGACTCTGGAACTCTGCTGGTCCTGTTGGATCTGGGCTCCTGGTGCTCCCTTGGTCCCAACCTTGAGGCAGTAGTGTGGCAACCTGTTACGATGTCCCACATGTCACTCGGCCCACAGGGTGGGTGGGGTTTCTCTGCGTGTCCCCTATGTCTGGCTTAAGGAATTTGATGAAGAAGCTGCAGTTCCATTGCATCTTTATGTCCTGGTATCTTCTTGTGCACAAGCCTACTAGTGAATGTCACTGTTTTCCAACAATTTTCCTGTGTAAAAATTGCCATGCAGCATAGTGTGCATGCTGTAGTGCAAGCTTGATGGTAATATAATTTCCTGGTATAAAAGAGTACTGTTTTTCTTTACAAGGAAGCACTTTATAGTTTTTGGTATTAACAGCCATTGTCTCACATACCCTAATAAGTTCATCTATTTGGTATAGTATTTTGTTAATGCTTCTGCAATCATGCAATAGGATATGCTGGGCCGCCAGCACTCTCAAGGCACTGATGTTAAAAGATTGTTGAGACTCACATTTTTTGCTTAATAACTTTTTGATAAGATCTTTCATTGAACTTGTGGCCATTAAAGTCTCAGTTTTGAAATTTTTCTCTTGCTTGTGTTGTTCTCCGCTGTTTGGGTTTTTTTTCTTTAAATCTGACATCTGATTTTATTTTTGTCCCACTTCCCTTTGCAGGTTTTGTTCCTAACAAATAGATGGGTAAGCCTTTCTGTCAGTACAGATCTGATTCAGAAGTCTTTGCTCAATGGTTTTCCGGGGACCGTACACTTCCAGTAATACTTCAGGTGTCAAAGTTAGGGGCAGAAGGTGATTGAGAAACTAATTCAGTAAATAGAAGTCATTTATGATTTTCATAATGCAGAGAAAAAAATATGAACTAGATCTGCTATGTTAGTTGTGAAAATCTGGCAGTGGCTAACTCTGGGATGCAAACGGCAAGACAGATGTCTCCCGTTCGTAATATTTAAACATGTTTCTTGAGAATTAGCACCCTTACTTCAACAGCTGTTTTTTAAAATGTGTCTGTGTTTGAGAAGGGGCGTATGAAGCTAGTCCATGCAGTAGAAGCAATCTCAAAGAACCAATAGCTTTTTCAGGAATGTGTGTTCTTTGGTCATAACTTACTGAGTCTTGAATCTAGTGTAGAGGAATGTGCTGTATGAAGGTCGACATGAAGTACTTCCATTGTCAGAGCAGCACTTTCGTAGTGCATGTCTGTGTTACCATGCGTTGTTGTTTGTATGTTTTTGCTACAGAAGATGACAGCAATCACAGCGGGCACTACTGAGCAGCGTGGCTGGGAACTCTGCTGCCATCTGTGTTAGCGCTGTCTGCTCCTGTGTGTGCTAGCTTCCATATGTATAGTTTAGCACTTAGTCTCAACAACCATTGGGGTAATATATCTGAAAGCAGTTGTGGTAATTAAAGTTGATGGAAAACAGTCATTTAAGAAGTTAATTAACTTGTTTGCAATATACGTGTCCTTTTTTTTTTTTTTTCCCCTTTAATATCTCCTACTGCTTTAGACAAATTTCATGAGATACTACTGCTTGTTCCAAATTTGAACTCATCACTTTTGGCTTTGTATATTGTAATAACCTCCCCAGCAACCACTGTGATGCCATAAACAGAGGGTTTGACTTCAGGTGAAGAATGTAGGCAGTAAAAGCAGAAAAAACCATAAAGGAAAATGTGGGAGGATGGGGAGGACAGGGAAAGTGATTATTCTGGCTCTCTGTGTAGTGATACACCACCTACCCCTTTGAACTTTTTTTGTTTTTAATCTTTACTGATAGCTGAAAGAAAATAAATTCTTTTAGAATGTCAGAGTGGAACTTCATTTTAGACAGTGTAATTGAAAATATATACAAGCAATGAAGTCTTATTCTGCATAGGGTTTCTTTTTCGCTCTTTCCATTCATTTTTAAAAAATCACTTTAGTAAATCCACCGTGGGAGGATAGTTTTGCTGCTGTACTTTTCCCAGGATGCAGCAAAAGAAATTGCATTTGCAGTTCACAGAGAATGAAATTAGACTTGCTCTGTCCTGATGATCCACTACTCCTACACCCAGCACATTTCTGGGTGAGACTCTTGCATGCTATAGGAGACAGTGCCCTGAATGTGCTTGCACCTGCTCTTCTGCATGAAGGAACAGGCACGGATTGGGGCCCACGTAGCTCCCAAATTAGAATTAGGTACTGTGTGGAGTGCCTGTGTGTGTGTCTGCCTCCTCTTTGTGGCGTCCTTCTTAAAAGGGGAGACTTCAAACATGTCACATTGTTTGTTTATAGAGGTTGAGACTACTTGTTGTTTTGTAATAAATTTATACATATTAAAAAAGATCATGGTTTCAGAAAGCATCAGGCAGTTGAAGGACACCCATTTTCAACTTGCACCTTCTGATGTTCAAAACATATTTGGGTTCTAAACTGTAAAATCAGTAAAAAGTAATTGGCAAGTGCAAGTCACATTGTGACAACTGTTATGTGGCATGAGAAACACTTAAAACCCCACACACTCCTTTTTCTTTTTGAGTAATAGAATCTTGTTCTTTAACCCTTCAACCATCAACCCAATAAATATTATGTACATAGACCTCTAAATGTAAGCTTTTGTAGCTGGCTGGAGACTTCTGTTTCTAAGCTTTTGTAGCTGGCTGTGGCTTCTCTAAAGTGGCTTCACTTAGAGAATACTCAAATGACCTTAGTGCTCATATAGCACCTGAAGTACCTGTCTACCAGACTGTACAGCAATAAGTACTTCCTTTTCTTACAAAACAGAAAGTGAATGCGAATAGTGGCTATGGAGAAAAAATTCTCCAGTTAGAGCAGAGAAAGCCCAAGGATTAGCAAGGATCTCCATTTAATATAACACTGATCCTGTGCTCCGCAAAGCTTGTTAACGTGAGGGTACTCCCACAGTATATGTATCCTAAAAAGAGTGAACACTTTCTGTTTGACAATCCCAGCAGTTTTCATTTACATTTCAAAGCCAGAGAGAGACTGAGAGTACTCATATCTGTAATTCCGATAGCCCCTCTGTCTGGGTGGCTGTTTCTGTGAAGCTGACACAGTCTGAGCAGTTTTCATCAATTTCATTTGTTCCATCTTCTCAGATGAGCCTTTAATCTCCTGCTTGCTGATCCCTGGTTTATAATCACATTTGACAGCGATAGGATGGCAGTAAATATCTTGATGTGAAAGTCTATAGCAAAGTAGAATTGTCGTTTCTCTCCTCACTCTTCAGTAAGGTAAAATTTTATTTGCTAACTATGAATAACTTTGAAGCATAAAGCTGCCCAGTTTCAGGCCATTTTTAGGTGCATCTGTTTACAAGTGAGATAGCTATTTTTTTCCTCTGGAAAAGACTAGAAAAATGCTTATTACTTCTTAATGTTTTGGATATCAGTTTTATGTCAACTTGACTAATTATTCTATTTTTCCAGAGGTTGTTAATGTGCTAGTTTCAAGAAAGATCTGAAATAAGAGATATTTGACACGTAGATAATAATTTTCATTCCTGAATAAAGCCATTCATGAATGTAATGCTGTCAACAAAAACCTTACCATTACTTGAATGAAAATATGTTTAATAGCTGCATTTAGCAAAGGCTGTTTGTTTACTTTTTTCGATGTTTTGTGTACATATGTTAGCTGCATAACTTCTGCATCTATTTTGCTTCCCATCAAACTGGAAAAATCCTTTCTCTTTTCTTTTCAAGTCATCCTCTGCATAATCTTACAGCTCAAATGAATGGTAAGAATACTCAGAATAGAAGGCTGGAGATATGCACAGAATGAAGCACATACCCAGGTTATGGTTTGTAACCTGTGCCTATGGAATAAAGCAATTTTGTCCAAATTATAAGATGTTATCACTCATGTTTAATTTTAATTAAATTTCTTTCCTTGAATAATTTTATCTGGTTATGTCTCTCCTTTACTTTTTATATTCTTGTTTATAATTCTGGCATTATACAATTGTAGCCTGCCTGCACAAAATCTTTCTGTTACCAATCTTGTGAGGAAGAAGACTCTAAATATGCCACCATATTTTTTTCTTTCTCTCACTCTTCTTTCCATGATACACTAATTTCCATGTCTTTACTGCTCCAGAAATTCTTTTCCCTTTATTTGGTTTCCATAACCTCTGTTAAATCTGAGATTCACTGTCAAAGTCAAGAATTTGGATGTGGTTTCCTCTCTTGCTTAAGCCCTTGGCTTTCCTTTTTAGGATTTGGTGTTCTTGACACCTGTGTATTCAAATTTCCGTCTGTTAGATATAGATATATATATTATCTGCTACTAAGATATAGACCTTAATTTGCTTTTCACGTGTGTGAAATTATTCATGTTTTTTCTTCGCAATTGTAACAAGAGTCCAAATTGTCAGCTCACTGATCCCTGAATTCCACACACTTGCTTAAATCGCAGCACTTTAGTTTTCATTTATGCTTTCTCTGCTCTCTGTTGTTTTTATGCCAATAACTTCAGGAAGGTCAAAGATAGTAAACTCTCCAGGTATGACATTACAGATAGAACAGAAGATTCTGAGGAAACCATACTCCTAACTATATACTTCAAAACCAAACTCAAATCATGAGAACAGAGAAGTGCTAGTGATAATTGTCCTTTCTTCAAGCTGCTGTTTCCTCTGATGTTGCTGTAGGAAAATGTCTTTGCTGTTTTGGGTACGTGGGAGTTAGAGAACTCTATGGAAATTTCTGATAGAAAGGGAGAATCTGATTTGAGGGGTTCCCACAGATTGCCTGGGGGTAGGGAAGGACTGCAATAGTGCTTGTCACTGGCAAATGGTAAAAAACCTGTTTTGTTGGGTCATTGTTTCTGATAGTTTCATCCACCTCCCTTCTCAGTTCTGTCTGGATATGCTATTACAGAACTTTGAGAAAGATATTGAAAAGTTCAGTGCAGTAAATGAGCAATCTCCTTATTAATGCTACTTTTCCCTTTGGCAAGCTTTTCAACTTCAGAGAGTATATTTCTTGCCCTGCACTTAGAATTCTAATTTTGTATGCCTTGACAGCCAGATTATTTGAAATAGGAGTAAAATACCACATATGGCCCTCACTGAAGTTGAATACTTGGACTGAGCTGGTCCTACCAGCATACGAATGGTCCATGAGCCAGAGGAGAACCTTCTGGTAGGAGGAAATTTCAGCGTGTGTGTGCAAAGAAAAAGCTGAGGTGGAGGTCAACAAATGCAGACGAGCTGCAAATCATTCAACTTTCAGGCAAAAGCGATAACCATCAGTGTTTGTACCAGCATGTAAGTTGGCCTTTAATTAGCTTAGAGTTATACTTTTTGCC
Source organism: Myiotriccus ornatus (assembly GCA_036023395.1). NCBI lineage: Eukaryota > Metazoa > Chordata > Aves > Passeriformes > Tyrannidae > Myiotriccus > Myiotriccus ornatus. Next base: position 37,368,544 of record JAYRBT010000082.1, on the reverse strand, counting down.
TGTTTAGGGGAAAGATGGTAAAGACTGTATCAGTTAAAACTAAATTGTCTGAGATTTCTGGAGAGATTGTCACTGAAAGCAATACAATTCCTATAAAAACTTGAATTCTATATAATATATAATTTATTTATTTTTAATTTATGTTATATCTATACATAAATATTGTTGTATAAGAATAGGGTGCATCTCGTGGAAAAGAATGTGCTCAACTCCATATGAGAGGGGACACAGCATTGTCTGACTCAACAAGTTATAAGTGGATTTGTGGCAGTGAGTGAAGAGCTGAATTTAATAACTGAAACATATGGGGCGTATAGGCATTTGGGGTATGGGAACAAGTATCCAAGGAATTTACTGAGGTAAGGTAAGGTTAGCAGATTTTTGAGAGTGGAAAAAGATGCACGTACTGGGGAAAGGTAACATGGCCAAATCCGCATGCATAGACCTCGAACACTGTTGGCACTTTTCGGAGTTGCTCATCAATAGCTTCTGAGTAAACAATTTCATTTCACAAGTGTGGAATACTTTTAAAAGATGAAATAAGAACTCTTACAGCCATGATAAAGAGGGCAGTAGCAAAGGGTATGGTTAACAAGAAGACAAAACAGTAGAAGTAGGACAACAAAGCCTCACACAGGAGGTTTCATTTCCACATAAAGAACGTTCTACAACTGAGCTGGCAGAAGAGTGTTGAGAAGATGAAATATTTAACTGGTCAAAGAAAGCAAAGAGTAGTATAATATACAGTGAGTGGTCAGCAATAATGATCATTCTGGTTCAGTTGTTGAAAAAGGTATTTGACAAATTTCCTAATCAAAGAATAAAACAACAGAGAGAAACTGTTTTAGTTTTCTTTTAATCAAAGCCAGGCAGAAAATGAGAATCTTGAACTGAATGTTTTCTCTTATTTATGCTCTGCCTATGGAAACTGACAGGTCTCCAAGTAGATTTGTGAAATATGTTAATTCTTACAGTGAAACTGTTGCAGGTTTGCAGGTCTCTGGAATTTATCTGATTTGCGTTTACGTGGAGGAAAATGTGCCACATAAAGTTAAAGCACTAGGTTAGCTATTATAATGTCTAAATGAGCTACTTATTTTAGTAATATCTGTAAGAGGACAGAAAACCATAGAAGACCTGCACCTTTCAATAAATCATTTAACACAGGGTGGGTAATGAATGGTGACTGCCAGTTCTCATGAAAGATGTAGCTGCTAATCAGTCCAGGCTGAAAGGGAGGTGTGTGGGGTTAGTATTTTTTTTTAAATTTTTTTTTCTCTTTTCCCCCTCTAAGTATAGAAATATGATTCCAGCACAGAGATGGTTGGACTACACCTAGAACTTTTTGTATCTGTCAGAAGATATCACTAAATTAGAATGTCTTTGGAATTAGCCTGGCATTTGGGATGTTTCAGAGGAAATTGAACCAGGCACTAGGGGAACTCTTAGATGTTGAAATTGTTGCTGGTAATGTTCCTGTTTCAAGGAAAGGAAAAGTCAGGGAGGAGGCAGTAGAATGCTGTGATGTTGGATTGTAGCAATTCTTTGGGGCATGCCAGGCAGTGCTTGTGTCTAAATCAGAGGATGAAAGGGAAGGTAGCACCTGTGGGAAACCAAAGGAAGATGAAAGGAAATCGCAAGGGTGTCAGTGGTTCTGAAACTTTGTGGAAACAGAGCAACGTTAGCTACGCCGCGAGACTTCTGGAAATTCCCCAAAACAGGCACTGGTGTAAATACTGTTTGCTAGCAGAGTCTTTAGAGACACAGGAAGCTACAGCGCAGTAAAATTGGTAGCAGAGCTACCTAAGAGACCAATGATCAAGGTTAAAATGGCAGATCTCTAGCTGACAGTGTGTGACTACTCACATTACTTGAGAGCCAGACAGTAATACAGCACAGGGACTGGATGTGGGTTAAAGGTACTGAATCCTTTATTGCCTCTTGGAGTTCATAGCACTGCCACACAACTGGCAACACATGGAAGCAATAATTCAAATATTTTATGCCTATGTCTCAGCCTCTTATTTCTGCTTTTCCTGATTCCTTGGCAAAATTTCCTTCTCCAGGTAGTCCCAGCCTTATTAACACTTTCAGTTCCCCCCCTGTATTTTCTTATCCCTTTTCCTCTATTCTAAGCCCTTCACATCCAGTTGTCTTTTCCATATTTGTGGGCAAACAATATGTCTTCTTAACCTAATTTTCCCAAAAAGTCTTTAGCCATATTCCCCAAAAAATTCCACCTGTGGCAGACATTTGAACAATAAGAAATGTCCTTGCAGTCAAAGTTTGGCAAAGTTCTAAGCTGATAACAGGGTCTTCCTGATAGGTAATGATGGCAGCCTTAACATGCAGTGCTATCAGTTCTCCCTGTGGTTACACCTTTTCACATACATATTGACCAAAAAAAATGTCAAAAGCTTGAAGGATCAAATTATGCCAACCACTCGCACCTCAGAGTAATAGGCATTTGAAAGAAAGGGATTCATGAAGATAGATGGAAGTTAAACATGTGCTTCTGTCTGACACTTGCCTAATGTTCTTAGATATGGCAGTCAAAAAGGATGCAGATACAACACATGAGCATGCATAGAATTTCCTTTTTGACCCTGAGTATATTTAATTGCAGAATAATTCAACATGTACTTGAAGATGCCCTATTTTTTAGCCTTTTTTGAACCTCTGTTTTTAACTGACGGAACTAAATTTTCTTAAACTTCCTTTGAAGAACGGTTTTCATTTTCTGAATAGCATTTTTTTCTGATGGGTGAGGTATTTCAGTTTCATACACATTGGACTCGTAATATATGTATGTATTTATTACATTTGCCTTCTTATTTCAAAACAATCCAACTCAAAGTTGCTTTGAGTAGAAAGTTTGTATCCAGAATATATCTCCAATTTCAGGCAGTTTTGCTCTTAACCCAGACAAGATAACTTTATACCTTAATTAGTTTTTTTGTGTGCCCTCTATTTCTTCTGATGTCATCCACCATTTCAATGTGGGTAAGCAGCCCCCTTACTGTTGTAATTCATGTGAAATTATTGTGCCTGGAAACACACAATTCTAGAATTACCACCCTTTTTCACTTCTGAGTTCACATCTATAGTAGTCCAGGGGTCTAGACTCTCTTCAAAGTGAGGAAATGTGTCCTGGCAATGTTAACATTGAAATGCAAAATTCTTGTCATATCTGGAAGCATGAATGGAAAAATGCAGAAAAGGACTAGGGCTGCTTCAAAACAAGCAAGCAAGGGAGCAAGCAAAGAAAGTCTTCATGGGAAGACAGTCAGAATACAGGCTGCCTTGGTGCCTAAGTGTTTGATCAAGTTCAGGTCTAAAAGCAGGCTCATATGATGAAAGCAGCGTGCTCCCTGAAACATCTGGTCTCAGATGCATTGAGTTCATTGTGTCCTAAAGGAAGATTTAGCTCAAGCATCTTCCCATTGCCTGGTCCCAGATATGCCACTGTAAGGAGCTCGGACATGCCAGTTATGCATAGTTTCTGGCACTACTATACGGCATTCCTGTAAAGATAGTAGGATGAGTGGGCATCTGTAGTATCCGGACACAGAGGAGAGCAAGCTAAGAATTTGTTCCGTTATTTTGTTCCCTGCACTTGCATTAAAAACTGAAGATTTCTGGGAATGACTGAAACAATAGCACGGGCTGGTTTGTGCATCGAGGTTTTGTTAGCACGGGTACTACACTCCTTTGCAATTCAAGACTTTTGAAAGCATGCCTCAGGGCAATGTGCTTATTGTCTGTGGAGTTGTACGTTATATTATGGACTCTATTACCCTCTGCTCTTCTAATCCAGAGCATGTCAGTTATTGTACCAGGGCTCTGTATGAAAATGCTTTATGATCACCCAGGTGCTCGCTCATAAGATGAGACAGGAATTTCATCTGATACCAAAAGGGAGGATAAATACATGGACCATTTGTTGATGTTGGTATGAAGACTTGAACTGAAAAAAATAGTTTTGTGTAGAGTGTCTTTAGAGAGTTCATGATAGAATGGCCATTAAGGAGTAAAGTCTTAAATAGCTCCTGTGGATCTGAGACATCACTAAGAAGTGAAAAAGAGTAAAGAAGATGTGGTTTTGATTGCTAAAGTAAATTCCAGGAGAAGGTCAAGAAAGTGCATTAGCTGAGGGAAGTACATTGAGAAGGGAGGGTTGTGCAGGAAGGACACTTGGGCAAACACAGAAACAACTCTTCAGGAGACTGTAATGATGATGAACATTCCTAGAAAACTGAGCACTGTGGGCTGTGATGAGGACAGAAAGGCCAAATAGAGACCACTGAACTATCACATTTGTCCTGCAGCATTTTACCACCTAGGAAAAGGAGACTTGACCTTCGTGATTTATAATCTATTGACACTAACATATGAGCATGAAATTCAAGCATGTTTGGCTATAGCTCTATTGTGTATTTGTGTTTTGCTGTTTATATTAAATTAATAAGTATTTTTGTTGTTAAAACATGGTGAAAGTATCTCTCTGAAATGCAGCTTCCTCCTAGTGACATCAATTCCTACTAACTTGTTTATGTAAAGACAGATCATTAATTTTGTTACTACTGTATGGAATACTTTTTCCTGCCTTCTACCCTTTAAATTCCAGCTGGGAGCATATGATGCAGCTCTGACCCAGATTCACCTGCCATCTGGGCTACTTTTTAGAAACACTCTCTTTCATTGTTTGTTGCATCAATAAAATCTCTTTATCTTTGCCCCCCCCAGTCCATTAAAGGGGATCTCAGACATAACTGCACAGATTACAGCAAAACACAGCAGA
>JAYRBT010000082.1:37316834-37352673 GCA_036023395.1 Myiotriccus ornatus | reverse complement strand
TTCTCTTAGAATTGTTAAAGCTCATTAATAAATGGTCATATTCAAACCTGAAATAAGTTGAACAAGGGGTAGCCAGAACTTATTCTCCCAGTGAAGTCACTTAAGCCTTTCCTCTTACTTGCTGTCTTTTCTTTCCACTGGACTTGGGGATGAATTATTACTTCACTGGGTGACAGCCAGGGGATAATCACGCGAAGAAACAATTTGAGCTTTCTCTGTCATGAGCACTGTAGTTTCAAGCTAAGTGACGCTTAAGACATAATCTGAAGTTTTTTTCAGTGCCAGAAAATAGTAGGTACATATATTTATAATTATGCTGATGATAAACAGGGATATATGGACATAGAGAAGTACTACTATAACTTCTGTTGGGAGGCTTAAGAGATAGAGCCTTAGACAGATTTTGAGAATGAGGAAATACTAATGAAATCTTAATTAGGTGTGGAGTCTCCTGCTACTCCTGTAAACACACAAATAAAGCCATATTTCTTTTGTGTTGTGTAGCTGTGATGATAACATATGGCCTCCAAGCTTTTAAGACTTTTTTTTCTGGAAACATTTATGCATCATTAATACTTAGCCCTTCTGGTAGGGAATAAAACTGCATTTAGGAGCATTCCCTTTTCTCTCTGTCTCAGCACATAGGCATGTTGTTGCTTGGAGTGGGATGAAAAGCAAGCCAGAGCTATTTAGAACATCTGTTTCAAATACTGGACAATCACTATATTTTTCCTGGTATAAAGTGTCACTTTCAATCAGGGGTTTTTATGATATTCTAATATGCAGTAAAAGTGTGAGTTTGCAAATTACCTAGGCTTTTTGCAGTGGTCTTGATGCACAAATATGATTCCTTAGTATTAAATAGGGTTTGCATTTGGAATCCTGATACATCTAAATGTGCGTATCTGTACTTAAAGGAAAAGACAGTTTGTAGATGCACGCATAAAAAGTGCTAGTATTTGAATGAGTGTGAATTTATACCTTGCACTATATGCTTTATAAGAAATAATTTTTCTTGAAAATTCTTTGCTTCCACAGATAATTAAGGGTGAAAAAGCATTACTATTTTCTATATATATTTTCTTTTTGTCTAAACAAAGGCTTCTCTAATCTTTGGTTTCGTGACTGAAGAAACTGGAAGAGCTTATATATTTTTCTCAGACCTTGCTCTGTATTTGAGAACTTTATTTTCTAGGCTTATCTTCATTCTTGGGGAAGGAGTGTTTGTGGAGGGTAAGTGGGATCCCAGATGAGGCTGTTCAGGGAAATTGCTGCCTATGCAGATGTATTTGGGGTCCTGGCAGTCACAGCAGTAAGAGCAGACCATAACTGACATCAGACTGCAACCTTTCATTCAGTAGACACTCCAATTAGATTTCTCTCTTCTATCCAGGAATTAATTTCCTTGTTAAACCAATTAAAAATAAAACTTTTTTTTTTTTTTTGATAATATGGTATTTCAGTTCTGATATTTCAGTTCTCTTGGTGTAGCTGAAATTTGATGAAGGTGAGCAGTCTGGATCTAAGCTATGTGGCAAAATTTGGCTGTATAGCATATTGTTTGGCAGAGTGGAAATTCTGTTGCAATGAGTTAGTTATTTGGGATCTTTTTTAGGCTTTTAATTATATAAGCAAAATGAGAATAAAGCCAAGCGTTGATGCTGTTACCTATTTTGATGTTGAATCCTATTTTATGTTTCTCATTCACTTTCAGACTTTGAGTTGTTGAAAGATTTTCTATTGACAATATGCAAATTCATCCTAAATATTTCCAGGAGTAAACTTGAAGCTTTTGGAAGAAAACAGTAGGGGTTTCTGATATATATGAAAGATATGAAGTATATATATTTTGGAAATGTTTGGGAGTGTTAGAATAAATCTATTACCTCGGTACTTCTGCAGAAATAACAGCTAAAAACCTTGAAGTATGAGACTTGATAAGATACTGAAACAATTGAAGTAATTTTTACCCTGTTGCAGATTGTCCCTGTTGCCCTGAGGATTGCATTTGTGTTGCAGTGGTTTTACGTTCATGCATGGGAGTTAGAAACCCATCTCTGTCTTTCTTGGTAGTAAATAAGTAAATGAATAGAAAGGCAGCACAGCAGTGAGGACTGGGTAGCCATGCAAAATCCGTTTCTCAAGGAGTGACAAGAGAATGATTATGGGAATGTGGGAATAACACCTACTTGTGTTTTTTCTGGGTGAAGTGAATTTCAGAAGACAGGTTGTGCAGAGAGTTAATGATGGTTTTGATGGTTTAACCAGCTTTGAGTTTTATTTTGGGTTAGGTTTTTTTGTGAAGTTGGTTGGTTGTGTTTGTATTTTTTTTTGTGTCTTTGTTTGTGTTTTTGTTTGTTTTGTTTTTCTTTTGTGTGTATGTGGTTTGTGTTTTTGTTTGTGTGGGTTTTTGTTTGTTTGTTTTTTAATTGTTTCCCCCGCCCCTTTATGTCACCTGCACCTCTCCATTAAATATTTGAGATGATTTGAGGTTGTGTGGCCCAGCAGAAATGTACTCTGGGTCTTGTAGGGATGTACCCTATAAGTTCCAGAAAGTATCCAGACTTGCTGTAACTGCTCTTAACAATTTTGCTCATTAAAGGAGTCAATCGAGGCAGTAGGAGGTGCATCTTTTCCCCACAGGTGTGTTGCTCTCTCTGCACTGGCAAGGAGGGAGTGGGGGAAAACTTGCACCTTACCTAAAAAAGGTGGTGTTCAAATCTACCAGGCAGAAGCTCCACAAAGTTCAAATTGCTTTCAGAAGGCATGCTAATTGTCTTCTAGTGTCCTATTGAAATGTTCTCACAGTAGCTTAAAATAGCATAAACTAAGGCCCCTCAAAGCTTTTAAATGTGTAGTAGTAATTGTTTGAACTCCAAAAACCAGGGGAGAGCACAGCAAAAGCCAGCTTTTTGTAGCACAGTTGATTACTGAGGCTTTTCTCTTAGTCTTCTCTGGTCTTTCAGTTTGTTCAGAGAGTTAAGGTACTTGCACAGCTGTGAAATAATTTTGAAGTGTATTTATTTAAAATTTTCTCTAAGGAGTAGCCTTTGGAGGTGAGAAGTTTGTTTTCTTGAGAGCCCCAATAGGATACCAGTCATCCAGTGTTCCTTGAGCATCCTTTATCTCAATGAAGCACAGTCTGTATAATACACTGAAGTCTGTTCAACAGCAAAAAAGAACTCAGTTTTGAATGGAAACCACATCTGGGCTACTTTACACGGTGGGGCAGCTGATTTAGGGACGCTGAAGTTCACAGTTTTTACCAGAACACTTGGGAGGCACTGCATCAAAGCCAGGCCAAGTACATTAAGTGTTTGGGGAAGCATCAGTAAGTGTCTAACCTGCTGTGGACCTTCCTAGAGAGTGCAACATGTTTTCTGCTCTGCAGCACTAAGTGTGGATGTCCTTGTGTTTTATGAGTGCAGATACTGAAATTCTATTTGATGGTTGTGTAATAGCACAAGATAGCGCAGAAATTTTGCATTTGCTGCTTCCCATGAACTTTTTTAATGTGTTCAGTCAATTTGAGTTGCAGTGTCTTGCCAGCTGTTCCAGTTTGCTTCGGTGTTGTTATATGTAGCACTCCAGCAGCATTTTGTTTTAAGAGTGAAACTAATCCAGGCAAATTTTGTAAGGCACAAATGAGAAGGCTGTCACAGCTTTGTTAAATACCATAAGAAAATCTGAAGAATTCTGGATTTGTGTCTGTGTAACAGTGCATTTTCTTTGACAAATACATTAATTACATGTATGCATTCTTGTTCTTCACTAGTGGATGATGAGACATTTGTTCTGTCACAGTAGTAAGGACTTCTGTATTTTGGTACTGAAAATTGTGGATTATTTTCCTTGAGACACTGCTCAGGCTGTGTATAGTTTTTTATAGAGTTTTATATCACATATGTAACATGTTTAGCTGATAGACACCATTTGGATGCCACTGTGTCTTCCCCCCCCACCCCTCTTTTTTTAGTTTTTGGTTTCAAAAGCAAAATGAAATAAGTTGGTGCCCAGAAAAATCACCAAAATAATACATAGAAGTTTGCGGTTCTGATAATTTAAGTGATTTTGACTAAAATTGTTCATTTTCCTGATGTATAAAATTGCATATGAGACACAGTTCCCAACCCTGTATATTGTATCACTTGCAATTCAACAGATTTGTGTTCAATTATTCATGTTATTGTCACAGTTGAATACAAATAAGGTGATTTTGTTATGGTAGCAGGTGAACACATCCTAGTCAATCTGTTGGTTTGTTTGGTTTTTTTGGCCTTTTTTTTTGTTTTGTTTTTTTTTTGGTTGTTGTTATTCAAGATGGAAGGAACTGTACCACTCAATTTAGTGGAGTCTACTCAAGATATATTTTATGAAGACTATCACAGCAATGCTTTGAGCCATTCAGAAACGAATACATTTATGACAGCATGGGAAAATTTATCAGTGACCACATTGTAGTGGCCGAGGGTTTTCTTAGCAGAAATAGGAAAGAAAATATAGAGAAAAACTGGAAAAGAAAATGGTGTAATGGCACAGTTTTTAATACTGATGGTAACTGAAGACAATTTTGAGGACTAACATTTGTTTTCTTGGATAATTCAGCTCATTAAGGGGAAGCTAAATGGAATCCTTTCTCTCTCTTGGGCAAGTGAGATACATCAGTTGTGCAATGGCTAATATGTTTTATCCAGTAGCTGATGCAGGGGATTATAAAGCTGGTTGAAATATATTTGCTGTAGGCAAAGAAGAACTAATTAAGATTTTTAAGTCTCACCTAAATAAGAGTTTAAACCTCAGAATTTATTGCATGCTTAAAGTTAACTACAATTTTTTTTGTAAAGAGCATATGACAAGCAGGAAACTATTAGGGTATGCTTACTTGGAAGCATTTAAGAAACAAATAACCAAATTTCTTTGTTTATAGTAATCATAACATTGACAGAATGTTACAATACTGCAGGAATAAGAAGATTCATTACAGGTACCAATTACTCAAGTTTAAATTAAAAAAACAACCAACCAAACTCAAAACAATTAGACATACCCAATCTAGCCCTGCAGTGGGATCAGTCTGGGCAGAACGTGTTTTAAGTTCGTAGATAAATCTAACTTGGGAACTAGCTCGAAGTAACTCTTGGTGCCTATAATGACTCTTTAATTATGAAGGCACAGCTAATCAGCTGAAAGCTGTCCTGTTGCTGAGTTCTGCCAAGAGATTGTCTTGACACCAACATATGCTTTTATGGTCTTTTTTCATTTCCTTTTTTGTCCTTTTTCTTTTTTTAATACATATTGTAAGCCACTGGAAACCTTATGAACTGTCTTCTGTCATCTGTGAAACGAACTTGATGTTTGCACGATGTCAGGAGTAATATATCAGTAAAGCAGTTGTTAGTTGTTGGAATAGAGTTTTGTAGTAGTAGGTCATCTTGGCAAAGAGGATATTGGGTGTAGCTAGAGGAGCAGTAAAGGAAGAGTGTTTATTGAGCACAAAAGTACCAGGCCTGCTTTGTTAAATGCAGTTTATATTTTCAAAGATTTATTGTATAATTATCTTGATTAGATGAGGAAAAAGTGGCTGGATGGAACTAATCAAAGAACTACAATTCATTGGTTTTAATAATCATTATTTCCCCCCTTCTGAATTGCAGGTGCTTGGTTTGAGTGTAAGGATGGTGGTGCTTATCTTCATGAGCTTTGATTAATATCTAATTCTTTGCATCATGGAAGGAGCTAATCAGATATTACATTTGCTAATCAGCTTCTCAATTTGATTAGTAATATACTAATCACTTAAGAAAATCAAATGTGACACATGTTTAGGGTTTTTGACTTACAGTTACAAGCATCTTTGAGGAGAGGGAGGTAGGAGGGTCTGCTTGATACTACCAGTCTGATGCAGTGTTAAGTATGAGGCAGTTGCAGACTCTCCAGGAATACCAGGGAGGGAAAAAAGCTCAGAAGCAGATGCTGTAGGACTTGCTGTTACAGACTGCACTTGAACTGGTGTCCCTGGTGCCGGCTGCTTTTTCTTTTTTTTTTTTTTTTTAATGTGTCCTGACAGCAAAAAAATTTTATTTTTAGTATTTAGTTTTGCTTCATGATAAGAGTCTCTGAGAAGGTGGTGACATGTAAAACACGTCTTATTTTCTTCACAGGAGAAGTCTTTTCTGGCCATTTTGTGTTTCTTTTTTCCATTGATTGTAAAATGTTATCTCCTAATGAAGTTGTCAAAACTTGCTTCCTTTGTTGTAGTTGTAGTCTTCACGTTTGCCTATTTCCTGATGAGAAGTGGACAGCGCTTTGCCTCTGCTTTTGTTGTACATATGTTGTTTCATTTATGTTTGCTTATTTGCTGTGTTCAGGGTGCATCGCTGAGCCTGGACTATATTAACAAAAGGAAATGACTCTTGTAAACATATTAGAAGTTAGAGTTATTTGCTTATCTGATGCTTTATTAATTAATAATGCTTTCTCTGTGTTACCGGTCTGTAGGGATATCTGCTAGGAGACAATGGTTGTGTTTAAATCCATATAGGGAAATAAACTAGGGATTAAGCTAGGCTTTCTTTGTGCTCCCCATTTATAATGTATACATTAATGAAACTAAAGTCAGATGAGCCATTTACTGAGGACATAAGAGATCAAATTGTGCTTTTGTGAGAGAACTTGTTAAAACAGAGAATTCAGTGGACTTTATTGCATCGAGTGGTCTTTGGTTCACCTCTAAAACCATAAAGTAGCATTTTAATTATTGTTTAATCAATATTTAATTTCCACTTAAACAATTTTGTGCCTTCAGCTCTTAGATGGTTCTGTCTCTTCACTTGTCTGTTGCCTGGCAATGTTTGCAGTGGTAACTGGCTGAATACCCGTCCAAGTAAAAATGAGGTGTTTGTAGTTGGAGTCTGAAGGCATAATGAGGATGACAATGATACCTAACTGTGAATGTGTTCCCTTTGTTTATCTAATGAGTAGGGAAGTGGATGTATTCCCGTCTGCTTCAAATATGTTTAATATCAGCTGTAGCAGAAAATGTGCTTTGAATCTATGTTTGACTAAAAACCAACACTTGCTGACCATATATTTATCAAAATAATAAAAGCCCTAGGACCTGAATGCTAAGTATTGTGATTATTGCTTTTCATATGCCGTCCTCTAAAAGGCAGTATGAGTTTGGCCTGTGGATGATGGAAAATCATAATTTTAAATGGTATGAACTTCAGTTCTGAAGTAGTGGTATTCTTCACCTGCCTCTGCCTGAAGTAGTTCAGGTTAAATATTATGGTGCTTGCAGGCCTTCTCTAGGGAATGAGCATTCAAAATAGAAGGCCACATTTTAATATTTGATGATCACTGAACAGCCCTAATTTTTTCTCACACTTTTTGGTGGTATGTGTCTAGAGAGAAGGGTGAGCTTAAATTTAACCTTGAGCTCAGATTCAAAAAGTCTGGGAGTATTTTTATTTCGTTCTTTATTTTAGAGTCAGTTGAACCTCATAAGTTGAATAGGACAGAGAGAGAAGTGCTTTACAAAGCTATTAATGGAATTTCAGAAGGAAACTAATCTTGTTCTGCTCTCTGACTGAGGAAGACTTTGCTAAAGATGTTCACATTCATGAATTTCGATTATTTTTTGCCTCAGTGTCCATGAAGGATTACATTTTATGTTAGAACAAAGTTGAGATGCTTTGGTTTTATGTCAGAGTTAGGCCAAAGGGTTTTTGAGTTCAGTCTGTGTCAAGATAAACCTAGGGAGAGAGTAGAGAAAAACTGCCACTAAGCCAAGGCTGCATCAAGGGCAGGCTGAGCGCTGTTTTGCTTGCAGAAAAAGGTCTATTGCCAAGCAGTGAAAGCAAATCCCCCTTTGCTATGAATCCATAAGAGGATATTTCTCTAGAAGTGTTTGTTTGACTTCATGAATATTTAGTTTGCAATGTGTTTTCAATGCATTGTTACAATATTTCCATCATAAATACCACCATTAACAAAGACACGAAAAAGGAGGATGTCATTAGTTAAGACAGAGACAGAGCCCTAGAAACGAGTAATTTTTGGTCACATTGTGACACTAATACTCACAGATGTAGCAGGATATTGTGGAAAGATTCAGCCCAAATGGCTGAACCTGCAAGCCCTTCCTCATTGGAAGGAAAGACACAGAGGGGATATTCCCAGCGTGATTTGGTAGTGCCTGTAGTGTGGCAAGTCCTGTACCTTTTAACTCCAGTGTCACTAACCATGAAGAACAATCAATCCTGTGGCTCAGTCATATTTCTTTAGCCTATTCTGCCTGTCAGTGAGAGTGTAGAGTGCTGATGCTTCTGGTATCTGTCCAACGAGCAGAACAGCTGGGATTCAGACTTGTGCAGTGTCTTGTTACTCTCTTCATTGGTATTTCTGGAAAGAAAAAAAAAAAAAAAGAGGAATTAAAACCCCCTCAACCCTTAATACCAGATCTGGGCATGTGTCACATGGCTCTTTGGCAAACACTCAAAAGTGCATTTTGCTTTCTGGCACTTCCCTCACAGTAAATGTGCACAGTTGCCTACTGGTGCTCAAATGGTATGTGGTAATGAATTTTCCCCATAGACATGGGAATGTCATAGCAACCTTCTTAATAAAAGGATACCTTTCAATAATACTGATATAGTCCTGGTAATCTAGAATAAGAAGGATATTTTCTATGGTGTCATGCTCAAGGAAATGTGACACACTAGGTTGTAAATAAATCTGCCTGCTCCTTCTAAAAAGCCAGAGAATGTGATAATGGCATTCAAAATGATGCTGACATCAGCCCAGTAGCTCTTGCCATGAGTGAAAGAGCAAATAGTTGCCATTTAATTCTAATGCAGTGAGATAGCCTGGAGCTAAATAATACATTTTTGTTAGTAATTATTTAGCACAATTCCAAGCCGCAAAATAAATTTGCATATGACTTGTCCCTTGTGGAGTATCTTGCTTAGAGGTTATATGGGAACACAGGAAGGCAAATGACTCCAAGATGATGGTTTGTTTGCATTATTTCAACTGTTAACATTATCAGAAGCCTTTAAATAAAAATGAAATCTAAATAAGTTACTGGTTTTAAACATTAAGGACTCCTTAATGCAATATTTAACAATATTCCATCAAAGATATTACCTTTTTATGTGAAAAGGAATGTATGAATACAAAACACTTTCCTTGGTCCTTAGGTATGGAACCCCTGTGGTTGTTTTTCTTAATGTTCAAATACTTGAACATATACAGTAGAGGCTATATGAAATTTCCCCTCCTCCCATTCAGCAAATGGAAAAAAATGAATTAATTACTTACAAATCTTTGTGGATTGATTTTGACATAGCTTTAAGATGCAGCATTGGTTATGCTGACCTTGAGACCTCAGGTGGTCAGAACATTGTGCTAATAACACCAAGGTCGCGGGTGTGACCCCCATACAGGCTATTAAGAGTTTAACTTGATGATCCTTGTGTGTCCCTTCCAACTCAGAATATTCTGTGATTTTGTGTTGAACTGAACGTAAAATACAGTGAAGGTTCGTTCATAGGCAGTGATGTGAGCCTTGGTCTTTGTGCTTAGTTGTGATCTTTAAAACTCTGTGGTCTGAATGAGCTGAGTGTGACCAGTGGGGCTACGAGGAGAAACCTGACCCTATTGGAACACTCTCCCTCCTCATCTGTCCCTTGCTGGGCTATTGAAAACACTCCTGCCGCATTACCATTTCCCGTGGAAACATGCTGAAGATCAGTATGCAGTGCGGCTCCAACAAATCCTTAAAATGACTGATGACTAAAGAATAACATTTACCTTCAACAAACTCCCTCAGTGGAAAGTGCTGTTCCAAATTTACACAGTATTGCTCTTTTTTATTTTACTTTTACATCTCTGTGGTTTGGTTCCTCAAAGGCAGCACTGGTTGCACCAGAATTGCAGAGCTTCTCCTGTTGTCCAAGTATCACAGTCCTGCATTTTTAAATATTGATGCCACAGTATATATTAAACAGGATAGTACAAGGTCACTTTGGGCACTCTTCTTGGACATGGGGCATTTTACTGGCTGACAAGCATCTCTCCTATGAGGAAAGTCTAGGAGAACTGGAACTGTTCAACCTGAAGAAGAGCAAGCTCAGGGCTATCTTACCAGTGTGTAAGCAGAGTGTAAAGAAGGCGAAGCCATGCTCTTTTCAGATGTGCCCAGGGACAAGATGAGAGACAGTGGGCACCATCTGATACACAGGAGACATCAGAAAACACTTCATCACTTCTTCACCGTGAAGGTGATGAGCACCAGAATAGGTTGCTCAGGGAGGCTGTGGATTCTCCATCCTTGGAGATACTCAAAAGTCATCTGGACAGAGTCCTGGGAAACTGGCTGTAGGTGTTCTTGCTTGAGAGGGAATTTGTACTAGATGACCTCAAGAGGACCCTTCCAACCTCAGCCATTCTGAGATTCTGTGAAATCCTTGATTTGGAGTGTTATGGGATTTGATTTATAGTAATTTTTCATTAGCATGTGACTTTCAGGCAAAAAAGAATTAAAAAAACCCCAGCATTGAAACAAATCTAGCAGGCCTTGTTTGAACAGATGGGTTGAGAAAGGAGGGAAACACAGTCCTCTGGGTTAGGTAGAGCTGTAGATCTGAGTCCTCTGAGGGTGGTCATAAATCTGGGGCGTCCAAATCAGCTCGTGGCCCAGTTTGTTGGATCTTGGCATACCCAGTGGTCACTTCATGGTACTGGAGAAGCTGCACAGGGATCTTGGATTGGGAATACGCACTGCCTGATCAGGACTGAGAGCTGGTGAAGCTGCTTCTGTCGTCTGCAGTCCTTCCTCAACAAGTAGACTAACTGCAGTTAAATGGGTGGACTAATGATGCTTTTTTAGAGAGAAGGAAAAGAATTTTAAAAAAAGGCTGAGATGGTTCATCAGCCAAGAAAGATGAATGTGGAAATATCTGCCCCTCTCTTTGTAATATTTCAGGTGATTATTGGTGTTCACAGATTGGGATAGAAGAAGCAGGATGTTACATGCTCAGATGGGTCCTCTCAGACTAATAGATAGGGGCTCTTATGGATTTGTAAAGTGCATCTTGACAGAGCTCCTTGAAATCTGGGAGTTTATTATCCACCACTGCCTAAAGCTGGAGGAGTTAGTGCCTGAAGCTGCTACCAGTGATAATTTCTCTCCAAATCAAGTACGTTTTATTTAAACTGGAATCAGACTAATAGTGGCTTTTCTGAGATGAATTAACACAACCTTCACGGTAGCGTTATGCAGGCTATGCTGTGTCTAATCAGGGTGTAAGCTATTGGTCCCACCATCCCCTTCCTCACCTGAGGCATAACTGTCTGTTGTGGTTGAGTGATAGCCCTTGGATTTGAAACAGGGCCTACGCAAATGTTTTGTAGGCTGCTTAGTTCTAGTGTAAGTGAGCTTTTTTTAAAGAGACCAGTTTTTGTTCTTGGGTGCCTTAGTATACAGCTTTGGTTGCTGTGTTTTCCATTGGGAGAGGTGATGGCGATGCTTTTATCTTGCTGAGGCATTCTAATATAAAACAGATGAGAAAAAAGGCAGCCATTATAAATGCTTCCTTTGATAAGCATTATTTTTATTGGTGATGCTTAAAATTTACAAGTGGAATACTGTTTCTGAGATTTGTGTGTTAAGACGTTTAAAGCTGAGTTTCATTAATAGGAAATTTTATATCTGGGAGAAGAGCTTTTAATGTGCATTTGCTGATTTTTATCAAACTTAACTGTAGCATTAAAATATTCTGTTTACAGTGACAAGTGAATGCAAATCAGGTTTTAAAGGTTGCCAAGCTGAAAATTTTTATTTTAAATGTTAACTCGGAGTGGTTCATTCTGATGGAAATGTGAGTGAGATGTTGGATTCGACCACAGTTTCAATCTAGTGCTGAAATGGGATTCACAGTAATTAGATTATTAACATTTGCTACTAAAATATGTACAGTTGTATTCAGCTGCATTCACTCTTAAGATAGCCCACTAGCAAGCAGGCTGATCTCAGGAAGCTCCTGGGGATTTCAGAAAAGAGATGGCCCTTTTATTGTAGCACAGAGGAAAGGGGAAGCACAGCATGGTACTGGTGCCTGTGTCACCATGGCAGTGGAAACTTTCTTTTAATTGGGTAGCCTGGAATTGAAGTGTTTTTCAAGAGAGTCACATTTGGGTAATAAGGGAGCTAGATCATCCTCAGATTGTGACCCTAAGCATGGAGTGAACACCTGGAGGTGTTCTCCACGTCATGGGGACAAGACAGCTATGTGGGGAGACATTTAGCGCTCTCTCGCATTTGCTTTATCAGTCAGCCACAATACCTGCCAGATGTGGGGCAAGGGAATTAGTTTTTTTCAACTGACAAACCTAGACAACTTAATCTTTCCACAGAATAAAGGCAAGAAACAATTCACTCTGCTTTGGTCTTCTGTATTGAGGCTGCATGTTATTGCTGACTCGAAGTGTGTTCTTGTTGATGGTGTGCAATCACAAGATTGAGATATTTTGGCCTCTCTTTTAGCGAAAGCCAGAAAGATCTGAAAATAGTTCTTCTTTATGATGGCTTAATTATACATTGATAAATGTTTTGTTGCGCAGAATACTTGGAATTTATTGCTTTAGATATTTTGCTTTCTTGAGTTGTAACCATTTAACACCTGTGTTTTTTTCTGAGATAGGCTTAAGTTTATAATTCATGGACTAATAAACTTTTTTTAATTGGCATGCTATTAGGTTGCCATCTAAGGCATGCTTCCTAAGTACATAATTTATGAAGAAGTATGTTGTTTCTAATTGATTACATGCCTTTGTGCATACTGGTAATGACCTCATAATTAGAGCAAAGTGCATTAGATTTCAAGGTGTAGTGCTATAGCATTAATGTTGACTTACACCAAAGGTGTTAAACCTCTCTAAGGAGTGGAACAAAGAGATAAATTACTGAGATCTTGAGTGACATGCAGTAACCTGAGAAACTGAAATCTGAAAATAGACCTAAGTGGTCAATACAATTATGATTTTTATCCATGATACTCTGCTAAAAGTAAAGAAGTTATCAGAAGAGAAATTAACTTCTGTATGGTGGCCTTCTTTCAAAATTTTCCTTTCAATAGCTTTGGTGAGCTCTCTGTGTCTAGGCTGAGGTGGAGACTCCCTGTATGGAAGCACTCAGTGGCCAACAGCTGCTTTTAAAGGTACAGAAAGACGACATCATTTATCACAGTCTGTACCATAGGTTATAGTTATGCTGTATGAAGTGGTGACCAGTTTCCTCCTCTGGCTGAAGAGTATAATCTCTTAAATATCTCTGCACCACACAGGGGAAGGATCACCAAGCTGTATGAGGTTGGATTGATTATTCAGTTCATTGGCTACTAGGAAAAAAATGAAGCACTGAAATTGAGTTAAATAGCAAAAAGGAGATGTTATTACAAATATTACAAACAACCTTGCTTATTTTGTAGATGTCAATAGAATCATGTGGAAATAGAAATGTGAGTGTTAATGGCTCTTCTGTGCTTCTGCTATTCAGCATTTCTGTGCTGTTGTCATTTGAAGGCTGGTGCTAAAAGATGGGGAAAAGAAAAATATTTTTCGGGCTAATTTTCTACTTTTTTTAAACCTTCCCTCTGCCTGCCAAATCTACTCAGAATTTTAGCTGTTGGTGTTTTAGGACAGTGCAACTGGAATCAGATTCTTGAACATTAAGCATTCTTAAAGTGCATGACAAATCTATCAACCTACCAAAACAAGGGGAATTCTTCAAACTTCCAGTTTCAGAGCTTGGTTTCAGGAGATGTCAGAGTTATTAGAGATACCTGCATGAATTTGTATCACTGATAAATTCAGCAGATATATTTACAACATATTTCCAAGTAATTGCATTGGAAAATTCTGTCACTTCCAGCTATTTGTCTGCCCTCTTTTCTTGCCTGAGCCTGTGGGAAAATACAGTCATGGTTACGTGGTAGTTTTACTATTGTTTATTTAGTTCTAACTGGAAAAAAAAAAAAGCGTAGGCCTGCTGCAGACCTTTCTCCCTGTAGAATGGTGGTTTCTGGCCCTGCAGCTTGATCATACAAGGGATTCAGAGGTGTCTGGGGTAGCCCCAGTGCAGCATAACTCCTATTTTACTTGGTCTCTCTTGGCCTCTTTTATGCTGAGTGGTTCCTTTTTCGAGTTGAGAAAAGAGCTTGGAAATACAGCAATAGGCCTGTCAAGTTATGTCCATGTAACTGAATGGCTCTTCTCTCTTGATGGGCAGTGCAATGTCCTCTCTGGAAGCCCATGCCTGCCTGTGTAGAGGCTGAGGGAGCTGGATGCTGCTGGAGGTTTTGCATTGAGCTGCCACCCACTTTTGTGGCCACTCAGCTCCCGGGCACCCTCTCATGTCTGGCTTTTGCCTGTTGCCTGCTGTGCTCCACTGTGGTACATTGGTGCAGGGGGTAAATTTAAGAAGTCTGATGAAAACTGGAGGACGAAGATGAAAAGCGATAGCTGATGTCTTCCAGAGCACCCTTTCCGGTTGTTGTTGCTTGGGAATGGGAGAGTGTTGCTCAAATAATGTGTTACCTCTTTTCTGTTCAAGGGACCCCCAAGAAAAGAGGGCTGTGAGTGTTCCTGAACCATGGTTTGGGGCAGGGCTATTGTGTTAAAGATTTACTCTCTTTCAATATTTCAGCTGTTTCGTGCTCCAACACCATCTATGGGCAGCTGAGATTTCAGTCATTTTTAAATACATTTCATCAAGATGCCTTTGGGATGCTTTCTGAGACTCCCTGGTAATTTCATTAAATAACTCTGCTGTTAGTTATCCCCAAATTTCATTTGGATTGACTTTATGAAATGGGCTTTGACTTTCTTGATATTTGAGTAAAAAAGCTTCTCCTGGCCTTTGCAAATGCTCAGGGTTTTTTTTTTTTTTTTTTTTGGTTGGTTGGGTTTTTTTTTCCCTTTTCTATAATGTAATTTTATGACAACACTTGGAATTGTTTCTCTGCTTATTTGAGTATGTGCGCTTAGACCTCCTATCACTGTTTCCCTTTTTACCGTCATTATGTTCTTTTCTGTACTTAAAATTCTCTGAAAGTTTTCTCAGACATCCTGAATATAGCTGTTTTAAGAAACTTTGGTATAACTGAATTATTTTTAAATGACGTTTATGGATTTGCATGATCAGATCCCTGCATCATGTTTAACCTTTTGTCTTGTTTGTGACCAGCACCTCGTTCAATTTCACCTTCTATTCTGACTTGGAAATTTTAGACAAATAATTTAAATGTCAGACTTGCAATTATTAATTGTAAAAGTAAAAAAAAAAAAAAAATTATGTGCCTAATGATAAACCTGACAGCTTTGAACTCCGTGTTCTCAGCAAATCCCAAATTTAGTGAGGAGCCATGGTGAAAGGGACAAGCCATTGCTAATAAAATTAAGGAAGAGTTAGCATGCTTCAGGCAAGCTGATTATGTGGGCTATTTGAATGGTTATTTTAGGGTAGGTATGCATTTCATTTTCCTGGCAAAATGTTGCAGGTGGTAACAGAGCCTGAAGTTCCTTGATTTTTAGCCTGAAAAATTAACTTACGTAGAAAGAAGTGAAATGAAGGAAGGTAAATATAAATAAATAAATAAATCTATACAGAAAAAAAGATGATGTAACGATCAAAATGTTCTTAATAGTGGCGGCCTGTTATAGAAGGAAACTGGAGAACAGTAGATACGAATGGTAGTGAAAAACAGGGACTTCTTTTTCCCCTCAGTGCTAGATCCTTATGCATCACAGCAGGATGGGAAACGCGTATAGGGGAAAAGAAGCATCTGACTACAGTAAGAGCTGAATCTGGGAAAATTAAGAGAAACTAAGGACTGTGTCATAGTTGCAGTTAGTGTAAAGATAAGAATTGTAGGCTACATCTCTTTTATTAAAATAAGGGAAACCAAATACCTTCCTGCATTTTGTAAATCCGGTCTTGCAGATGTCCATACAGGACTTTTGAGGTTTCCCAGGTTTTCAGAAGGAAAAGAGATTTTATTTATTTTTGGGTTTACATTTTTTTCTCGGCTGTTCTGGTCTTATTCTTGTAGTATGGTAGTTCCCAAAGGCAGACCCTTGGTGGGACTTATGTGTATATATGTGTACCTTTTAAGAGCAATTCCAGAATTTTCTTATCTTTCTTTCCATATATATCTTGCATCTAAAATATCTTCTAAAATTTATATATGTGATAAATATGTTAGAAGTCTATACCTAAAATTCAAGGTAGACTTTTAATTACTTTTGACATTCTATCAAATAACAGATAAATGTTTTTGAAATTAATCAGACTGATTACTATTCAGGCCTTTTCATCTTAAGACATGCATTTTGTTTGGACAGCAAGCAAAATGCTATATCTATTTATTTTTTTCCCCTTTTGTCTTAGTTATGACAGTATAACCTGCTTTCCCCAGGACTGCCCCCATTCAATATATTTTTTGTTATCTTTTTCAGTGCTACATTCAGGAAAATTGTTAGATTTTAAATCATATGAAAAGTGAGACAGTATTTTTCTCTTTGTGTTTATTTATTAAATATAAATATTTGATTTCCATTAAAAAAGGCTAGAATTGAGAAGGATGCTGGAAATTTGGAGAAGGGTAGCAATGATGAGAACAGCAATCTAGTAATAAAATTTATTTTAAGAAGTAAGTTTGACTGTCTGTAACGTGGAACTGAGTGTACATTGATTATAGGTACTTGGTACTTTTGGATTCCTATGTGGCATGGTACCATCTTGCAGTCCCTTGGTTGCCTATCCATTGCTTTGAAGTGCTGTTTTTCTATTAAAACCTTGCTCTGCCATCATCTTTACCCCATTTTTCTGTTGTTCACACTTCTGCTGAAAACATCTCACTGTGTAGTGTTAATTTAACTGTTGAGAATGCACAGATACAGTAAGCTGCAGTGCAATATTTTGCTATTTCAGTAATATATTATTTATATATCACTGACAAAAACAGTGCATGGAAATTCCTTACTAGCAGCTATGCAGCAACACCCTTTCAGTCTTTTTACATTCATGCTGCTGGGTTATTGCATATTTATTTAGTGTCATTGGGATTTGAGTCAGAGGTACTTTATGCTGCAATGTATTGTGCCTGTATAGTTAAGTTGCATGTATTTTTTGAGTCCCTGTCTGCATATGTCCACCACTTCCCACTAATTTTTGCAGAAAAATTTCTTCTCATTGAATCATTAACCATTATCTTTTTCAAGAAAGCATCTTAGGGTATTCCTGTATTATCTTTGTACAAATCATCCCTTCCAACTTATTAATTACTGGTATTTACTACATTATCCCATGAAACTCTGCCAATAAAAATAAATTATGCGTGTCTTGATAACCAGTATCATAATGAATTAAATCGAGATTTTTCACATAAATGAGAAGAGGCAATATTTGGCCTGTGTTACTCCGTAAGAAAATGACAAACAATCAGCTGTAAAATTTTCCTCCAGAAGCATTCTTGGGGTATTCTCTAGAACTTACCAAGTATCAATTATCTCATCCTTTTGCAGCTGAATATCCAGTATTGGGGTTTTTTAAATCCAATGCAATTTTAAGTATTTTTAGGAAGAAGTAGAAAACAGAGCATCATCATGGCACTGAATGATTCTACAGTGTGTCTGTGTGTTCAGAATTTGGGGCAATTCTGGTCTCCATCTTTCAAAAAACATGAAGTAAAAATGGAGTAGATTCTATGAAGGGCAGGAAGTATGATCAAGGGTATGCAATGACTTCTGTGCAAGGAAGGACTGAATTGGCTGGGACTCTATCCTGAAAAAAGGGGAGCTTATTTTAGAAAGCTATAAAATCATAAGTGGCATGGAGAAAATTAATAGAGAAGAAATGTTCGCTGTCTTATCTGAGGAAAGAACAAGAGTTCAGTGCATAAACTGAACTGCTGCAGGAAGCTGCAGATAATAAAAGTTGACATGGGCTTAAGGTATGTTTGGAGAATTTCAAAAAGAAATCTGTGAAGAACTATTTTAAAACAAAAATGAAATCCACCAAAAAACCCTAAACCAAATCCCTACCCCTCCACCTCCCCTTCCCCCCCCCCCCAAAACCCCCCCAAACCAACCAACCAACCAAAATGAAGCAAACTAAAAACCAGTCTCCAAAGAAAACCTCAGGACTCTGGTCTTGGAAATCCATAAACTACTGGAGACAGGGGATATTAAAGGCATTCATGTTATATATTTGATCCATTTTGAAATCCTTCCACACCTCCAAATGACTGTCGTTGTAGACATCCTAAGTGGACTTGTGTTATCTCCTGTACACTTGTGGTCTACCAGCAGATTAGCAGGTAGAAAAAAGTTATTTTAAAATATGTTTTATTTTATGAAAATACTTTGTGAAGTGTTTCTGTGTGTACCTGTCTAAAGATACCTAAAGATTTGTTCATCACAACCAAATTTTCCTCACTGTAGTTCAGTTTAAAGTAGTATGCTGTGACAGGGAGCTGGTTTCCCCAGTTCTGCACTTGTAGCAGTGATAAAATTCTTGCTACTCCTATGAAAATATCCAGAAATCTGTTTGGGGCTTTATGGCATTTGTTTTAAGGCTTTAGGGTTTTATTTCCCCCGATATATATTTGGGAGTAAAAATTATTAATTTAGTGGTGCAAAGCAAGTATATTACAAAGAGTATCGGTTTTTTTGAGAACCCAAGTGGTTCCATGTACTCTGTTTGTATAACCCTTGCTTTTAAATAACACTCGATGGAGGAGTTTAATAGTGCCATTTTTCTTCCCCTTTTCCTAGCATGCTCTGTCACTATATACTGAAGTAATCTCTTTAGGAGCACTTGCATTGTTACTGGGAAAAAGAAAGCCTTGTCGTTCAGTTTCCCCCCCAGCAAAGTCATGCAGGCATGTAGCAAGGAAGCCCTAAAGACATCAAGGCCGTTTTGTTAAGGGAGATGCTTAGAAAATAATTTTGACACTGTTGCAAATACCCCGGTGTGAGCAACACAATTCATGGTGTTGTTGCAACTGGCCTCTTTGCAAAGCTCCGGTACAGGGACTATTTATCAGGTAGGCCGCCCAGCAGACTGTGCTAAAGACACAATCTCACGGTCACCTTCTAGTGATAATAAAAGGACATAAAGGTATTCTGTACTTTGCCCATGAAAAGAGTTAGGATCCTGCGAGATTTATTGAAACAGTTTATCTAGACCGGCATTGCAAGTTTTTAAAAAACAACAGTATTTAGTTATATTTTAAGATAAAAATTTGACAGTGAGTCCTGTTTTGTGTTTTAGTTATTTATAGTTTCCTACTGAGTGCCTTGAGCTATGCATATAGAAATTGTCTTTGCTATAAAAAGGACCAACTGGTTCCTTCCCAAGAGGCTTTTGCACAGTACAAAGCAAAATAAAAAATTGCTTATAGAGCACATCTGTGATATTGTGTAACTTAAATTTCTCCTACTGCTTGACATTTATTTACCCAGAGTGTAACTCAGAGAACGGTTTGTCATTGTGGTGTCTTTTTTTTCTTTAATAAACATGAATGTGTTAAATTCGAATAACTACATTAATGTGACATTATTGCTAAAATTTACACACATAAAGTGAATAAATTCAGAATAATTATTCCCACAACACTCATATCTTGTCCCCTTTCTTATGTGAGGTGTACTGTAATCTGTTACTCTCAGTAAGCTCTTGTGTCTTGTTAAAGACAGAATGTTGCTTCTCTGGTTGAGTCACTGCCTTTCTCACATAAAACTTTGTTAAGTTTGTTAAGTTTGTAATGGTGTTGTAATTTCCCCAGCAGTAGTTTAATGTCAGTGAAATAAATATGGTGAGAAACGAATACCCTTCAGCCTGAAATCTCTCTCTTTCCTCAAAGATTATTTTAATTCAAATGAGGACAGTGGCAGGGACTGAATTGTACAGAAGATCTGGCCAAGGGAAGGTCAGTCATCAGACCTTCATGCAAGTCAAGCAGAATGAAGCAATTTTGGTTTTTTACCTCCAGGGCATGTTTTGACTTGATATAGTTCACTTTAATATAACTATAAAATATCTCTGCTATAGGTATTTTGCAGCTCCACAGTGCTAGGCTGCTGCAACATCTTCCAGTAATGGTTCATAGCTGGCACAGTGCCACTGTTTTCTTAGGTGAGATTAATTACCGCAATATGCAAATTCCCTGGATTTAATTTAGTTGAGTCTAAATGAACAGTTACGCCAGATTATCTCTGTTGGCAGGAGGGTATGAATCTTTTCTTGAGAAAAGCTGTATCAATAATCTTTTCAGCCAGAGTTAACTACAAAATTTTGGAAATAACAGTTCAAGTCTATACTTCGCTTGCTTGAGAGAGAACTGCGGGTTTGGGAAGACAGGTATTGGCATATCCAAAACTTATTCTCTGAACAATATAAACTCTTTGGAAATAGGATTTAGTCAGCACAAAGTCAGTGACTGAAGAAACAGCAGCTTCTTTTATTTATGTGTGTGAATGTGTGCTTTTACTTACTTGGATAAAACAAAGCAAAAAATGCATTAAATGCAAAAAACATGGTCTGTTTTCACTGTTGGAAGCTTTGCTTGCTCTATTTCATAAATAAACATCCTTGTAACTGGCAAAGGACACAGTGGGGCTCTGTAGTAAGAATGTAATTTTAAGGGCAGGTCCTACAAGACAAAAAAATCCTTTAGTTCTATTTTTAGCAAGTCTTTTAGCCAGTACAAAGGGCAGGACTGTCAGGCAGTCAGCAGGTGTCCACAGGTGAATCATTGCAGTTGCATACCCACAAACCTGGCATCAACTGTGTAGTTTAGCCCTACCCCCTGCAGCATTTAAGTTGCTCTTCCAACCTCTTTAAGGTGGCATCTCCACAGATTTCTTTGCAGATCAGCAAGCAAAGAAATGTTTTGTTTTCCTGCTTGAAACAAGGCATTTTTCATTGTTCCATTTTTTTTCTAATTTTTTTCTTTTTTAATATCTATAGATACTGTATGTTTAGGTTTATGCCCTTGAAGTAAAAGTTTGCTAAATTAATCAAATGTTTTGCTAATTGGCTGGTATTCAGTTCGTCTGAGATCTGGCAAAACCACTATAATGCTTCTGGTTTCATAGTGTGTATTTGGAGCTATCTGTGTACATACATTCATGAAAAATAATCCAGTGGATGGTGAATAATGCTCTATAATGTATTTCGCATATGTCAAAAACAAACAGAAGGATCCTTCATCAAGCATCCTCCAAGTAAATTAATTCTTGAGCTAAGAATTCTTTATCCTATGAGTAATTTTCTTTTAATAATTTACAGAAGAGACTCATTTGAAAGTTCTTTCACCTTAATGACTTCTGTTGGTAGCACAAAGCTCCAGTGTCATCAGCGTTCTGCACCTAAACCTGATATCTACTGAGGAGCTGCCACGTACATTAGCTCTTATCAACTTAACAGAGATTTGTTTTAAGAGAAGCTGCCTTCTTCATAAGAACTTCAGATTGAGCCTTGGCACTTAATCTAAATACTGCAGCTACAAGGATTTTCCTGGAGGTAATTCTGAGTGATTATTAGTTGATTAAAGTAGTTCTCCATATCAGTTTCAATCACAAATTGGTCTTATATGTGTCAGAGTCAGGAGTTTGTCATACTGATGGATATTGGTGTGCAACTGAGAGTTTTTCACATAAATTGGAAAGAACACTTCGGTAATCCCCTTTTGCAAGCTGTAACAAATCCCTCAGAGTAGCTCTGCAAACATGTCCCTGTAATTCAGTAGCACAAAGCAGCTAAAAGTTAAATACCCTTTTCACCTCCTGTTTTTGTAAGGTAGACTGTTATGTGTGTCAAAGCTGTTGTGTGTGACACCAACCTATTTAAAAATAAATAGGCATTCACAGATAATGTAATTTTAAATATACTAAAAATGTAATATGACTGAATTGGATATTCAGCTTATTGACTATAAACAAAAGAGCTGATTGCCACAAATACTAAGATATTTTGAATTTTTTTTGTGCTGAAGTGAGAAATATATTTAATTTTTAAGTCTACAGTTATAGCAATAATGAGTTCCTATGCCATGCTTCAAGTACCCTGTACTTGTTCTTGTAGCAAAAGACAGGTCTGACTATTGCTTTCTGCCAGCTTTACAAGAAGGTGCATGTAGTTCAGAGGTAAATAAAACTTTTTTTTTTCCTCACTGTACTTTTGTAAAATTAGTAATATTATGATGAAATAACTAATTTAAATAAAAGAAGAATCTCATTTGCAAATCACATGTGAAAATTGTTTTTAAATTTCAGACTTAGCATAAATTAGGAAGTTTAATTTCCAGCAGTTTCTCTACAGGTTTCTTTTATGAGCAGTTGCCATTAATTTATAACCTGGAAAAGTGACTACATAGTTATCACGCTTCCATCTCCATTAATTTCATCAGCACACTGACAATTCTTTTTTAGTTAGTTTTATTGAGGTTTGCATATTGTTTGCTATGGCTAATTTGGATAATTCATGAGTTTGCCTCCTTTTAATCTTGGTAAGATGGTATTTAGAAGGGCACGTCAGAAAAGAATTCTTCAGTATATAGCTGCATGGATCTACAGCTTGCAAAAACAGTAAGTGAGGAGGCTGCTGGGGTTGTCACATCATTATGAGGAGATCTGGCATAGGAAGGAGTCTTGTCTGTGAGTCCCTGCATGGGGGAGGAGAGCCAGCAGGCCTTCCTGAGGCCAGCCATCTGGCACGTTGACTTGGACTTCAGTGCATAGCCTGTCCCATGGTATAAAGAGGGAAGTTGCTGGAAAACCACTGCTGGCTACTGCCTCCCTCTGGAATTTCCCATTTTCTGGCTCACCTGGGGCTGCAATGTATGTTTTGTGTTTTCACAGTTGTGTGCAAGTTCTGATGTACAGGAGCTCTTTAGCTACATACTCAATTCTGTGGAATTGAGTGGCAGGATTGTGACTCCAGTAATTTACATCTGTGGGTTGGGTATCTGCACTCTTTTTTTGGTACACTTTTCTTATTAATGTTACTTTTCTTTTTCTTATTTCTCTGCTATTTCCAGTAAATTGTTCTTATCTCAACCCATAATTCTCAACTTCACCCCTGGAGCAAGCGAGTGACATCTGGTTTGGGAGAGTCTTATTGTGGGGGGCACTAAACTGGGGAGTGTCATTCCTAAACCATGATGATTGCTTGGTAAAAATTGACAAACCAGATTCATGGTGTTTATGAAGCTTCTTTATATTTCTGTGATAAGTTGTCCTCCAGATCATATTGTAGACCTGAATCTTCTACTGACTAAAACTTTCACTAGCTGTATTTTGTTCAGTGAATATTTGGTAATAGATATCCATTCAGTGAAGTTCTAAAGATTAATTTCTTTTAAAGAGAGTTAAGTATTGCATTTTTCTGAAATTAAGGTTGTCTTGAACAACAGAAGGAAATGTAGGGTTCAAAGGCACATTTATAGGTTAAAACATAAATTTTTGTGTATCTACACTCACACTGTTATTTTTGTCTCCTTAGCCTTCTATTCCCTGCATAATCCCTGCACTAATGAGTTCAAATGCAGTGCTGTGGAAGAATACTGTTGTGTGACTATAGTTTATTTATTTTTGTTCTTTTATTTAAATGAATGGTGTCTATATATGAAGAAAGCAAGTATTCTTTTGCAAGTATTGGCTTTCTTTATTGTCAAATGGTGATGGGGACATACAGAGAGACATATTTTAAAGGAGACTGATCCAGGGAGGTGCTTTTGAAGCAGCTGTGCTGGTTCTGCTTCATGCCAGCTTTGGGGTTGCTGACCACTGAAGGATGCCATAGTTCTTCTGAATCTTTGAATTAATGATTATTTGAAATAGGATTTGGAAGAGGAAGGGAAAGGTCAAATTGGAAACTGCATCAGTTTATGAAGCTTCATTCTTAAAATAATACAAATGAAGCATGAGGTCATGTTGTGTGTGAGAGTAATATTTATCTGTTTCTGCTCTTCCGTTCTGGCAGTGTTGCTTTCCCCTCAGAATGGTAATTTGTGGCCGTTGCATGACCACACTTGGCAGTTTCATGTGCAGTGGAGAATTGTATACAGCATTCTGCTCAGGCATAAAAGGGATTTCAAAATTGCCTTGAAAATTCAACCAAATTGAATAAGTGATTGTATTGGTTAGACAAATAACACTGAAGTTGCTTTAATAAACCAGCTCTTTTTTATCTTCCCCACATGCCCCTGATACCTTTTAGGATAAAGAGAATATGTGCCATTCAGTCAGTCTGGAATACTTTCAATTGTGAGATAATACAGTTGTCTCTTCATTTTTTTCTTTTTATCTGCTTGTGTCACTCAAGTGGCCTGTGAGTGAAGAGGGATGTAATTAAGTTAGCAAGGATGCACTTTCAAATGCAGATATATATTTTTCATTAACAATAACTAAATAGAAAAGGAAATTACTTTTATTTTGTAATGTATCGTTCTCTTCAGCATTATAAGATTACTTTCCTGTATTTATTTCTGAGTCTGCACATTTTCCAGCAAAACAATCTATTGGGAAGCTACTCAATTCAAAGGTACACCTAGGAAACAGGTGTTCAAGACTTTATTTAAAATCAAATTAATGAACTTCTGCCATGATCCTAAGAGGTTTGATGTAATTCACTTTTATTTACTAGACTTATATTTAGGTGTTCCCACTGAGTGCATTCTGAAACTATCGTAGTTTATCACAAAAATCTGTCTTGCTCTCAACACAAGATTGTTCCAAATTGCTCTTCTGACTTGCCAATATGTGTGCAGTTTGGAAATGTTTTTATACAGAATATCTGCTGCTATTGATGTTGTAAGACAGAAATCTTGAGCTGTTGACCAGTGAAAGAGTAAATGCCTAACACATGCTATTCTTGCAAGCTGTTGTTGTGACCACCTTGCTGTACTCCTCCCCACGCCCGCCCAGGCCCTGAAGAAATGTGCAGAAATAATTACAGAGATTAATCTTTCAAAGACTGGGCCCAGTTCTTGGATATGTTAATTGCACCTTGTTAAATTTTAGTTGGTTTATTTTTTCACGAACGTAATATTGGAGCAGCGTACCATGAACATGATATTGGACAAATCTCTTGCATAGATTGTGACATTTGTCTACCAAATGGATGGGATTTACTTATTCTCCTTTTTTGAAGAAAAACCCCCAGAAACTTGCAACTGATCCAAACTCCAAATACAATGATTTTTCTTGTATCTTTGTGTATAATACTTAGACTTGTAGATCTCATGGAATTCATGAATAATTTAGCCTTTCTTCTTTAATTGTTTCAACTGAAGATACATAAAAGGAGGATAATACCACAGATACTGATTTGTTTTTAGGCCATGAGGAAATGGAATGAAGCAGTTCTAGAGGAAGCTCATACTGGACATTAGGAAAAAGCTCTTTACCCAGAGAGAGGTTTGTCACTGGAACAGACTTCCCGGAGAAGTGGTCATGCCATCCAACCTGTCAGTTCAAGGAGCATGTGGATGATTCACTTAATAATATGGTTTAGTTTTAAGTAGTTCTGCGAGGAACAAGAAGTCAGACTCGATGATCCTTATGGGTACTTTCAACTTGAGGTATGCTATGATTCTAGATGGCATAGAAATGTAGGGTGACAGCAGTCATTAATATTCTTCTAATAAGAAAATGTCAATACTCAGCAAATATTTGCAACTGAGATCTGCAACTGAGAATCTAAATATATTTGAAACATTATATATTTTTGACAAAAAAGGACCGGTATGTTTAAGGTTTATAATAATTTTTTTAGCTGCAAACCAACATTTAAGCCAACAAAAACAGTTCAATATTAGCTTTTCTGTAAGAAGACAAGTATAAAGTACAAACGTAAAATAACTAAATTAAATATTTTCAATGAGTGCTTCTTACTTTGTTCATTTAATCTGAAGAGAGTATTTTATGCATTTTAATTTAAATGATCTAGCTTCTCAGAGACATGTTTTGACAGGAATTCCACTGCGTGGTTGTTTATCATTTTCACTGTAGGAATTCTGTTTACCTTGAATCTACTCAATTTGATGTGGGAAATGTGATTGCAACTGAATCCTTGTAAATGGCTAGAATACCTGTAATTACTGAATCCAGCTTTAATATAAATGGTTTACATATTCCACGTGTCTTCTGCAAAGTAACACGATTCATTAAAATGAACTAGTGTCTAAATACAGGATTGAAAATATATTTTATTTCATTTCCAAATTATCTTATTTCCTAGTCGTCCTTAATGAGAGTAATTTTTCTGTGATAAGTCCTTCATAAAACCAGTGTAGGAGCAGAGTCAAATAATTTTGAAACACTGCAAAGAATTCAGTTATATTGATTTAAATTCTGATAACCAAACATACGACTATGTATCTGCAAAGTGTTCTGCAGCTTACACAATCACAGGATGTCTGAGGCTGGAAGGCTGCCCCAACCCCACTGCAGTCAGGTATTTATACAGATTGATGAGATCTCCTCTGAGCCTTCTCTTCTCAATTTCCTTTGTTCATCTGTGGCCACTTTCCCTAAGTTACATTTTGGTACCTTATGATACCATATCTTGGGTATGTGGAGATCTCAAGGGATAGTTCTGGAAACTTTCTTATGGGATATATCAGGTAAATTTAAATCCTCAATTACAGGTAACAACATGTTCAGGTTCCTTTATGCATAGAGCAATGGATAGTAACAATGTGAGTAAAAATACTGTAATTGTTCTAACTGAAAAAAAAAATAAAAATTGAAGGAGCTGTCTACCTGTCAGAGTTTGAGCTTTAATCCTGTAAGTCCCTTCAAAACCACTGTGTTTTTATTGTATTGACATGAGTGATGCTGCATGAACCATATGATAGGCTCCCTCTAAATTACTGTATCAATGCTAGTCTTGTCCATTTCCCAGTGAGGACGATTGAATCACTCTCTTATTTGAGCTAAAAAGAGTTGAAGTGAAACATTTTGATCAATGCTTAGGAAAAAGATTTCTTAACAGTTATTTTTGAGATGATCAAATGCAATTCAGGTTTGTACTACTTCTTAATCAGAATCCCATTCTCCCAAACTTAGAACTTTTCCATAAAGCAAGCAAAAGTAATAATAAAGTGGGTGTTTGTTTCTTGCATGCAAAGGATGTGTATCTGACTGCTTTGCCAAGAGCACCAGGAGTAGTTTCAAGGTACCACCTTTAAAAATACTTGCAAACATTGGACAGTAAGAGGGGAAAAATAAAAGTCATAATACATAGTGTTGTTAAAAAATTCCATAAAAAAGGGATTGCAAAGGCTAAAGAGTATGAACTCTGTAGAATCCAAGAGTCGTTATTGTTGCTTTTGCTTTGGATTCACTGGAGCTTCATTGGAAGAGACTTAAGCCTCCAGCTAGTGCACTCAAGCATGATGACTCCTTAGCCTTTTTGCAGGCATTTTAATTAGTCCTGCAGAAATGTATGAATATAGTTCTTGCCTTAGAGAATCTGTCAGCAAGCAAAATTGTGGTTATAACTGTGTACTGTAGCAAGTACATTATGAATCTCTAGCTAAAACAAAATACACACTAGCTCGTATTTTAAGTTGAGGCCATGATTTAGTATTGCTTCTTTACGTAGGTTGATAAGACATGTATACCTACCAACTATAACTTATTTTTTCAGTAGTCTGGGTTTCGTGTTTGTTTGGGGTTTTTATTTTTGTTTTGAGGCTTTGTTATTTTTTATTTGTTTTTTCCCCCAAATAAATTTTCACTCCATCAGTTGATCATTTTTCTAGGGATGTTTGTACATCACACAGCTGATCAGAGTTGTTGCTGTCTGCAGAAAATCATGACCAATTTCTACGGAAAATCATGACCTGTGAGAGTTGGCTTTACATGACATCCAAGCTGAGTCTCAGTTGTATTGGATTCACTACCCTGATGAGGAGTAGCTGATTTATTCATATGCTGCAGTATGATTCTGTCAGATTTCCTCTGCACTCACTGTTTGGGTGTGCAACATCTGTAAGTTAAGACCGATGCAGCTTCAGTTCGCAGAATTTAAAGCATAGATGCTGCATGGCTGATGCATTAATGGATCTGTATAATCCAGGGTGTATGTGTTTTGTAGACCACACTCTTATTAATTAGTTTCTGTGAAAATGCATTTAATTTATTTTTTGCATAGCTCTCCTCGTATTCAGAGTGTGAACTAATAGTTTGAAATCTCTTTTTTTTCTTTTCCCATGGTTTGGAAATTCCATTGAAAGTTTAGTCTTGGATAACACAAACCAAACCACCTTTAGTTTCTAAATTTTTTATCTTTGGTGTTAATTATATGTACAACATTAAAACTTCTGGGCAAGTATACCGATAGTCAACAAACAAGGATATGACCCAGAAAAATCTACAAGTACCCCTCCAAAAGAAGTGTTACATTTTAAAACAATAAACCACTAACACAGCTGTCAATTTAAATTTAAACATAATCCCTGGTTCTTACTATAATGTCCTTTTGTATGGTTCAAACATGGTGCTCCTTGCACAGAGTACTGTAACACATAGTAGAGAAAAGGGAATTCTCCATGCCTGGTGTGCAGTGCCCCACAGTACCTGTCACTCTCGTGTCTTGCATTGATTTTTTTATTTTCTTTTTTTTTCCCCATGTTCTTTTCTCCTCTGTTTTTCATCCCATCCTGCTGCTGAAGTTGTCATGCTGAGACTGTGCTTTTCAATGCTTTTATCACTGCTGAATGCCTGTATAATTTTTGTATCCAACTGTGGTGAAAGCATGTGCTATTAAGATACAGAAGAAAGGTGAGACTTCCTTGCTGAGGCAAGCCCTTGAAAAAGCAGAAACATTATACAAAAAGAAATACCTTTTTGCAGTCATTAACAGCATTTTAGACAGGTGGAGGGTTTTGGTGTTTTGTTTTTTGTTGTGGGTTTTTTTGGTGTTTTTTCTTTTTATTATTTTTATTTTATTTGACCCCCATTGTCAAATTTATCTTCCTTCACAAATCTATTTCTGTGTCGCAGTGCTAAGTTGGATATAGGTGTTGGGAGAGATTTTACTTCCATGCATTCTGTGAATGAACTCTTGTTTTCCATATCCTGTCTGTTTTCAGTGCAAGGCTAAGCTTAGCAGGGAAATATGAAGGATTTTTTGACTGATGCTGTATATATTTGAGTGACTGACCACCAAAGAGAAAAGGGAGGTGAAACTATTTTGGAAATATCAAAAATGAATGCATAGTTCTAACAGTATGGTAGGAAGCATTTATAAAACTGTATGTATTCAAGGTATAGCCCATAACGCAGGCCAGTTCTAGTGATCTCTGACAGAAGTTTGAAGAAAGGGGACTTAAGTGACCCTGAGCTGGAACAGAAATAGAAGAAAAAGTGCTTACACTGTGATGTGAGGTAGTCCTACAAATATAGTCTGTGTCCCTAAAGAAGGACAAAATACTCTTTCTTAGCAGATGACCAAAAAAAAAAGAAAGAAGTTCTACTTAACCATGGTTTAAAATAATGGTTTTCAGACTTTGGTACAGTCTGAAATACTGTTGTTCTCTCATTTAGCGTGCAGATTACATGTTCAACTTGTGATCTATTCCAGCATTTCTATTCTTTAAGAATTCAGCCTAACCAGTTTTTCCCCATCCCGTATTTATATGGTTGATGATTTCTATTCCTGTCTTATGGGATCTTCTTGACAGGACTTTTCTCCAATTTAAGTGGAGAAATTGTCAATTTAGTTGTGAATTTAATCTTTACCTCTAATGTGCTTTCCGTCCCTTCATTCTTGATGTAATCTGCCATTTTATACTGCATTATATCATATATATTTGACTTTTTCTAAGTTTCTGACAATTTATCTATCTTCTTTGAATTCTCAAAGAAAACTAACATAACTTGGACTGTTGGGGGTTTTTTGTTTGTTTTCTTTTTGTTGTTGGTTTTGTTTTTCAGTTTTTATTTGGGGGGGAGGGGGTTGTTTGCTTGTTTTTTTAACCATTGCAGAGCTTTGTTGTCAGCAGAAAATAGTCTTGTGGCATTTTTACCCTAACAGGGTTTCATATTGGTCAAATTCATCCTGGCCACAATATTTTTTTTTTCTGCTGTTATTTATGGTCATAATAGTGAAGGATTGAAATGAAAGTGCAGAAATGTATTTCCTTCTAATTGTTAGAGGAACAAGTGGTGGTGATAAGTAGAGCTAATGGGATTTAGGCAAGTTTGTTTAGTGGAAGTGCTCAGCCTCTGACAATACTTTCATAGATGTTCAGCAATTGAAGGAGGATTTTGTTGTGCTCTTGCTAACAAGGAATTCTCAGATCAAGTCACAGGCACTAGATCGTTGTAGTGTTATGAACATTACTAATTATATTTTCACTGTACAAATATTCTCTCCATATAGACTGAGGCTGATTAAAGCTTATTTGTGCCTCCTGTGTGATGGCAATGCAAATCACCACAGAGAACTCCCCACAGGTCTATTTGTTTCCTTTCAAGCCTGCTTTGATTGTTGGGGGAGGTACGTGCTGAAGATCCTGGAGGGCCAAGGAAGGGGTGGCGGGGCTCAGACCCACCACCCAAACACTGACGGCTCAGAGCAAGTGATATGTGTCTTGTAAACAAACTAGTATCAGTATGTAAACTGCTGTAACCACCTCTGCACTTCGTACCTTGTAAGGTTTTGCTGTGCCTGGACTGTCTGTCTTAGCTGGAAATGATTCCTTGCTTCAGACAAGAATCGGTTTCAAAAACCCCTGTCCTATCATAGGCTTTCAGTCTGCACTAAGTACTCTGGGGACAAGTTCTGGTGTTTTCAAAGTCCTCATTAGAATGTTCCACTGTAAAAAGGACACTTGAAATACAGCTTGCAAAGCACATTAGGTTATTCCTTTCTCTCCAGCTGTTAATTTTTCCCATGTGAAGTAGGTCAATTATTAAAGCAAATAAGCAGAGTGTTTGTTTAACTGGGGAGATTCATGCGGTGTCTAGTTCCATAATTCTTTGAATTTTTTCCTGGCTATTTCCCTTTTTTCAAATCTGTTTTTATTAGTTTCTGTAATAAAAAAAAACAAACAAAAAAAAGAGTGCATATTTATGCTTAGTCTTTAAATTTTTCTTGTAGAGTAAGTTCCAAAGCAGCATTTCAGTTTCTTGCAAGGCAAAGGTGAGGTACTAAGGTGAGTCAAAACTCCATGATTGGTGTAATTTTTTGAGTCAGCTGCACAAATTGCATGAACCCGGGAACATACCATTGCATAAGGCCATGAAGAATGTGGGCCACTTCAACAAGCATCTGAGTGTTCTCTATTCCTAATATGAGCTGAATTTATGAATACTCTGCTGAAACAGATGTGCTGTGCCATTCCCTATATATAGTGACAGGTTGAACATTGTCTATGCTATTGAAAATTGCCTTTGAACACCTCACTTCTGTTCAAGACTTACATGTATGAATGCAAGAGATCTGGAAATTCCTAAAAAAATCCTTCATAAGGATCAAAAAGAAAAAAGAAACAGTATATTAAAATGTTAGAAGTTTTGTACAAAATTCTGGATTTGTATGTTGTTCCTTCAAAGAAAACAATAGACATTGAAACCACCATTATTTATTGTAAATATCCACTTTCTTCTATTAGATATAATCTTTAGGATCCATTTCTTAACAGCACAAAATAATAAAAACCTTGATTATGGGTATGCCTTTGATTGGCATACGAGAAGGTGTATATAAGCAGTAGCTGTTTTGTGCAAAAATGTGGACATAAGTTTTCTTTCTTTTAATGTCTTAAAACATTTGCTCTGCTAAGGTTGAAAAAGGACTGAGATACTGCACGAAGCCTGATGAATAGGTTGATTTATAATAGAAAAGAATAGAACATATTATAAAGTCTATAAAGCTACTCCCAGACACCTACCTGTATTTTAATACATGCAACTCCAGTTTGCCAGCGTAACTTCCTCTTGCAGTTCTGTTTAGAGAATTTCCACTTTCTTATTCGAAAGTGTACGCTCTTGGCTTTCCTTTCTACATCTTAATGAATGTGACCATTTCTCACTGAGCTGCTCTCCTTAGGACTATGACAGTACTTCATGTTGCCCATTGAGAAATTCCTCTCAACAAATTGAAATGGAGGAAACTAGCAAATTGTGGTAAATTATAATCACATTGTAATTAAGATAAGGGCTGAAAAACAAGGTTCTTTTTCTGATGTAGGACCAACTAAATATCCCTTAGAGGCAGCAAGTTATTAATATGCTAATGATTTTTTTTTTTTTAAATTCCGACCAAGTTGTAACCAGCACAAAAATTACCAGCATTGACATTCAAAAGAGTTTTTGAATTACTAAGTGGAAAATTGAAGAGAAATTGATGTTTTACAGTAGAGTGAATCTTTGATTAAATGTTACACGCAATCACCAGTTTTCCCAAAAAGGTGTGGAGTGTAACACACTTTAGAAAGTATTATGTTAGTAGAAATTTTATACTCCTTGTGTGAATGTGTTCTATGGGAACATGGCTAATACTATACTCTCTGGGTCACTATCCCCACTTTAATATCACTTCATGTTCTCTCAAAAAAGGAAGAATTGTGAATAATTGCCAGAAAGAGGAACAATGCAACCTAGGCTTATTTCTCAAGCGACTATATTATTTTCAGTACAGTAGGAGGGAACTTGAGTAATGAAACAACCAAGCAAACTCTTGGTTGCAGGAGAACTCATGTCGCATCTGCAGCTGCAAGATTTCACTGTGACGTACAGTTAAATACTCCCAAAGTTGAGTAATTTTCTCTATTTTTATAGCTTGCTTTTGTCACAGATTTGCTATGATTTGAGGGAAGAGCTGTTTTTTTATTGGTTAGTAAATAATTAATGGAAATGCCTTCTAAAAAGGCAGAAAGGGGCCCCTTGGTTTTCGCTATCCTTAAATCTGCAGTGCCAAGGCAGAGGATGAAAGTCCTGTCCTTGAAACTACCTGCTGGAATACTCTTTGTCTTCACGAAGATGCATAAAATGAGTGTTATGATTGCTGTTAAGTGCTGACATAGAAGAATTGACGTGTACTGAGGCATGTTGGATGTCTCTAGTATCTGAACAATACAAATTAAATTTCTTTACTTCTTTTTTAAGAGCCTCTACTGTCGATTTAATGTGTTTTAAATCAAGTTGTGGGATTCAGAGCAAGTTCATTAAAGACTTTTATAATGAAATATTAGAGCAAGTGAATTGTGTTTCAACACATAACAAGGAAGCCCAAGTTTAACAAGGTTGGTGAACTGGACAGAATTTATATGCTCTCCTTATCTTCTCTTTTATGTTTTTGATTTGGAAAGAATTTTTAAGTCAGATAAAAACTCTGAATATGTGAACCCACAGAAATTAAAGATAAATGTATGCTGGACTCCTAAGTCCTGAGTTTCAGTTTCTGAAGAGGATTGATGTTCACCTTTTGTGGGCTTTTCCCCAGTGATTTGGTTGTAGATTTTCACATATCCAGTAACATTTGGTTACTGAATTCTAAGTGAAGGATTAAATAAACTTATGGTGTTAGAAAAGTGTCTTTGCTCCTCAGTCCTTATCTCTGACCTGTGTTTCTGTTATTAAAAAGCAGTAGTTAGGGAGCTGGCATGTCAGAGTATTGACTTGCTGATGTAAATCCTCTTTTCTTGCCCTTTCTTAGTAGATTTGGACTTTGTGCTTGTGTTGGGAAACATGCATGGCATGGTCTTCTGCTAAGTAACCATATTTGAAACTGTCTCTCTAGAAATGAGCAGAGTTCCTATTTTTTGTAGAAGATGATGTTAAGCGCAGTGGGGTTATTGATTTATGCAGAGTTCAGACGACTCTGGAAATGTCAACAATGAAAATACTGCATACAAATGCAATTAAGATAAGCTTAATTCAACTTCTTTGCTAGAGTACAAACAATAAGCAATCATTTATAAAAATAACTTTGTTTCAGTTGAAGGCCTAAGGTGATTCAGATCGAGGGAACTCCTGATTGTGATGTTATTGCTGGGATAGACTCTGTGTACGTGTGTGGGTATGCGTTGGTCTTTGGTAGATGATATTGACAGCACTGTGAGCGGTGTTTAGTGTACCATGGAAATGACTGAGAGGAGGTCAGGGAATGATTCATCTGCTAACCCACCCGCACTTAGCTCCTGCCCCGGGGCGGCACGGTGCATGGTGGGTAAGGAGAGAAATGAGCGCATAGGCACCCTGGACTGTGATTCCTGTTGTGCAGCTAATCACCTCTTTGTTCCAGCAGAAGTTTTGGTTGGTCTCTCTTTGGATCGGTTTTAGTTTTCAGATGTTAGGAATGTTTTCCTTGCTGTACGGCTGCCTGAGCTTACAAAATCCCGACCTTAACTCTGGTCCCTGTGCAGGCCACTCAGGTTTTCTGCATTTTCTGAGCTTGCCAAGACGGATACAGTTGTCCCTCAGATGGGTTGAGGAACATTCAGGAATATTTTCCTGAATTTAACTAGCAAAACAAAATCCTGGAAACAGTGTAGAGGAAATAATTAGTTTTCTAATCTTGAACCATAATTCTTATGGAAAATATTTCCTATAAAGTACTTATACTCAACCTATTACTCACATATAACTAACTTCTCAGTTGTTAGATAATTCTTAAATATCTGAAAAGAAACAAAAGTCTGTCCCACCCTGTTTTGGTAATAGCTCTCAGCTGTTTTGGAGAATTTTCCATGTTCAAATCACTAAACAAATATTGGCTAATTAATTGAATAATTTAAAGAACAAAGTTTACTTCCACAAATGCAGAAGACTCTGCATAGCATGTTACAGTAGCAGTAAATGGATTTCAAATCTCTTTAACAGATTTAGAAGACATGTTGTATTGTTGTATGGTGAATACATTTGGATAAATGTCTTAGTCCAATAATTTCATATTTATAATGACTCTGTACTTTTTGCCACAAAATGGCCAACTGTTTTATAATTTTTTTTAAAAGTCCATGTGGCTACTGAAATGTATTTGCACTTTTCCCTTATGTAATGTTTTTATGATTGAATATTATTTTAATTATCATATAGGGATTGCTTTTTTAGAAATTGCAGACTTACACATTTAAGTTAGACTAAAACAGTCAACAGAGCATACCAATTACAGGTCTTCTGTTTTGTTTTTAGGCTCAGTTTGGGCATCATTTTGAAAATCTTATCCCTTAAGAAGATATGGTACAAATAATACAACCATCTTGTCAAAGCATTATTAATGGCCTAAAAAAATACATCTTTAGCAGATACAGACACTGTATGAAATAATATTAGTTATAGTGATTATTCAGTAGTTTCTTGGGAAAGACCGCTGAGACTGAGGAGTAAATCACCTTTTCAGAAGAGTTTCTTTCTGTGTCATAATTTCAGTTTAAAATATTATATCCAAAGTTCAAAATTAACCTTTATTTAAGCATCTGCCTTCTGTGTGTGGGGCATATCTAGGGTTTGTTGTTCTTCCTAGATAGCAAACACTAGATTACGATGATCGTGAACTTGTCTGCCATTTATCTGGGCTATTTGTGGTATCTTTTCCTACTGAATTCCAAAGGGGCAGAAAATCAAATAGTCTTCTAATGTATTTTCTCCTTAAATACCAAACAAAAGGGAATAAGCGACAGTGAAATATGCTTCTGAATTTCTCTTCATGCTAGACATAATGGCCAGTCTTCACGAAGGAAGAACCGGGGAAGGTCTTTTACACCTTCCAGCCTGCGCATTGGATTTTTTAGGTGAGTTACAGTGTGCGCGGAAC
>JAYRBT010000082.1:37255854-37316734 GCA_036023395.1 Myiotriccus ornatus | reverse complement strand
CAGGGCTAACGAGCTCCATCTGCCCGGGGAGTGGCCCTGACCAGGAATCGAACCTGGGTCTCGGCGGTGACAGCGCCACGTCTTAACCACTAGACCACCAGGGGCTCCCGATGCTAGACATAACATCATGCTAATAAATATCCCTGTGATATTCAAACAACAAAAGTTTTATTTTTCAGTTTTCCTTTAAACCACGGTAA
Source organism: Myiotriccus ornatus (assembly GCA_036023395.1). Classification (NCBI taxonomy): domain Eukaryota; kingdom Metazoa; phylum Chordata; class Aves; order Passeriformes; family Tyrannidae; genus Myiotriccus; species Myiotriccus ornatus. Next base: position 37,316,534 of record JAYRBT010000082.1, on the reverse strand, counting down.
CCTCTGAAAAATAAAGTTCAGTAGAAAAGAAAGAGAAGCAGAGCAGAGGAAGGCTGGAAAAAAAGTAGAGAAATTGTCCATTAGCGTTAGAATCTTCACTGAGTTAGTAAACCTGAAAGCATAAATTCAAGTTTCACCTGGCAACTGCATGATTGACTAAAGTGTTTTTATCTGGATGCAGACAGGAATTATACAAGTTTTACAGATACAGTAAAAAGCTTTCAACAAGGTCGCTGCTGGCAGCACTGAGTGTTGTTCTGTAAGGTATTTTCTTTAAGCTCATACAGATAAATAAAGAAAATTTAACAGTGTGTGCATCTTATTTTCCCAATTTTACTGCTGTTTCCAATGCTTAAATATTATAGTGCTTCATGTTGTCTACATCTTGGTCTTCTATTCTAATAACACATTTAAATTAAAGATATTTCTGCTATATTTGTGAGTTCAGAAAGATTTGGTCTCTGTTGTGTCTCTGTAGGCACTCTTTCCAACGCATTTCCTTTTTTTTAGATGGCACATGTTTCTTTCTGTGTACTTTGAGAAAATAATACCTTTTGCAATGGCAGTGAGAGATCTTCAGGCTTCATAACAATGCAATTCTAAGCTGAATATTCTTTTTCTGCCTTTTTTTTTCTGTGTATGGTGCTGATACAATATCTAAAGTTGTGAATATAATAAGATTGTTCATCTTTATAGGAGGATCCTTCTTTGTGTGATGAAGAGCTTCTGTGGTGAATAGTTCTGTGTAATGAATCAACTTGGAGATGGGGGATTGTATCTCACAGTATGGAAGTGGTTGGTGCTGTTGGAGTAATTGGAAGCATGGCGGGACAAGACTTTTCTGCAGCCTAATGGAAATAGTCAGTTCCGGATGAGAAACTGGCAGGATGAAATTAGTGCTCCAGGAATAAAGATCTCTTTGCAGTATTTTTAGGGGAAACTTATGTGAGTGATTACCAACATTGAGTCGGGACAAACAAATCAGCTTAGTGGAAATGATGTAAAAGTAGAGTGAGGAACAAATGTGAATTTGAGTGTGGAAATAAATATGGGAAAATAATGGGCTTCAGTGGGTTGCATGGTTAAAAATGTGGACTGGATGTTGCGGCCAAGTTTAATGCTGAGCTACTCATAAAGAAGAAATCAGAATCAAATTGAGTATCTGCTGGGAGACAGCCCATGAGTCTGTCAAGAAAATGAGTTTGGACTTCATGAGTTTCCTAAAGCTCAGCCTTATGATGCTCTCCTTGGCATAATCCTGACGTGTGGTTCAAAGATCTCAATGTCCCACAATTTGCAGTTACTGTTATTAAAATGGACACCAAACCTGTTACCAGTATAAAATCTAAAATAGCAAAGTGGATTTCCTATAGCTGCATTTCTTTATATATATACGTGTGTGTGTATGTGTGTATATATACACACACATACACACCATTTTTTTTATCTTCTTTTTTTCCTTCGTCTTCACTGATGAACTGTTAGTAGAGTTGGTTCTTGTTCCACATGGTGAAAGCAGAAGGCCCTTGAGTACATGTTCAGAAATGTGACTGGTTATGGAGGTAGGTAACATTTATAAAGTGGCTGCCTCTGGGTCCTCTGCTTCTTTTATTACTCCTGCAAGTCTGTGGACCCCAAAAGTTCATGTCTGAAGGATCAACTCTGCAAAGTTAGCATGAAAGGAAAGCACAGGGTTGGAATAGCTTGGATTCGTCATGTTGCTTTTATGCCAGAATTTACCATGTTTGATTGTATATTTTGTCAAGGTTGCTGCTTTTTATCTCTGTGGTGAGCTAAAGGCTCCTGCAGGCAGAAATGAAAGGATCTTGGGTCATCATTTGCCAGCTAATCCCCTTGTTAACAAAATGCTCTCTCAGGAGAAGAAAATCCATTGCTGTGTTCACAGCTGTGACAAAATACTGTGACACTGTGAAACTTACACATATCTTGCGTGTTGGCTGCTCTCTTTCCTTCCATGCTTTGTCACTGAAGCACTTGTGATTCTAGTAGTCTTGTCCCCAGAGGAGATCCACCCACCTTCTGACATCTCTCTTGATGGTTGAAGTGGCAACAGCAGAGGAAGACTGGTGGCTGCTTCGTTTCCCACCATAAGACCTGTTAGTAGGCGACTGTGATACTAGCAGTGATAAGTGTCTGTAATCAGCACCCACCAGGTGGCAATCACATGGCATTGAGGTGTCCAGCACATGGCAATCACGTGGTGAACATGCGTCAGGCGTGCACCTGGCACACGCCATTCACACGTCCATCATGCAGCAATCACGATCCCAACACTTTTGTACAAAACAAAATTTGAAATATAGTGACTCAGTGCTGCTTGGGCCAGAAGACTCAGAGGCTGCTGCTCTTCTTTCTCATTAAAATTTAAGTTTGTGGAAGGAAATTTGAAAAACCGTTGTCACTTCGTTTGTGCCAAAAATGTTGATTTTTGGCCAAGTTCTTTGAGAGAAAATTTCTGGTGTTTTTGACCCCAGATGACTTGCTTAGGTGACCCTATTGGTACCTCTTTCAAAAGCCTTGGCTATACAGTGTATCTGTATACACACTGTATCTGTATATCTATATGAATATATATATGATTTGATCTATATAAAAGTGCATGCAATAATTGAAACTTTCCTATTCTTGAAGTCATTTATCCCACACAAGAGTTAATGTTAGTTGGCAGGACAGAAAGTGTGCTTTGTGGCAGACGATATTTCATGAAAAGTTCTTGCAGACACCCAAGTGGTTGGTGGCCATTCAGAACAGTTACCTTCCTGAAGCCATGTTGTTGCTTATTTTTGTGTTACAGATCTTTAAATCTTCAACATTGAAAAGGTGTGTCTGTTATAAAATAGTAAATATATAAATCATAATGTGATACAAAACAGCCCTTCTTTCTGCTTACTTCCGGGTAAAGACTTTGCAACCATAATGGACAAATGAATTTTTCTTAAATAAATGCAGGCTCCTGCAAAAGGCTTGGTATAATAAGTATCCAATGTAAATGATCACTGCTTTGGTTTGTGTGTGAATTCTCCTTGCAGTGGAAGTTTCAGAATTTGCTGCAGTGGCAAGAAAACAGTAATGCAGAATGAGGTCCAGTCAATGAAGAGTAATAAGTGTAGTGATCAATAACCAAGTGATTTGTGAAAAGCAGCTGATGACAGTGAGTGTGTGTTGATTCCAGATGTGTTTTGTACTGTAGGAGCAAGGCAGTGGATAACACTGCTACACTGCATGGTAAGCCATTCCCATTTGCTTCCTTACAGTGAATGTTGGTTGCAAATGGCATTTTTGGGCCAGATTTAAATAGTTTAAATAGTGCTAAGTAGAATAATAATGATTGTGGCCAGACTAGGGAAATGAGGGTAGGACGGAGTAGTCTGAAGAGTGCAGTGGCTTAGGGGAAGGTCACTTGTTCAGTTGTTTGGTTTTAGGCTGTGCTTTTAATGGCTTTGCTTACGTGCAGGGTTTACTCTTCATATGACTCCGTGACAAAGATTTCAAATGGATTGCCATAAAAATGAAGCAAAAGTAAATGAATGTGTATTGAGAGATAATTTTTTTAACTCGGTTGCCCATAATTTGACAGTTTTTCTCCCATCGAAGAAGAAACTTCAGGGAAGAAACAAACCTTTCAATATAGAGCTTTACAACTGAAGTAGTAAGCTGACATTGTTTGGATTTTTATTACCTTATAGATCTTCTCTGATATCTAAAACAAACTGATTGGTCACATGTGCATTGACTATTCATTTAAAGAATTGCAGCTTTGTGAGTCATACACTCAACAATGAAGTTTTAGCTATTGTAGTCCTTGTATTTTTTAATCATTAAAGGTTTCCCTTTTCTGATTTTTGTCGTATAAGAAGTTCTTACTCATGCAGGTAATCCCATTAAAATTCTTTGAGACTGCTAGTGTGAATACCCTGGTAGTCTGAGTCTAAATTAATAAAGGAATCTCATTTCTATTCTTCTAGAGTAGAGGTATATCAAACACTGAAAGTGCTTTAAGTGTTCTTTAACCCAAGCTGTAAAAGATACCATAAATTTAAAAAGTGACAGTTTCTATAATACATAGCAAGAACAGCAGAAATTATGGTGACTGCTGAGATGCTGCAATCACTGGATGAATTTCCTTTAGTTGAAAGGAAAATGGGAATCTGGTTCTGCTTTTCTTGCATTGTTTTTCTGCCAATGTAATGGGACAGCCTTCAGTGTCTGTCTGTCAATCTGTATGTCTGACAATGTACTCCCACACGTGTAGGAGTATATTTATCTTGCCATTTCAGGGAAACTGATTCAGTTAGATGTCTGGGGTTTTTAGAGGAAAGAGCACCATGCTGCAAAGCTCTGTCAATAGCTAAGGGTCACTACTACCGTTGTATTTACCACTTCTCTCACTTCTCGAACAAAGTTCATTTAAATCAGTTAGGTACATGTCCTGTGACCTGCAGTGTTTTAAATGATGAAGCGAATCGGAGAAGGTAATTCTGAGATAAAAAACCTTGCAATATTGGACAGTTTAATACTTTGTGGAGTATCCTAAGCTTTTGTTATAAAATTACATTTCAAAAGGAATTATTCCTGAAAATACCATATATATGTTATTCAGCAGTCTCAAATTACTATTAGTGCTAACAAACATTTTAATGCAAAGTTGAGCTGTTATTCTGAAAAATTAAGTAGTTGGGCAAATCCCAGGGATTTTGTAAACTACTTCTACCTTTAATAGAGTTTATAAGCTGCTTCATCTGAATCAGAATGCCTGAAGGAAGAAACTTCACAAGTCTTCCAGAGCTTTGAATTCTACCATGCATGACTTCTCAGAGGTTTTCAGCATTTTCAGACTACCGTGTCAGGTTGAGAGACGTTGCAGATGGCCAGTGAAGCTGGAAAGGTTTTATACACTCAGCAGCAGTAGTTTTTTGCAGATCACAGTGGTGGAGCTCAGGCTTTCCAAGAGCAGTAGTTCTGGGTCTGCACTATGAGCACTTGCTGCAGAGAAGTGCTGCTGTGAAGGTCTTCCAGAGAAGGCTGGAGTGCATCAGCTATTTTACTTTCTCTGTGTTCCCATACTTTCCATGATTCATTTTCAGAAATGCATTCAATGATGGAAGGATGTTTCAGAAATAAGCACTGATGCCTTTTATTTATAAGCAATCCATGCTATATAAAACCTAATAGAAAAATAAGGTGATGGAATCCTGAAGGTGGTGGTCCAAGACAACTTTTCACAGAAAAGATGTATAAAAATATACTTATTTCTGCAAAACTGGAAAAACAAATCTTTCCTGTTTTAGATGACTATTTTTATTTTTTTTTAGCATTTGTAAGGCACCGTCAACGATAAATGTGTTCAATAAGCTCCTGGGCCTCTTTGGAAGTTTTTTAGATTCTGGAAGAGACTCCTGGAATACCTTGTACAATCAGTAATTTCAAACAGGGGCTGATTTTTACAAGAAAAGTGTAATAGTCGTTTGTGCTCTAGAGGGAGGTATGGACTTGTGGTCTCTAGTTTGTCCATGTTTCCCTGTATTTCCATATTTTTATTGTTGAACTGTATATGTCCAACTTGCTAATAGCTGACATATTTCAGAGATCTTGGATCAATAAGCACTTACGGAAATAATTTCAAACCTCCCCTTATACTTACCTTAAAAGCTATTTTCATGTGTGTAGTTTATAAGAAATATAAGCAAATTCTCCCTGATATGCCCTACCTTCATTTTCCACACAATTCAACAGAGCAGTGAATTACACTCATGGGAAAGCAATGCAGGGAAAAAGTTAGTGCAATAAATATCCCATTGCCCAATAGGTCCTCTTAGGTCCTGATATTTTATGATAGATTTTCCTGGATGTACACTGGCACATACACACACACACCCTGTGGGATTATAGCAATCATGCCTTGAAAATATATTTGCATTCACTAATAGTGAATCACCTGAATTTATCCCAAATAAAAAATAAATCATGCCAGTTGCTCTATTCAGTAATTAGATTCCTTTTGCACATTTTTATTTTTGATGCATAAGCATTTCTATAAATGCATTACATCTGGGTGCTGTGATGAAAAGGTTATTAGAAATGTGACACAGACAGATAGTCTTTGTGTTAAAATAATTCCCCAGCTGCATAAGTAAGGCTCTGCATTGGCCTTGTGTGACTGTAACAAAAGATTTTAGCTGCTGATCTAGGACATTGTGTCATCCCAAGGAAACAGGAATAGGTCCAGATCTCCCAATTTGTCTTTCAGATTTTTCTGCCAGTATGTGTCCAGGATAGTTTGATTTGCTCGGCATTATTTTTAGATCCCTAATATTGATGAAGAGATTGAGGTAAATTTACAGTTGATATGTAAAAATATTATATCAGCCTTGGAGACAATAACAAACACACTGTTTGTCAAGCCATGAGGGGATATGTTCTTTAAGTTCTATACAATATGTTTATATTTCTCAACTAAAACTGTAAAAGCTACCCCAAAAAAACACATGCTGTAAACCAGCAGGAATTATATTCATATTGCCATGAATGCACTACTGAACACATCTTTTTTAAAGGAAGTGCAATCCAAAGGTTGAAGAATAAAATCAACGACAATAACTTTCACATACACATGCAAAAACATCTGCTAACCTTTTCAAACACAACAGACTTTCACCTTGGTGTGTTTGCATTGCTAGGAAAATGATCTGCTCTCCATTAAATTCAACATTAAATGGCCCAGTGGGTGTAATGAAGCAATAACATAGTAAAAAAAAAAAAAGCCCTAAAAAAGCCCTATAGCTGTAAATGCTGCCAGAAGTACCTGAATGTTCTATAATGAGCATTTATAACCTGAAAAAAAAGAGAGATTACTTCTGTGAAAATACAACACAAGTACTAACTCCTCAAGCTTTTGTTTTTTGTTTTTTTTTTTTAGCAAAAGTGCTTGTAGAAGTGCAGTTACAGGAAGGCAAAAGGGTAACTGTTTGTAGCACTAACACTGTTCTTTGGGTCTTCTAATTTTCTTGTGTTTTAAAGGTCTTTTGTTTAAAAATACTCACACAGTAGTTCCCTAAAACTAAAGTATAACCAAAAGAAGGGGGAGATTGATTTCTAACTTTTGGCGTCTGATTGTTTTTTATGTTGTAAATATTAGTGTTTCCTAGGATCACAAAGGATTTTGAGAATTCTAATCATAGAACCCTGGAAATCTTTAGAAATTTTCTTTCAAACTACAAGAAAATAATAATTTCTAAAATTTCTTATATTAAAAAAGAGGAAAAAACCCCCAGACTTCTTCTTCCCCACTGTCACTACACTTATTGCCAGTTTATTTTATTTCATGTCTGATGGCTGCAGTTTTTTGTGCATAGCAAAGATTTTAGGGCTTGAACAGCCTTTCTGAAAATAATCATTCTTTATTGTGTAATGTTGGTTTTTCGGGGGAAGTGGTGGTTGTTTTCGTGGTTCTTTAAAAAAACCCAAAAAACAAAACAACAAAAACCCCAGAAACCCAGAATTCTCACAGAATTTATTCACGTGGCTTGCCTTTAATTCTTTTTCTGTTTCATTTTGTAGATTTATTTTCATCAGCATATTACTAAAATACTTAACCTCAAAAAAAAATAAAAAGTGACTGTGTGTCTAAAGAGATAACTTGTCAGCAAACTAGTCACAAACACTAAATGAAACTTAATTTTAAAAATTGCCTACTTGGATCCAGTGGTAGTTAGTGATTGTATTGGAGTGTTAAAAATGGAACTTACTTGTCTGCAAAAATGAGTTGCTCATTTTGCCCAAACAGCTGTTCATGCTCTTGATTTTTGCTGAGGTAAAATTTTGACTGGATATTTAGGAAAACTGAAGATATTTAAGGTGGAATATGGCACTTCCAGAATATCTGGCACGTATAGAATATGTGAATGACAGGTTGTAGGCTGATTTCACATCTGGTAGTTAATCCAGAGAGACTGAAAGAAGTGATTTTTATCTATGAAATCAAAAGTAATATTCTTGTATCAGAAACAGTGTGGCCAGCAGGACTAGGGAAATGATTATCCCCCTGTACTTGGTACTGGTGAGGCCACACCTTAAATCCTGTGTTCACTTTGGGCTTCCTCCACTAAAAGAAAGACATTAAGGTGCTGGAGTATGTCCAGAGAAGGGCAACAAAGCTGGTGAAGGAGCATAAATCTGTTGAGGAGCGGCTGAGAGAGCTGGAGTGATTTAGCCTGGAGAAAAGGAGACTGAGGGGGGACCTTATCGCTCTCTATAATTACCTGTCATTTGTTCCTGCGAGGTGGGGATCCTTCTCCCAAGTAACAAGTGACAGATGTCCTCAAGCTGTGCCAGCGGAGGTTTAGATTGGGTATTAGGAAAAATTTCTTCACTGAAAGGGCTGTCCAGCATTGGAACAGGCTGCTCAGAAAAGTGGTGGAGTCACCATCCCTGGAGTTATTTAAAAGATTTGTAAATTTGGCAGTTAGGGACATGGTTTAGTGGTGGCTTGGCAGTGCAGGGTTAATGCTTGGACTTGATGATCATAAAGATCTTTTCCAACCAAAATGATTCTATGATTTGAATTCCCTATTCTGTTTTCCGCCTTCCCTTTAAAACCTGTACCAACTGCCTATCTTCTCAGAAATATTGCTAAAAACAAGGTTTTGTCTTGCAGAGGCAGTCTGAATTACAATCGGATGCTTCTGTCTCTTCTTTTTGAGCCCAGTCAACTCTGAGTGCTGTTGACAGGAGTTTTGAGGCTGTGAGTACAATTTCCAAATGTAGAAATCAAGAATATGGAAAAAACAGTGCACTTCAGGTTGCTTGACAACAACAAATTTTCTTGGTAAGCAGAGCCCTCATAGCTTTGTTAGCTATTCCATTTACCATGTTAGTTACTGCCTCACGTACGAGGTCTGTACCACAGTGTACTGCTGGTGGAGAGGGAGGTGATGAAACTCAAACTGCTCCCCTTGCCTGCATGGAAAGAGCATCCCTCAGGACCTGGGTACCAGACACATAGCTGAACCCGTGTCTTTAATTGGCGCTGTTTTATGCAGAAATCTATGTTTTCACAAGATCTGTTTCTGAAAACAGATTGAATACAAAGCAAATGAGGGAGTTTTCTTGGCTTTTAAGTCATCGCAGTAGTGCTTCTCAGATTTTAGAAGCTAATGTTTGCAAATTAATTACTTGGCCTTTAAATAGTTCCAAACCACCCAAAGTGCTCCATTATGTTAGCACAGGCTTGAGAAATAGATATGTATTACTAGCTAATTGAATAACATATGGTGTTGATTAGTGCTTAGTTCTTTTTATAGAACTCAATTAAAAAACTGACTGCAGTATATTCTGAGACTATGAGATGTCTGTTGGTTGCTTCTGGCACAAGGGAACTGCTGAACCAAGAAATTATGAACTTTTTCTGTTTAGTTCATCTATAAGTTCCTTTAGGATCTCGTGGTACGTGTGGCTGTGATGGGAGAGAGGCCAGGGTTTGTTCATTTGCTGCAGTATTGAAATGCAGCCTTTCCTGAAAGATTTAAGTGCTCTCCCAGCAGAGCAAAACAAAACCCCAGGCTTTTATTTTCTGTGCTATTGCTCAAGATATACAATTTTTCAATGAGCCTATTTCAAATGGATAAATATCTATTCTTATAGAATTCAGTCTGCAGAGATGTATTTCTTAGGAAGAGCGTCAGGACACAGACTCAATCTCACTTTACCTCATTCCAACATGTGAAGACAACCTGATTTTATTTCTTTCACTTGATGTACTTTTTGCTTATGAGATTATTTTCCTCTTAAACTTTACGCAAATCATCTGAGATGATGTTGATAATTATGATTTTCTTATTATTCACACGGATGATTGAAGTGGTATAACAGCTAGCAGCAACCATCAGACTGGGAGGAGCTGGAAGGATACGAAGAAACAATAAACAAGAAAAGAAGATGTTTCTCTCCCTGACTTACCTTTTTTTTTTTTTTTTCCCTCACGAGATACCTCTTCTACTGTATATTGTGTGGAATTTTTATAGAGAAAATTTGGTAAATAGTTGCTTCAAATGTGATGTGATCTACACTGTATGAGTTAGACAGCAAGAAAAAATACTGACTTTTATCTACAGCTTTATCACTGACTAGTAATTTAGCTCTTGGGTGTATGACCTGACAAACTCTTCCTTGCTTTTTAGAAGCGAGTGATTATTCTTACAGTCCTAAAACTCATAGTAGAAAAGCCTCCCAACAGTGTAAAATTGCCTAATGCATATATTTTCCAGATTTTCACATCAAATTTTATTATATACCATTTTGTATTTAAATTTCATCTAAAAGGCTCAGAACAAAGGAGGTGCTGAAAAATCAATTGTTTTCTAAAAAGCATTTAAGATCTCAGTAGATTCCCATTCCACAGTAGCTCTTCCACTGAAATGACGTTCATTCATCCATCCAGAGAAAACAGATGAGTCCTGCAGCGTATCCTGAAGGTTACTGGGGTCATTTGGGAGGGAGCTGTGTTTCAGAGATGCAGTGCTTTCACCGTGAGTGACCTTTCAACGCTTTGCTGTTGTTAGTCCTTCCCGTTGTACATTTGTAAGTGCCACAGCAGTGATGTGCAAAACAGACCATTCATGACCTAAATCGCTCTGGGCTCAAAACCAGGAGCAGGTGCAACCGTGATCAAAAGTGGAAGGCTACAGAGTTGGGATCACATCATTCAGTGATAATGGGGTGGAAACAGCAAAAGCTACGTTATTTTTGTATTTCTGATCTCTCCCCTAGGCTGCCCTGCTCCCCCCCCCAATAAAATAGATGGCAATATAGTCACTTTAAGCTTCTCCCAGGAACAAATTTCTAGAGCCAACATTTTATCTGGTGAGGTTAATTAAAGGTTGCAAAGGCAAGTTAGCTGTCACTGGCTTTTTGGTAAAGATGTCAGAAGTACCCAACACAGCAGGGAGTTTCAAGTAGCATAATGGGTAAATAGGAAGACTTTAGCATAGAGATACCAGTTTTGAGAAGGCTTCTGTCACACAGATTGGCTCACAGCGTGAAAGAGATTCTTAAATGCTGATGCAAGGATGACCCTGCTATCATGACTTTCATCAGCTGGTAATGTCCTATCACCTGAAAGATAGAGCACCAAGTTCATGACGTTTGAAAAGATATGAAGAGTCCAGTTATTACCAGAGGTGGTTTTTTGTGTAGCATGCCAGTAACGTTCCCCTAATATGTGAAAACTGACAAAGTGATGATTAGAGATTGATAAGTGATCAATATTTCTCTCTCTTTCTCTTGTTTTTTTCTTTTTTAAACATTGCACTAACAACAGTTTCTTCAAAGCAGCTGATATGTGTTGATACCTGTTGTTATCACTTGATATCTCAAACCCAAGTATTAATATTACCTGCAAAATTCAGTCTTTTTAACGGCTATTACGACAGGCAGAGCAAGATTCATCCTGTCTAACTTTACATCTACAGAACAGACATCTGCAAAGGAAGAGGAATACATGTTTCTGAGAACAAAACATTTGAGTTTATGATCTAGTATGTTTCATAGTGAGATGACTCTCCATAGGCCTTCTTGGTGACTCTACAGTAACTGCAGAGTCTAGGGATGAGCAGCTGAAATGCAAACATCTGCGTCTTTGATGATTGCTACTTAAATGTCTTTCACAGTTTTGAAAAGAAATATTAGAAGTTCCTGAATATTGTAATTAGTGAACTTTTGTCCTTAATGCCCTGTCCATATTTTCTGTCCTTCATCTCTTACAGGAATGTATTTGTTGTAGCAACCTATTGGGAAGTAGGCAAGGGATATTCTTTAAGATCTGCAGACTCATAGGAAGATTTGTGTTGGAAGGGATGTTAAAGATCCCCTAGTTGCAACCTTCCTGCCATAGGCAGGGAACCTTTCATTAGACCAAGTTAAGCAAAGCCCCAGCCTACCTGGCCTTGAACCCCTCCAGGGCTGGAGAGCCCACAGTCTTTCTGGACAACCTGTTCCAGTGCCTCACCACACTTATAATAAGGAAATTTTTCCTAATATCTAATTTAAACATATCGTACTTCAGTTTAAGGCCATTCCCCCTTTTCCTGTCAGTGCAGGTTCTTGTGAAAAGTCCCTCTAGAGCCTTCTTGTACACTTCAGGTACTGGAAGGTTTCTCCAAGGTTCCCCTGAGGGCTTTTCTTCTCCAGGCTGAACTGGGTCATTCACCCAAGGCAAGAGGTCTGCATTCAGTGCAGCTGACTTAAGTACATAGTGGTCTCTTACTCTGGGATTCATATCCTCTGTTGGCCTCTTGAATGTATCCAACACATTTGAGTATTACGCACACCGAGTCAAAGTCACAGTGACTGGTGTAGTTCTATGATGGTAAGACAGTCTGGTAACAGAACAGTTAGTTCTAATACAAATGAGCAAAGTTTCCTTTCAATACTCTTGAATAGAAAGCATGCCATTGGCTAAGAAGGTAAGGATTGTTTCATGGGAAGAATGTGATTTCTAGTCCCTTACCTTCAAGCACATTTAAGAAGAGAAATCCCCAGGCAGTAGCTTTGTTGTCTGAGCCAGCGAACACCACAGATTGTAGCTGTGCTGGTTTTCCACATGGGACAGTTTTCTACTTCACAAAGCTATAATGTCATGCAAAGTTCATTTTACTGGTAAGTAATATTGAGCCAAAATTGAGTTCAGACCCCCAGGGAAAATAAATGTAGGCATTTATCCAGAGTGCTATTTAAATTGGCTTGAAATTTTGAGGTCTTGGTCCCATTGTTCACTCATTTCTAGTTCACTACAGGCTTCATTAGGGCCCCTAAAATTGAGAAGCTAACTTTCCTTTAGGGGTGAAAAAATGTTTTCTGCAAAACTGATGACTTTAAAAGATATGTAGCCAGTACAGTCAAGATGAACTCTATAATATGATGGCAGGGAAAGAGGGTTTTCATTTCTATTTTCACATAGGTTCAAATCAATATGACACAGATAGCAATTAAAAATTGCTTTTAAAATGAAGATTACAATGTTTTCTTTTAAACATGTTCCATGTAATTTTCCAATAGGATAAACTAAGCATTCTTTTCTTTGCCTTCATCAATCAAAATTGCTGCCTAAACATTTCACTCCAGAAAACAGAAGTATGCAATGATGCATGCATGAGCTGAACACCTGCTGCTCTCATAAAGTAGACTGCATTTGTGTTGATTTAAACACTGATGGATCTTTAGAAGATTTTCTGAATATGATATATTTTTTCCCCATTTCTCTAAAAAAAATAGTTGGAGTGGTAAATTGTATTTTAAAAGTATGTCAGCAAATTATGCTCAGATATCTCCCCCTTCTTTATCCCTTAATAGCTTTATTTACTTGTCCATCAAGAATTATTGTAAGAATGACTCAGGATGTTTTAATACTAAACTATTTTTGGTTTTACAAAGTTTTTTGTCTTTGTGTTTGGAATTTTTTTTCTCAAACCAATCAATTTGTGCTCAGTCAACATACCGATTCCTGCTGTGTAATGCTAAATTTACAGCAAGTGGTTTGCACAGGTGTGTAATATTTCACCTTAGTCCTTTAGGAGGGCCATCATATATTCAGAAATCACTGTATATCTGTAAAGGAAATGGTTATGGACCGTGGTATAAAATGTATTCCCGAAACTTCCGTTTTCCTAATTGTTACTTAGACTTGATATTGCAGCTCTAATGCCATCACAGGTTTCTAAAGAAAACACATGGTAGATGCTCAAATCACTTTTTTCCATGGTGGAATTTCTGTTATTATTTTATTGTGCCTTTAGCAAGTGTGCATTTTGTAATTTGTTTTCTGGAATGAGATTAGAATGCAAGACGGATTCTATATGCCAAAAATAAGATTCTCATGGATTAGGCTATGTTGACTGGAATATTAGAGGGATGTTATAACATGCTAATACACTATTAAGCTCCCAGCCTATCTGTGTAAATGTTTCAAAAGGAATTAGACATATATGCACATAGTGTACAATGCTTAATTTACTAGATTATATTTGCTTACAAAGCTTTATGTCTTGGTTGGAAAATCTGTTTTATTACAGTAATCTCATGCCTATATGGTTAGCACTATAGGTCTAGAGATATATTGTAATTTTTAATTCATACTGCTCTCTAGTGGGGAGTGCTTTCAATGCAAAAGATTGTATATATATTAATGTACAGCACGTATGTAAACTGGGATTACTGAAAGGTTACTGTCATCTAGAGCAATTCAGTAAAACTAGTGCTATCGTGATAGCATTTTAATTCTTGTACTGCTTTGATTAAAGACTGAATTTATTAATTTAAAAATATTTTGGACAGATAGTCTTTGGCATGAACTGTATCCCCAGCAAACTCCAGAAGGCTCAGAGGTTGATAGACTGATGATGCTTCCTCAGGAGTAAACTCCTCCTTACATTAGGAAAAACATGTTACAGATCTGTTATTGAAAAAACTCAGGTTTTCTCCTAAGCTTCCACAGTCTCATAATGTCTTAGCGGACAGTTATGATTTGTCTGTAAAAGTTCCTGTGATCACTGTTTGTATAATAACCTTGCTTTTAACAAATAACTGCTTTTATGCTGATTTTCTTTTCCTGTGTAATTTTGCTTTGGAATGAATTGTTTTGCCTGCTTTGTCACCCCTTGCTTTTGACAGCTACAATCCTATAGAAGAGTTGACTATACACAAAAGCTGAAATAATACTGACAGAAGTGGTGGAGTGAGTTTTGAATCTACAGCAAGTGCAGAGCTTCTCTCAGACCTGTGTCTGTATTTTCTTAAATGAAATGGGCTTTAGTTAGCATAAAAAGACACAATGTTAATTAGATAGCAAAAAAATCAGAAAAATGAGATTGAAGCTGATTAGAGTATTGAAAGATATTTTATCTGAATCAATCTTTAGATAAAGTTGTTTTTATGATTTGATCAGAAAGCAATAAATGTCTTTATATCCTTGGAAGGTCTAGTGAAAAGTTGAGTTGATGAAATTTAAAAATTTGAAGCTATCTGAAGAATCATTTGCAGTATGTTGGTGTTATCAAACCTAAATCTGAAAGCTTGTTTAGTCTTGTTTTTAGATACTGAACCTTGTCTGGATCTGGCATTAAAGACGTCTGTAGCCCATTTTCTTGTGCTGCTTTAATAATCTTTTTTTCTTTCTAGGCTGACTGATTTGTCAATTAGACACCAAGTAGTATCAACCTATTTAAGGCTGCAGTAATTTTGTCACTCAAAGTATAGATTAGATTCTTCGTCTAGACCTTCATTTATTCACCAAGTCTGGGAGAACAAGCACTTTAAACATTTATATGGTATAGAAAGGTCTCATTAAAATGCTAAGCTGGTATAACATTTTGCTCTCCTTGAATAGTAAATTAGGTTTGCAGTGTGCAGAGCATTCCTTCACCCGTGCCATTTCTGCTCACTTTTAATCACAGAAGCTCTTGTTTACATTGGTTTCACTTGAAGTTCTGCAGATGGGATTATGTTCTCATTTCTGTAGTCGTTAACTGTTACTAGATGAATCTAAGTTAACTTTCCTTCAGTTATAACCCTGGGAGGCTAAGATAAGAAACTAATAGAATGTGTTTATTTGTCTTTGAACTACTTTGAATGAGAAAAGCTATGAAATGATTAGTCTTGTGCTTGAAAGCATTCATAGAAAGTGGAGAGGGGGTAACTGGGGTTGCTAGATAATAAACTCAAGGGTGAGGTCTGTGCATTTAAGCTTACTGAAGTAATATATAAGGGAGGGTATTTTTTCTTCTGCTAATTTTTTCTTCCCACTGGTTGCAGGACTGCTTCTGTCACATTTTTTCAGCTGCTGCACCATGTTTTTAGCCTTTCTTAAATAATTTATCACTGAGGGGCCACACCCATGTCTGATGGGCTCAGCTTTGGGCACGTGGCTGTGAAGTTACATAAGTTACATAGCAGAACTAAAAAAAATGTACAGAAAGCAAAATATGTAAGTAGAAATATAGCGTTGAAATATAAAATGCAAAAAAAATTTTCTGCCTTTTAGTGCTTTACAGATTTAGCTATCTTTTGTGTATTATTTTGTATTACTCATCAATTTTCTCTCTTATGTGTTTTCCCATCCCAGAAAATATGAAGAAGCCGTGGAGCCCCGAATTACCAGTTGATAACCAGTCATACAATTCAGATTTCTCGTCTATCCCGGACAGGGAAGGTGAGAAAGATTTAGCAGCTGATGGCACTGAAGAAAAGAAGGAGAGAGAGAAGAAACACAACAATTTCACTTTGTGTAGTGTTTGTAACATTCAGCTGAACTCTGCTGCTCAGGCACAAATCCACTACAATGGCAAATCCCATCAGAAGAGGTTAAAGCAGCTAAGCAATGGAAATCTCAAAAGTGATAATGGTAAGCATTATAATATATATATCTTTGACACGTTTTGATCTGAGAATTGCAGCAATGTGCTCTAATGTCAATATATATGAGTCTCAATGTTTTTTATTCAGACAACAGATGTTTTGAAGTTAAGGCAAAGGCTTTTGGTGAGTTCAGAGTGCTTGAGGTCATCCCTAGCATGAGCGTCTGGCAAATAGCTAAATGTGCACTACCTGTGTTCTTACAAGGGTTTTCGTTTTATATTTTGTTTACGTGATGATGTTTATTCATGTTTTCTCATTTCATTTGCATTTTGGTGGTTTGCAGCATAATCAATGATATCACATATTTCAGTCTACTAGAAAGCTTATACTTGTTAGGGGTGTGTTTGCTTTTAATGAATGTAAGGTGGTTGTGAAATAAATTGAAACAAATACATTACACAGAACAAATACATTCCCAAATTCATTTCACTTTAGCTTGTTTAATCAGTGTTCAACCCATAGCCAGCTATGGGATAAGTTTGTTTAAAGATCAGGACTGAAGTCAAACAGAGATGGAACAAAGGTTATTTTGATTGTAACTGATTTCATTGACAGCTTTGAGCATTTTGCAGTAGGTGACATTATTTTTCCTATCGTCGGAGTGAATTGTGCACCTCAAAGAAAAACATATTTGTGGTTTTGTGTACTAAAGCATTTTAGACAGTAGAAGCAAATGATAGTCCCTGACAAGAAAATACAGATCACTATGTTATAATTTTTGCAGTTTCTTAACAGGTAGTACTCAACTTTGGTGTACCATGTGCAGAGCTGTACTGCATTATTCTATCGGTTTCTGTCAGAGAAATGATTGTCTTAATATCATGTACTTAGGATTTCAGGCTTTCTTTCTCCAGAACACATGTTGTGCAATACTTCGTGCCATGATGAGTTGCTTTCTGCCCCACCTGCAGAAGGATATGCAAAACAATAATCCTTAGATAGAACTTCATATTATTATTATAGTAATCTGTGCTTTGTCCTGGCTTTAAGAGTGGGCAATAACATTGATATGTTGCCAAAGTATGTTGGATATGAGTGCTTTTCTGTGTTTGAGGTGTTGCTTCTTTCCATTAAAAAAACCCACAATAAAACAAACAACACCCCCATAACATTGAATAACATAATTAGTTTTGTCTTTAAGTGGCAGGATTACAGCATTTGGCACTGTTTGGTGTTCAGACTGAGGAAAAATACTACTATCATTAGTAGGAGCAGTGGAAATGCATAAAGAAAGATTGATTTCCTAATTGATTAAAGGTGAAATATGGTTATCCACAAATGCATTCTTTACAAAATCAAATAAACACAATCTAATGGTATTGCTATCTTTGGTTAAGGAGAAATTGTGTTATCATTATTATTAGCACAACAAGTTTGCTAATGATAGAAAGTGTTTTTCTGCAGTTCATTTTTTCACTTTAATCCATGCTAATGAAAGAATTAGTAATTAAGCAATGCTGAAATTAGTATCAAAGAGCTTCAACATTTATATTCTGGAGAGGCTCAAACTAGCAGTATAACAGCATATTTCTTATTTCCTCCTTAAAAGTATCCCAGTGTCATCTGTAGCTGCATCCATTTGCAGTCAGAAAATAGCTGATTGACTATCTTGTTCTTTCTTTCCAAGTGCAGTTATTTTGGGGGGTTATCTGAAACTCAAGGATTTTCAAATCTGGTAGATCTTTGAGTATCATCAAAAGTAGCTCTCAACTGAGAATAAGGTAGGGTGGAGCATAAGGAAGTGATTTTTCCCATGTCACCAAGTTTAGTTCTTTTAAACTGAATGTTATAAAGGAAAGAGAGGCCAATATTAAGTATTTCTTGCTAGAAGTTAGAACTGAATTAGAACTGAATGTTTGAGTAACCATCCTCCCTGCACTTTGAACAGAGACCCTGTTTGAGATCCCTTTTCTAAGTCAAGCAGAAATCAGAACCTGACAGTCCTTCTACTATAATGGGTTTTGTCATAACTTCTATATTTGAAATATGGGCAGTGTTTTTCAGACAAATGATTGTTTTGTTGATGAGCCCCCAGTAAGCTCTAGTAACATAACATATGACCATAACTAAAGAAATTGTGACTTGACTCTGTTTGATGTGCATACAAATGGTGCTTTTTGAAGGTCATTGATGTAACTGTTAAATGTGCAAAGTACTGTTTATTCAATGTATGTCAGCAGGATGCTTTATGAGAATTATATTTCTTGTATAGAAGTCTGATTGTCACAGAAGACAGATGTTATGCTCGATGTCCAGGTTAATGACATAATAATTTCTGAGACTAAATTCTGCTGTAAATTAAACCCATGTAAATGTTCTGCTTTATGGGGTTATCTTTTAATGTTTTAATGTTTTGTCATTATAGTTATTCATTATATCTCGTGTCATATGAATGAAGTGTTTGCACTATGCACAAGAAAACTCAAGTTTCCAAATACAGTGTTTCACAGACTGTACTCTGAGTTGTATATGCCTTTGCAATGTTGAGTGCTTCCTTGGGACTAACGTATGTGGAAAGGCTGGGAAAAATACTGGAGCTGTGACTTCTCACTTTGTTTCATTTCCCACAAAGCAGGACAGTTTGTGTATTCTGTATCAGAAGAGGGTAATAGAAACGTGGGATTGATTCATATGAAACAAAAGCCCCATGTCCTGTTCCAAAATAATTTGCAATGGACTGCTGAACAGAGGTAGGGCTCAGCTGTATTAGCTTTGGACTGTGTAATTAGAGCTGATATGCTACAGTCATCATCTTCGAACTGTGTGAAGTAGCTTTTATCTGCTGGACGTGAATAACAGAGCATTTACTATACCTGAATATCTCTGCCTAATTTCAGAAGGGAAGTTGCTTACACACAAAGCCTGTTAACATCTGCAAATATACAGTTAATAAAAAATGTGCATTGTGGGGTTAAATATAATGTTTCTGTGCTGCTCTATTAGTATCTGGACTGAATTTGAATAACTCACCAGACATACTCTAAAAAGTTCTGCTGGTTGATTCTCTGTCTCCTTGGCAGCTTTACTGTACAATACCCACGTGGTTCTTTCCTGGGGCAGAGCAGCCTCAAAAGAGCACACTGCAGTCACAAAAGTGATGTGAACCCAATGTTTCTTGTGTTGTTACGCGGTACAGTGATTTGTGATGACTTAACAAGACACAGTGAGACATCAGCACTTCTGTTACTGAACTGTATGTACTTGGGAGTAGCACAGTTTTCCGTGTTCCTTCCTCCTAATAATTGCCCTTTATGTCACTTGAAAAGACTTCTCACACTTCCCTGATTACACCCTATAGTATATTCTTCTTATTGATGATTTTTTTTCCTTTCTGCTCTCATGCATGCAGTGGCAAGGTGACAAGGAAGTCAGTGGAGATTTTGAGTGTGTTTTGAGATTAACAAAGGACAAAATGCAGTTTCTATCTGGTCTGCTGACATTGCACCACTTGAATAACCAGCCTGGACGCTGTGGAAAGAGGTTATCTCTTGTGGAAAATCGTTCATTCTGACCAGTAGCAGCAAACCTCACTCCTCTACTGGCAGAATGGAAAAATAACTGTGGATGCAAATGTATAGCAGTACCAGTGAGAAAACTGGTATTTCTAAAATTTTATGTAAACCAGAATTTCTCCTCTACTTCCTTTTGGGTAAATTGCTGAACTGTCGTGAGTGAACAAGGCATGGTTAGGACAAAACCTAAAACTGCTTTTCTCTGCGGTACTTTCTACAATACATTAGATAACAAGTGGGAAAATAATGAAGGAGATGGGCAATGTCACCAAGTTCATTCGACTCCTTTCACTTTAGAAATTGATTTCTGAACCTTTATTCTTTTGAAACACAGG
Organism: Myiotriccus ornatus; assembly: GCA_036023395.1. Taxonomy (NCBI): domain Eukaryota; kingdom Metazoa; phylum Chordata; class Aves; order Passeriformes; family Tyrannidae; genus Myiotriccus; species Myiotriccus ornatus. The sequence continues at coordinate 37,296,262 of JAYRBT010000082.1, read as the reverse complement.
AGCCAGGGAGGCATTTGGTAGTAGTTTCTTTATCTAGCTATCTGAATTTATAACCTAGAGAAAAGACTATCCAGTTTAGTATGTTTACCTATAACTTTTTTCTCAGTGAAGTAAAATTTTTTTGTACTGTGAACAAGGACATTGATTGCATGGAAGAGAGGAGCAAAAAGTATCAGAATTTTTTTTTCCCCTTGCTAATTGCAAAAAGCAAATCTCTTAATTCACACTAGATATTACTTCAGAATGAATGACAATTTGATTGTTATGGTTATGCTGAAATATGCACTAAAATATTAGCAAAGTTATTTCCAGCATCTTATTCTTTTTTTCAGCTTCATTCAGTGGTTGAATATAATTTCCCACAACAACTCTTGAGATCGCAATTTCCATCATATCTAGGCAGTAAATTTTTTGCTTTGATCAGAGAAAATGTTTAATATTTTACAACTTTTCTTTTGCATTAAATCCTGAGTTTTTGCTGTTCTGCGGGTAGGAAATCCAGATGATTTATCTAAACCACTTGCAGAGTGCTTCTTTACAATTTTTGTTGCTGGTTCTTTTCTGGCTCTGTGCTGCTGCTGCAGTTTACCCCTCTGCTGTCATGTTGGCTTTGGGGCAGTCACACTCTTAGGTGGTAAACTACCAAGTTATGATTTTCAGGGAAATGGTGCCACCTGCTCTTTTCATTGTGTTAGCCCTCCTTTAAGAGGAAGAGGATTGGGTGGAGCACTGGGGAACGGAGGAAGTCTTCCGACAAAGTGTATTTTCCTTCAGAAGAGGGGATTTTCGATTAATTTCCTGCCAAGTAAAAACTGTCAGTTCAAGTTGAGATGTCTCTTGATGTCAGGTCTCTTGCAAACTTTCTTTTTTTTTTTTTTTTTTTTTTTTTGGTCGTGTTCTGATGCAGAGCCTCTTGGCCAGTTAACAGTAAATCCAATACGTATTATGCTCTGTGTGTTTAAGCCTCTGGTTTGTGGGTCACAGGTGCCTGTATCTTGTAGAGCAGCACAGCATGTTCCTTCTGGGTATTCTGTAATACCTCCCAAATGTCAAAGCTGGAGATCTCTGAACAAGTAGGATTGGCTGAGGGCAGTGTGTCAGCACTTCTACTGCTTCCAGATGTAAATATTCCTCCTTATTCCTAAGCACTTGTCTGTTTTCATCATGTTCCTATTCCAATTAGTGAACTATTAACAATTTCTGCTTTTAAGAGCACTTTTGCAAGGAAGGTATGCTGTTAAAGCACCACTTGTATTTGCAGAATTTTTTTTTATTATATTCAGAAAGGTTATATCACCATATATGACATCATAGTTCAGCACAAAGTTTTATCACAAAGTGAATGAAAGAAGCTCAAGAAAGAGCTGGCTCGCACCAGCCACATGCATGATGTTCATACTTCCTTCAAAAAGCACAGTAGGATCCACTTAGCTTTGTGAGTATACCAAAGGGATGAATGGATGGTAAATATGGACTCTTTACATATGTGCAAATATCCATGTGGACAAATATCCATGTGGACTTGCTGTAGTTAGCTGTCTGCTATTATAAATGAATACAAATGGACATTACCAAAATTGTAACACGGGCCACTTATAGGTAAAGCTTGGCATTATAACAAGTTGTGGGAAGGGTATGGAGAAAGTTTATTGAGTGCATCTAGAGCAACTTCAATAATGCCATGCAGTCACTTGGTAAAATATATTTTAACAATTTCAAAAACATTCTTTTGGATTTGGGGGCAGAAATCCATAGCAGTTAAACAAGTTTTCATGTAGTGTACCTGGTAATTGGTCCACTGAATACCATGACAGAATAAAAAAAAAATTGTAGGAGCCTTGAGAACTGTGAGTACTAATTATGGATAATTCTTCTGAGGCTGGGAGATAAGTAGAAATTTGTGTCTAAATATGCTTATAGTATTTTTGAAGTTCCTCATTGTTCATAAAATGCACTTAAGAATGTGCTGATATCTTTTACTGAGGTATGGTTTTGGTCTCCTTTCTTTTCTACCATCTTAGGTAAGAACTGAATAAAACATGCTGTGGCAGCTTATTATGAGTCAAACTTTTTAAGCTCTATAGTCTCAGCCATCAAGAACATTTGCCCAGGGTCTAAAGAAGCCTCTAACTGCATGTTGAAAAAGTTTTGAAGAATTCAGTTTTCTGCCTGAATGTAAGACTACACAGATTCTCTTTTAATACCCCCAGCTGTATAGAGTGCCCTCCTTTTTGTACCATCTCAAAGCAAGATGCTTAATAAGTTGTCTTCATCCAAAGGACATGAACGTTTGTCCATGAGAAATTCAGCAGTGTCAGACAACTGAAACAAGTTTAGAAGTGGGTCCTTACTTTGCTGCCTTTTACTAAACCTGGATAGGTTTTCTGAGAGCTGTGTGAAGACGGTGGGGGATGAGGTACTTAGAGGTGTCTGCAACAGCAAACGAAGGCTGCTGTTATATGCAGATCAGAGGGTGAAAATCTTTCACTGTGTGTCTCTTTCTACATTTAATCTTCCATACTCAGAGTTCTAACTCTGCACGTTCCAAACGTTGTTCTGTCACAGTTGGCTTGTCCTTTTTAGGCATTTATGACCTCATGTGTTTAGGACTTTATGTTGCTCCTAGGTGTGCAACATTTTCTTCCATGTTGAAGAATAACTGCCCTTGTAGTCCTCAAATCCGTGCTTAAAATATACTTGCAAAAAGCAGGAAAGCTGTCATCTTTGTCTTTGCACTTCTCCTTAGCATTAACATAACCTCTTTAAAATAACTTTTTTTTAATTTTTCCTTTTTTTTTTTTTTTTTAGGCTAGAACCTACCTTACACCCTATTTATCTCAACTGGTTTGTCTCTCCTTTTAAAAGTTAATAATGTTTTAGGCAAGTGATGTCTTCATGTTTTATCTGTAGCAAGAATATCAATAATCAATGCTAAATTATCTGGATGAGGTTCATGTACTCTGGAAGCAGTCTGTGTCCATCTGTGTTGTTTCTGAACTGTGTGAAGTGTTGGTCTGCCATTCTTTGCTTCTCCCTGAGTGTGGCACCAGTCTCATTTCTCAGACCACTGGCATTTGATCTCCTATGTACAGCTAATAAACTGTTGAAACCTGTTTTGCAGACTCTCCATTTAGTTCTGCTTGTATCACTAGATCCAATATAGATTATGATGACCATGGCTTTCTTCCAGACCTTCTCAGTAACTTGTCTTCTTTTAATATGATGGGTTTTTTTTTCCCTGCACTGGCATCTGGTAGGCAACAAATCTTCTATGAGTCATGACGACGCACTAAGTTTATCAACATTTCCTGGTATTAATTTCCTAAGAGCTAGCTTTTCCCCTATTGAGTTATTTTGTTACTTCAAATATAGGTCTACAGTCCTCAATGAGGCTGTAAAATGATAATTTTGTATCTCTCATGTAGCAATAAATTTTTTATTTTTTTAGGATATCACAGAATTGAAGCAGAATTTTTGAGTGATATCTGAGTAGGAGATAAAAAAAGGAAATATCAAAAGTGACACAAATTCCACTAATGCTGACATTTTCTTATTTATGGCTTTTTGTTCCTCAGATTCAAAACACACTGTCTTTCTGACAGTCATGTCACTGAAATCTTTAGTCAATTTTTTATCCTCTGGTGTGTTTCACAGTAGGGGAAATATATCTCAAGATCAGAGTTTTAAGACCATCTCCAATTAAATTAATTACAAACTGCTGTTGATTTCAAGAGAAGAAATTAAGTTCCTTGCTCTATTGAGGAAATTAATTAGTGACAGCACACATTTATGCTGGTTCAGTGTAAATCATCGAGATAGCCCCAGTTCTAATCTACAGTTCTACCACAGTGGGAGTGAGTTAGTCTGTATGATGTCTTTCCTTTGTTTGTCACATTAATGCTTATAGGTTAGACTGGCTGCTTTACCCATGCAGACAACATTGTCTGCATTCTCAGACAGCAGATATATAGGCATAATCAAGATTTCCCCCCAGTTTTTCCATAAATATGAAATCACAGAGCTGGAAAGATACACTAATTGTAAGCAAAGCAGCTCCCTTCCTAAACTAATACTTTGTTCTGTAATCAAAATCCATATTTTTAAAATATTTCTCTAGGAAATTTATGTTAGGGTAATATGCCTTTAAATACAAGCCTCCCTAAAGGGGATGGTATAATTTATTATATAGAATATAATGGCTTTTTGATTATAAAAACAATATTGAATGTTTCTTTTTACAGACTGTTAAACTGGAACCAAAACCAAGATGTAGTCTCCTGCTGCTGAATTCTACAATGTTATAATGGAAAATGAAAGTTAATGAAGAATAATTTTGTGATCAAACATTTTGTGAGCTTTAAGCAATTTCATTCATAGTGAAGTACAATGAAAGTAAAACTGGAAATGGAAGAAGTATTTTGTATTTAGTATTTTGAGTGCAACTGATTAGTAATTTTGTCAGAGATTATTCAGAACTGGTGAACTCAACCTTATCTAGCCTTGAAGTTAGTTCTGCTTTTAGTAAGAGGTTGGGTAAAGTACATACAAGAAATACCTTTCCACCTGAATTATTCTAAGGTTCTTTAGAAAATGCACTGGGAAAACTTCAGTTTTAAAGATTCAGTGGCCTACTTGCTTAATTCACATCAGCCAAGAGCAAGTTATATACAGCCAAAGGCTTGGTTTTTTCTTCATAGCTGTGTGTTTCAAAAGGAAAAATCACCAAGGAAATTTCACTTTGAGTGTCAGATGGCTGATGTTATTTGACAGAAGCAAAGCAAATACAGGGAAATCTATATTCTTGAAAGGCTGTGAGATGTAAAACAAAGTGTTGAAGCCTTTTTATTATGTTTGTTTTTTTCATCAAATTGCCTGTAGCATATAGTCAGAACTGCTTTTGATCCATGTTACAGTCGATCTAGTTAAAGATTATAAAAATAAAATTCCTGCCCTCTAAAAAGAGGAAATCTAGGAACAAAGCTACTAGTATGCATGGATTGTTTTTAGACGTTTATTTCTGTCATTAGTGGTGATGGAGGGAAGAGCAGATGCTGCCAGATGCAGTAAAGAACAACAGATATAATATAGTTCAATGATGTATTAAGCCGGACTTTGTCTTCATGGCAGGCCAATATTAATAGCCTTTCAAAGTTATTTTTTCTTAAAATAAATTAGCTTTTAATATAAACCATTGAAGATTTAAAAAATAGACCCTGTCGTGTAAACACTGGAGTGATCAAACAGCTCCTTAAAAAAATGATCCTGTAATTGATATTGAATAAGTTTGTGATTTTTTTTTTTTTTTGTTCTGTGTGGTGTTTTATTCTCTCACTGATCAAATCTCATCACTAAATTAAATTGTGGTTAATTAAAAACTAATTTGGGCATGTTGAGGGAAACATATTTTTCTACTTAGAATTGTCAATGAAATCTAATATCAAAAGTATCACACATCAGTAACAGAGTACTCCTCATGTTTTAAAATCTTGAAATGTTCGAGAAAAAAACATTGCCAGAGTAATTCACTGTGTTGTATTTGATTTTATCACTGACTCTTTTGATGTCAGTGACCCTTGTCACAAACAGATGAAATATGCTTGAGAAAGCCAAAGAAAAGATCCTGGAACTGCCAAGCTTTAAAGAATATGTATTATTCAGAATCAAAGCATTGGAATTTAAACACTTACTACTGTGAAATAAATCTTTCAAGAACAGTAGCAAGTTTCTCTGGTCTTAAATTAAAAGATTTTTATTAATTTGTGTTAATTTTAAAAGATTTTGAAACCAGCAATGTTATAACTAAAGAAAGAACAATTAAATAAGCTTATAGCTGGCACAGAAGTTTCAGTACTATTCAGGAAAGAAACACCTTAATTTTACCAACACTTTTTTTTTTTTTATTTCAACAGATTGACTCTCTTAATTTTATCTCTATGGGATTGTGTGTATGTTATAAATGACATACATAAATATTTTGTGACAGGCTGAAATTTGTAGTGTAGGTTAGTTTACTCTGTTATATGCCTGTAAATCTGTTCTAAGGGAAATAATATGCTTCTCTTGTGATTCCTTTGATACAGCACACAGCCCATCCTACAAAATCCATTGACCACATTAATGAGAGTACTAGAGGGTCAGGTCGAATTTGAATGTGTGTGCTTCTGAGTACAGCAGTTTGTCTTGCATGTTGAAATAACTGAAAATCTGACAAAACATTCATCTATGTTCACACAGAAAAAGCAGTTTATTCTTAGTCTGCATAGAAATTTGTTAGCTCTTGGCTAGTTTGGCAGAAAATTCAAGTGCTGTGCTTTGTAGGGAGTGCACTTGCATACCATCTGCTGATTAGCCCCCAGACCTGTATGGTAGTCAGCAGTTAGCTTTTAATCTTGGAAAATTGTAGGGGTTTCTTGGTTCTTTTTTTTTTTTTTTTCCAAAGATCTCCAGTAATTTATTATTTAAAGTAATTCTGCAAACAATATGTGTTTATTTTGTCAAATCAGAAGTCATATTCACGATGATTTCAAGTGAACAAATGGCTCGGGAAGGCTGAATGGCATGTCTTCTAATTCAGTTTTATTCGTGGCTGTTGCAAATTTTATAGCCCAGAGAAAGTGCTCTTTCAGAGTGTAATGTAAGGTCTTTTTCTTAAATCTTTATATTTTACTGTTCAGTAAACTCAAGAAAGCCTTGCGCACATATAAACCTACACTTGGCAAGAGTAGGTGTCATTACTTTTGACAGACCTCTAGGATTATGTTAGCTGTTGATAGGGTTAATGAAACATCATACCTGTATGCAAGAATTTCTTTTTTCCACTGGGAATATGGAGTGATATGATTACTATTAAGATAGCCGTGGTGTATTGGTAAAAACATGTGTTTCTTTCTGTATCTACTATTTTTTAATTTCTTTGATGAATGATCTTCATAGTAGTGCTTTCTTCCTTTGCTGACTAACTGTGGGTATTTTATGAAGTGTCATCACGGAAAGCTTGAGTGCTCAAGCTTAGCCTATCCCCAAAGTTACCGAGAAAGAGACTTGTCACCCTGACTTACTCTTTGTGGATATCCAAAGGATTTCTGGTTAATGTGTTCTGACAGAACCCTCCATGCTCTGCAGTTCACCTGCTGTAGATGTTATGCCATTAAAACATGCTGGCTGAAGCATCATGTGCAAACACAAAATGGCAGAACTGGCAAGTTTATTGGATGGTTTCTTCAGAAAGGCAAGGAGGGGAAAAAAGATAAATGAAATCTGCTTCATCCTTTCTATTCTTTTGATAATAAAGCATTTTACAACATTCTTGAGACCAAAGCTGACAGAAATGTATACATAGAGCTCAGCAGGATTTTGAAATGTGCTCAGTTTGTTTATTTTGTGTACAAAATGAGATGCCTAAAGCTCCTTTTCTCTTGACGTTGTGTAAGGTTGAAAACCACCCACTGTGACCCAAAGAAGCCGTATGGAGAAGGCAGCATATTACCCATACCAAGGGCAGTAATCAGGCCAACAGCAGCTTCCTACTAGACCACTTTGCTGTAACAATATGTGAGGTTAGGCTCATACTGTTCAATCTCATGGAAAACTTTAGAAGGCCTTGTTTCCCACTGAGAAGTGCTCTCTCTGGTAGTACAATACCCTTCATAACCCCCTGTGAACAGTGGCACAAACCTCTGAGTGAACTTTCATTTATGAAGGATGAAAGGGGATCAATGCTGTGACATGAGGAGGCTGGCTAATGAGGGGATAGTATGATTCAGATGGGGCTAGATCAGTGCTTTTTCATGATTTGGAGAGAAAATCAGACATGAAAATTCATTTTTATAGGATAGGATTAACTTGCAGAGGTAAAAAAAAAATAGAAAATTATTACAATGAATAAATGAACAACTGTAGGGATGACAACAGGATAGGGGAGAGAACTGTTTATCTTGCATGTTGAAGTAATTGAAAACCTGACAAAACATAAGATGCATTTTGCTTCCTGACCATCTTGAAGTCATTAAGAAAATTAGCATAACTTTCCATAGAATTCATATGTCACATTCATTTGAATGCCTGGTGCGTACATTTCCTACTCAGATGGTGGGCTCCTTCTGCCAGATGCTGGCAAGTTGGTGTAAATTACCCAGCAGAAGTTAAAATGTTCTTTCATTGCAAGCTGACAAAGTGAAAGAAATATGCACAAAACGAATACTCTTTCCAGACCTGCCACCCTCTCATTTCTTTCTCCTTCTTCTTCAAGGAACCCTAGGAAAAGGATTCACAATCCTTATCTGAGAAAAACTGAAATGAAATGCTGATCTGAGAACTGCTTGATTTTGAGCAGGTTAGACTTCAAAGTTAAACTCTGGATTACAAACAGCAGAAAATGGAAGTATTGCATAAATTCAAAAAGTTGACAAATACCAGAGTCTAAAAATAATATTTCCATGGATGCAACTTAAAAAAAAAAAAAAGTTCTTAATAATTGGGACTGTGTTTCAAGAAAAGATATTTCTGCATTATATTTTTTACCCCATATAAATAATAGCAAGATAATATGATGCAAAAAAAGCCTTTCTTCCTGGCTCAGCACAAGAAGGATTTATTCCAATTTAGTTAGCATATTATCTGAACACTAAAGTACTGAGCAATGAATCACACATTTTCTCTGATGAATCCAGGTTTCCTTGCGTAGAATGTTAGGTGAGTCTTGGAAATTTTCTCCTGGAAATATTAAACATACCTAATTCTTTGTACTCTTCTAGAAGAAAAATCCCTAAGAACGTAAAAAAAGACCCATAGCATATTTGTTGTGTTGCAGTATCATAATTTGTTCTTCTATCACTAGTTTAATTAGATCATGATGTGTGTGGAATTATTTAATACCATATGGTAATGTAATATTTGCTATGTTGGCAGTCCTCAGGATGGGAGTTCTGTTACCCTTATCACTACGTAAGGCAGGAGGAATGAAGACTCTAGAGTAATACTATGCATAGCACAAAATACTGGTAGCATCAAAAATTAAAATTAAGGTTTATAGGTTTTTGGTTCTTTTTGGTCTAAATTCACTTTGTACTATGCAGTAATTTTTCCTCCTTGCTTTTCTTTATTGGTGAACCTTGGTATTCAGCTGTTACTTTGCTATCAAATTAAATTGCAAAGAAATTATTCCCTCAGAAGCTCCCTTTCGGTTTCATTCCTAACTCCCCCAGTGAGTACTGAAAGTGCTGGAAGCTGGATTTTCATGGTGTTTACAGAATTGCTCAGAAGTTTACAGCTTTTTTTTTATTTTTTAACCTTTCTTCCTTGTGAAGATCAAAGTAACAAGTTTTCATTGTTCAGCAGTTGTTAACATACAAGACCTAATATTCCCACAGGTAGAGTAGATCCTAACATCCTTGGTATTTTGCAATTAAAAAAAAAGCCCTGGTGGATATTTAGTTTACCCATCAGTTCATTGGTGTTTGAGGAAGGTACTGCCAAATTCTGGAAGGGTTTTTTCTGAGTAAATGCTTGGGGGCTTGATCTGTGATTTTTTAAATGCCTTTGGGAGGTGAGATCAGATGCGTAAGAATGTGATTGTGTTTATTTTTTTACATGAATCCCACTGCTAGAATCCTTGGGGATTTGCTGTATCAAAGATATTTATGAGAATATTGCCCTTGGCTACAGTTTGAAAGGGAGCAATGTAGGACAGGGACAGATGAAGGGTAGGCAAGCTGGTGACTCTGGTCATAGAGAATGTTGAGCCTCCTAGATCTGCATAACCTTTTTTATGCATAGCACTCAAGCAAAGTAGGTGAGTGTGCAATATTCTGTAGTCTCATGTCCACTTCAGAGTTTGCTTGTGTGTTACAGCTCCTGAATCTTCATAATTTCAGAAACAGCAAAGAATGACCTGGACTAATCACCCAATGGATGGATATGCTGTTTTCTGTGCATGGTGTGATCTTATTTGGAGAACAAGATCTTCAGGCATGTGACTATTATATTTAGCCTTTGGTGTGAAACAATTATTTGCTGTTTAGACACTTGAGCTTCTGTGTTCTTTCAATTGTCCTGCTTTAAAGGGAAGAATAGGGCAAGAAGATGGTTATAACATCTGGCAGGTTTTTCACAGCAATCCCTCAACATCTCTAGGTTAAGATTTCCCACGAGAAATAGGTAGTGAAAATGATGAAGCAAGAAGAAAAAAAGGAGAGTTATAAAATCAAGTTGTGTTTAAGTGTCTTTCACTGCAGATGAATTGTTCTAGTAAGAAGAAGGAATTCTTTGCCCTCAGTTCAGCAAGAGATCTTGAGCATTACAGAGAACTGCTGGACTTGATTATCTGAAAGGTCTTTTCCAGCTGAAATAATTTTATGAATTAGCCAAAGTACCATTTAAACAAATTAAGGAATCTGACATTTATATTATTTTGCTGACCCGAATAGTCCCATAATCTGTTAGTAATACACATCTGCTTATTTATAAAAATAATGCATGAACATGTGCACATGCATACAGAGAGTTTTAATTAGTTGCTGAGATAATGTGTAATTCTCTGCCCCTCTAAATTTGCTGATTGAAAAATTAAGAATTCCTGCCCTTTAAATGCTCAGCTTTCACAGAGGTTACAGTAAATCTCTTAATCTCCCAAGGACTTATTCTCTTCTGTGTTCTTCACAGACATTTATCCACGGGATATTCATTTCCAATCTGTATTTAAATCCAGGAATTACTGTGTGGGCTTTGAGCTATCTGCTTTCATGCACTGCTAATGGGCTATACCACAGGAACTCTGGATGAGCTGGGGGAAAAAAAAAAAAAGAAAAAAGATTCAAGCAGAGTCATATTTGACTTCTGTTTCAGCTTAGACTGAGCTCTATTTATTCTTGGTGCAGAGAGCATTAAAAAAAGCAATTATTTGGAGGTGAGGGAAGGGCAGGAAGGATCCACAGTAAAGGATTTATTCTGGCTTTAAAGAGAACACCAGAGTATCAGATTTTCAGTCTTATAACGGGACATAGTTGAATTTACCTGCTGAATGGGGTGTGAGGATTTGAAACATATCCTGGATTTTGTCAAATACCCTCAGCACTTCACTTCATGTTCCTTAGAGAATTTGTAGTCCAGAATCTTGCATGTAAATGGTCATGGTTAGAGCATGGTGCTAATAACACCAAGGTTGTATGGGCCAGTCCCTTTATGGGCCATTCACTTAAGATTTGAACTTGATGATCCTTGTGGGTCCCTTTCAACTCAGAATATTTGTGATTCTGTGCGATTCTGTAGAGTTTCACATTGTTTTGTAAATACGCAGTAACTCACAGTAACATGTTTTCCCATTAGTTAGTAGATGCTTTGCAGTCATTATGCTGAAAGGCCCATTTCTGTAAGTGAAACTTAGTAATAAATAAATATGTTGTTGTAAAATAAAACACAGAAACATAGTGTTCTTTTAAGTAGTTACAATGAAGATGTCTCTTGACCTTCTGGCATTTTCTCTTCTGCACATCAAAGAATTCATTTCATTTTCATTGAGAGCATACTTAGAGAGGAAAAGGGAAGGAAATTGAAAGAAAATGTGCTGAGACCTTTAGTTCTGTATTTCCAGCCTTTGTAAAATAACCCAAATTTGAAAACTATGCTAAGATGTATCCAGAAAAAAATGTGTGGTATTACCAATGAACATAAATCCTTTAAATAATTTTTTTTCATCTTCTGTTGTTCTCTTCCCATCCTATTTTCCTTTCCAGCATTGTTCTCTTTATTTTTTCTCTTCTCTGTCTCCATTCTGTGAGCCTTCCCCCGGAGTACAAATCATTCCTCTTTCTGTGCACTGTATTGTCTGACTGTTCTTCAGTAATTCAGCTTTGCTTTGGTGTTTTGGTATTATAAATGTACTATTTTATCAAAGATGACTAAATACTTTCGGTCAATAATAGCAAGATGCATTTCTTCTTTCATGATTTTAATACTATATATACTTTCAGTATTATTATTAGAAAGGTTTGGAGCAATGCTCTTTATTTTCTGGTAAATGTGCTCAAAGTTTTCAATTCTACCTTTGAAAATATTTTTACTAGGAAGCGATATGAATTGTTTGGGAGAAGAAAGATTTTTATATTTCTTTTTTAATTGTGTGTCTTGGTCTTGTGTGGAACTATAAGCTAAATGGGCCAGTTAAACTCTGATGCTTATTAGACTCTTGACAAACACAGTTATACCCTCTTTCCTGGTGCTGGAAGAGTCTAACTCAAATCATCATTCATAGCATAAGAAAACTTCTGGGTAGATGGAGATTAGGAAAAGAATTCAGGTCAAATCTTATGAGATGCTGCTTACCTCTTTCAGTTGAGATTAAAGAGCTTGGGCCAAAGAGTACCTTGAAGGGAAGTGACAGACTCGCACCAGTGTCTTAGGCTCTCATGATGGCACAAAACAGGCATCGGAAAGGAGTTGCTGACTTGTATCAGCTTGAGGTTGGACTTCTTACTTTATTGATACTCATAACCTAAAGAACAGTTCATAATATGATCTAATTATGTATTATTCAGCTATTTAGTAAATGATTGCCTGAGCAGATTTACTTAAAACCTTCTGGTCCTAGGAAAACGATAACAATGAATCTGAAACTTGCTTTATAGTTATGTACTTATTTTCCCTCTTTAAGGGACCAAAGCTCTGTCCAGCAACTCTAAATATGTCTCTGCCTCAGTAAATTTATACATTGGAGGTTTTCTAACTCTTTTTTCTTACCGAGTTAAGCACTTGTAAGAGAATGTCCAATGTTTCTGTAACCAGGAAAGTATTACTTAAAATCACTATTTTTATTATATTATTTAAACATGAAGCTGATCTATTGGCCTGTATGCAACAACCTGTCCCCACACTGCATATTCCTAGCTGAAACTTGAAAAAACCCAACCCACTGAACAATAGAAATGTTCAAGAAGGAGTAAAGAGAAAACCAGAAAAAAGTAATTAAAAATTTGGATAAATTTGAAGTGTGAGTATTCAGTGTATTCTTTTGAATATTCATTTGAGTATTCAATGGCTTCTTTTCAAAAACAGTTCTTGGTCACACAAAGTTCTTGTTTGCTGGAGATTGCTGCATGTTGCTGATGAATTGCATGCTTCTTAGCAATAACACTTCTTAATAGAATTGACCATAGCAATGACGAGAAATTGTCTGTGAAAGAAACTTGTTTGAACTATCACTTAACTTGCAAATCACAGGGTTTTATGCTGATGAATGGCCCATTTGAAAATCAGGTGGACTAAAGTGCAGAGAAGTCTCCTTCACAACTTACTGAATTTAGTGTTAATATCTCGGGGCCACGGATGTTACAGCCTTTCCTTTCCTTTTTATTTTTGCAAAGTAAATTTAAGGAAGTAGGATATCGTCCTGCTCTTCAGGATTTGAAACCTTCACAAAATCTGATTTCTGCCTCTCATTGCAAAGCTTATAGATTGAAACAAAAGTTTCTGTTTGTCAATTAGTTTTAGTATTTGGCATTTGGGCTTAATTAGTTTTCCCAACATTTAATAACTGCACTTAACTGAAGCCTGTTTTGATGACTAATTACTGTGAATTTATTGCTGTCTTGACGTTTCTATTACACCCATGATTACAGTAAAATCACTTAAAAAACTTTAGTACATTTCAAGTTGTTTACTTATGAACTGTTTATTCAGTTTATTCAGCTTTATGGGAAAGCACAGTGGCAGTAGGGAATGCAGGTACTCAGTGTGCTGCTGTAAGAAATGACTTACATCAGCTTCTCCTCTGGCAAATTATCTGATAGTCCAGCAGGCATTTTCACCTACTTGTAATACCAATGGGGATATTTAGTATCTAAATAAAACTTCTCAGCCAGCCCAAATGCAGGTGTGGAATATGAGACATGCACGCTTCCTGACTTGCTTAAAATCTTGCAAGGAGTTTCTGGCAACCAGAACTAGAATGAAGGATATCTGATTCAAGTTCCAGTCATCATAGCATGCCTCTCTTCTGACATTTACGCCCCAAATCTGACAGGTAATTCACTTACCAGTCTAAGTGTTTTCATCAAAAACCGTGGTGCCTCTTTTTCTTTATCCACAGCTACCTGACAAGAATCAAATATATATTTAATTAAATCTTTTGAAAAGCAATATTGCAAAGCTTACTTTTGTTCAAATATTTTTATCCTTTATTAAGTTTCCTCTGGTAATAATTTCTGATTCTTTGGCTTGTAATATATATTAAACTTTGTCTTCTTAGCAGACCTGCTGTCATCAGATTCTGAAGAGCTAAGCTTATTTTGATATATTTCTAGGATTGCGAATGGAATAGACACCTTTTTTTCTTTTTTTTTACCCAAAGCTTGACACAGGAATGGTTTGTGAGTCTACCTGCCTGTTTGCTTAAGCGTATTTTTCTGTGAATTTTAGTTTGAGGATTTTCTTAATAATTTGTTAAAAATACTCAAACAAACAAAAACCAAGCAAACAATCAACCTCAAAAAACCAAGCACGCATCTCCCTCCCCAAACTGAACAAACCCCAAATTAAACTTCAGAACACTTTTTTATCTGGAAAAAAAATAAAACATTTTAATCCTCTTAGCACATCGGAATAACTTACAGCATAAATATTATTTTATGCTATGCACATTGTGCTAAGGATCATAACAAAAAATAACAAGTAGTTCCACTGAGAACAAGAACAGAAATTTGTAGCTACACCATTTCTTGGAGTGCCTAATTTATAAGATTTTAAGATAGGGTTATGAACTGAAAGTTGCACAAGTTTTCAATACCAGCCAAACTCATAAATTATTTAACTCCTCTGAAATGTAGTTGAACTCATCAGAGGCTGAAGTGTATATGCCAAGAAATCATCAGGCTCGTGCCAGTGAGCTGTGGTTCCACTTGCTTCCATCAGCCATTGGGAGCTTTGTTCTCTGAAGATCTTCTGAGGTTGCAGTAGGCTTCTCTGACTGTTAGTGTCTTTTTGCTGTTTGTTTTTATCATCACTTTTACGAAGCCCATTTAGCTCTAATGGATGAATGGATTTTAAGACCATCTGCAGCTGCTATTAATATCCCCCTTCAGTGTGTGTATTTCCACAAGCATTTGGTAACAGCTGTTTGAGCAAAACACTTTTTGATTTACTTCCTTTCTATCTAATTTTACAGTACCACTTCCTTTTTTTGCTAATTTTAGTAATATTTGTCTATCAGAAAATGTCAATCATAACATTTTAAGAATGTCCTTTGCAAATGTCTAGTGAGGTATTTGAATTTAAAAATAAATATTTAGTGTACATTTTATGTCAGCAATTTAAAATTAACAGTCTATTTTAGTGATATTTCTGGCAATAGTTTATCAGAAGTTTGAGTGTTACTATAAAGCTTCTTTGGTTTACTCTAATTATATGTAAGTATATTCTGGCAAATAAAAGAAATTATTAACTATAAAAGTTGTACTCAGCATATATTTATTTGAAATATTTAAAAAATACTTTTGTATTGTAGTGACTTCCTCAACATTCATATCGTGTTCTTTTTCCTTGATTACTGTTTGATGTGTGATGTGTATATGTAGGTAGTTGAAAAGCTTTCTAATCGATTAAAAGATTATACAAACTTAAGAGATATATATGTTTTAGTGATTGGATAATCCTGCTGTAATTATACATCCATGGAGATATATTTTGCCTGGCATGAGTTCCTCTTCTGTTCTGTAGGAGAAACCTTCATTTGATGTTGTTAAAACACAGGATATAAAGGAAATATCAGTGGCCACTTAAAAAACAGTTGACTGAAGATAATGGTGATGCTTATGTTTGGAGCAATGTAATATATTTGCCCCTCTTTACTTTCTAGAATGATTTTTGGTAGTTTTCTTTGAAGTGACTTGATTTTCTAGACATGTATGGTACAGTGGTGTCAATGAGCTTTTAACCAGAGGTGGAAGTGCCCAAGTTATGAGTCTGTAATCTTTAGAAGCACAGTACACACAAAAAAAAGGAAAAGTCACTGGAAGTTTGAAGATTTACAGCAGCTACTTTGGTTCCACAAGCATCATTCCTCTTGCTTGACTGAAAAGGATTCTCATACTCTAGTAGATGTAACAGGGCTTAGCTACCTTTATAAGCAGGAGACAAAGATGTTTTTTCTTCTTTTTTATCATGTAATATCTTTAGACAGTTTCATCAATCTATTTTCCATTTATATTGTGGTAAGGAATAATATAAAATTTTCAATTAAAACCCCTCATCATTTAGTGATGATTATGCCAGTTAAATTAGTTCTTGATGTTGCAAATCCAATTGATAGTAATTAGAGCACTTAGGAAATAAAGTGAAATCCATCTTTTCTTGACTCCGTAAGGAGGTTGGGCAGCTCTGCCAATAGGGTCTACTGATCCTTCTTCCCTTGTGTCTCACCACTTGGTCAGGCTGTTGTTTACAGATTATCTGATGTTCCTAGTATTTTGCTTTTGGCATTTAGGAATTTCTAAATAGTTCATTGCTTGGGAAAGTCATCCTCTGGAAAGGCAAGAAATATGTACAGGGAGGTCACTTTCTGAATAGTCTTTACAGCTGTGCTTTTAGACCAGGACTGTATGTCTTCATATGTCTTCTAGATTGTGATCTAAGGTAAACTTCCATTTTGGAGACAAACCCAAAATATAGTTTTCTCTTCTGCTACCTTCAGTGTGCTCACTGGGTAAGATTAATTCTAAGTCAGTCTTAGGGATGTGTCTTTAGAAATCCAAAAAAAAACCCCAAAATAAGACATTTCTGTGATAGGTCAGCGAGTTCCAAAATAATTAGTCTGGGCTGTGCATTCTGATAAGTAAATGGTTGAAATGACAGCACTACAGACAGAGTTTGTATTTTACAGTCAAGCTTTGTAGGATACAACCATGACTCTGACAGGCATTATACTGCTTCAGCTGAGGAAACTGCCCCTGCTGCTTTACCATTAGCATTGGTAATGAACCTTCTGGATCTAGTACTCTTAATTTTATTTTTAACACTGGTCAGAAGACAAAGGAATACAAGTTCTTATTCTGAAGCTGTAATGTCTGTTCAAACCACAGGAGAGCTTGTATCTCTCTGAAAACAGCTATTGTGGCAGGTTATCTTTTTGAACATACTATCATATGTTGCCACTTTTTTTATGGTAATAATAATAGCGACAGCTAGTGAACAACAACACTGAACCAGGAGTTTTTTTTTTTTCCTAAATGTGACCTATTTAGCAGTGCTTGTATTAGATGGTAACTTGTAGTGTTTCTTCTAGCCTGACCTGAATTTCTTAGGGATTTACAGATGTATTATATTAAAGTACCAGCCAGACTGCATTAAAATGAAATACAAGTCTGGTTTTTTTTGACAGGTGAAGTGCTTAACAGTTCTACTTTCTAGTCCTATCATTTGAAAGGATCAAAAGAAGCTTGATAGTCTAAAATTTAGCACTATGTTGCTTTGAGGAGAAAGTCATCTGTTTTCATGTCATCTAAAGCCAAATAATCTATGACAAAACTGGAGGGAATAAGTATTTCTTTTAGTGTTTTTTTTTTTTTTTTCTTTATGCGGAGCATACAGAAGGGAAGAAGGATTGCTGAAATATTATTTGAAAGGCTGATTGTAGAGCAGTAGATACTTTTCTGGAGTAAAAGATAGCAGCTTGAAAATGCTGTCTTGGCTAGCTTTGGCTTATATAGCAAAAATGTTAAGCCCCTCCAAAGACAACCTTGGATGACCCATATGCTAATACTTCCTGGCGAGCATTACTCCTGATTAGAAAGGAATCTAATAAGCTTCGTTGGCAGAGACTGCCACTGTCTCATGTCACCAGTGATCTCTAGCAGCGGTACTGAACGGGTGGCTTCATGGGAGTCTTGCACAGTTTTGCACTATTCCACAAAGATCTGCGCTGTGTGACTGTGACATTATTTCTTGCCTCACCAAACTTCAAAATAATGTAAGAATAAATATCATAATTTAAGTGTTTCATTTTGCTCACTAGCAGTGACTTTTGTGGGACAGCTGCTCTAAGAGTTGTGGAAATGGATGCATAGACACATAGGAGAATTTCTCCCTGTGTAGTCATACTTTATTCTTGTGGCAGCATCCACTGATATTTTATACTTTGTTATTCCTGCTAAATACCTATAGTATTTTATTAATATTCTTCTATCACTGTTTAAGAAAAAGCTTTTCTGAAATGTATGCTATACTGATGTTTTTGATAAGCTGTGATATCCCCATTAGTATATTTGGGAACTGTCTTCTCAAAAGTGTTACATTCGAGAACTACTTGAATTGTGAATTTTGAATATCAAAATTTCCAGAGACAGCACTTTTAGTTTAGGAAAAAACTCCCCACACTCTCACCCCAAAACCCCAGAAAAGCCAGCAACAATGGAAAACCCCCAAACCCAACAAAGGCTCCTTATTTGGGGAATTTAAACTAGTTACCTGTGACATTTCCAGAATATTTCTTTGTCTACCACAGTGATTCCTGTAAGATACACCACAGGAAAGGGAACAGGCTAAAGAACTGAATTCATAGTCAGATTTTCAAAGGTAGAAGGAACTCCCTGCTGAACTGCCTTGCCTGGTTTGTTTTTCAGAACATTTTCAATATGAGGAACATGTGAAGGCTAGGTCATGGTTTATGAGAAGTCACTTGATACTTTCTTTCCATGGAATACTTCAAAGGTTTTGCTGGAGTATCACTTGCTCTGTACGCTTGAAGGTGCTTTCAAAGTTATTTTTTATACCACAGCATAACATTTACCTTGAATGCTTCCACTAGAGGATGAAGATGTTAATTTTGTAAGAACATGTTTTTCTGTGAAATTCAGTTTTAAGTAACGTCAAGGAGACTTTAAGGGGATCTGTGTTAAATCTGAGGAGTTTACAAATTTTTTGCAGTCTCCTAATGAGTCTACTGGATATAGGTTTTTTGTGACTTAGAATAGAATTCAATTTCTGTTTCTCAGTTAAGGTTCACAGATTGACTAACATTTGACATAAATGTTGCTGTTCTCTTTAGCTTCAAATCCAAATTTAATTAAATGCAGATGCAAGATTGAGTAATATCTTTAGTACTCTCTTCCCACGCAGCAAACCCCCATGTCACTTACAAGACATTTGATGTCTGATGTGGTTTCCTGTCTGTTGGGGAAATGTTTTCCTTAGGAATTAATGTCTTATGGAGAACCAGCTGAGCTCCAATATCTGCCTCAGGTTTCAATCTGTTGTCCATAGCTAGAAATCTGTTCTCTCTGTAAGTGCCGCCTCGGAGTAAATACTGTAAGTGGCAGGTACTTAAAGAAGAGAATTCATACCTACTTGGGCTGTAAAACATAATTTACTTTTCCCCTTTCATAATTTTCTAGCAGTTCCCCCAAAATCTGCAGTCTTTCAGTTCTGATAAGGTTCCTCTTGCAATTCATTGGGACTTCCTTGGATTACTTTTAAAGAGCAAATCAAAGATCCTTAGATCAAAGGAATGAAAGATCAGACATGCACTGTGGTTTTATGTAAGTAGAAATTAGTTAAACCTACATTGGTTTCCATAATTTCATACGAACATTTTCTATTTTTGATATATGAAAAGGAGAACTTTGCCTAGTGTTTTATTTTACAAGCATGTGTATGGGAGAGAATTGTCTTAATAGTTTTTCAATTAATTAGAAATATTTCTACTGAACTTGGCTTCTCTTACTGAACTTTTCACTAAACTGAAAAGGTTTATTTTTCTTATCTGAACTTTTGCCACCTTCCCTGAACCAGTTTCCAAGAATGGTTAATTTACATGCAAAGTAGAAAGAGATCTTGTAATTGCAGTTAGTAGGTCTGGTTTTGGCACCTGAATATAGAATTAAATGAAAGACTGCATTTTAACTTTCTTCACTACGTTTTCTTATTTTTTATTTAACTACCTGCTGGAGGAAACAGAAGCAGTGCATAAAAAGATTTCCGGATACAGTAATGCCTGAGCAGTAGTTGTAATTTTCCCACCTTAAGTTTGAGACAATAAATTTTTTACTAAAATTAAAATTCTTTTTTTTTAGAATAATAATACTTCAAATTGTTACACAGGTCACTTTTTAATATGAACTTTTTGCGAGAAAGTTATAGTTCCATTTCTTCATCTCTGATGAACTTGCAAAATATAATTGAAAGGAAACATAGCATCAAGAACATCTTGTCCATAAGAAAACAAGTTTAAAGGTGAGATTTATCCACCCTGTTTTTGTTTGAGTGTAGAAGTGAAGACAATTGATCTTTTGGTTCAAACTGTGAATATTGTCTTCCTGCTTCTGAAAAACTTTGCTCTGTGTTACAATATTTCCCACATTATATCCACGTACAAACACACATACACACATATACATAGATAAATGGAGTACATCTATATGTATGTGTGTTACTCTAACTGCACAATATGCCAAAATACAAAACGGGAATTAGCACACTGAATAACTGTACCTGATTTTGCATGTGCTACACACTGAGAGTAGCCTGTGTTGTGATCAAAATGTCCTGTACTTTTGCAGCTGTTTGTCCTTTTACAGCCTGCTCAAATGGCTTAAATTTATTCAATCAAATGCCAGATGTTCTATCTTTAACTAGTGGAGTATTTTGATCTATTCCTGCTATCATGTCAGAAAATTTTAGTTTCCAAAAAAAAAACATTTAAAAAATGCTTCCAGTTCTGCATATAATGAAAATTGCTTTAAATATTCTTCATTGAAAATATGATCCGAATAATTGACTTGCAATTGAACAGATCTACCTGTAGTGGCACCCAGCTGTTTATGTTTTTATAGTAATGCGGATCACAGGAAAAATTATGAATTACAGAAAACTGCTTTATCGATTGTACTTCTCTTAAAGGCTTGTTACTTTGCTCAAGATTTGTAATAGTTGGTTCATAAAGCATTTTGTTTGATTTTCAGTGACCAATTATGTTAGTGCTCTCCCTTTGTTTTGTTGAATGCTTTAGTGGTTTTAAACTTTTTGTAAATTTAATTTTTTGTAGGAACTGATTGCTTTCAAGTTCTAAACTCTTAACAAAACTGTTACTGCATTATAGCCAAACTTGCAATTAAACACTTCAGTGTTTGTAGAACGTGTTTATAAAAGGTGATCCCATTCTGTTGATATCCTGGTGGTTCATGACAGGTACAACATATGCAGTCTAGGGAAGGGGCCAAACCAGTGTTTGTCTGCTACTTTAAGTTTGCAAGCTTTTATGGAAATATAGCTTTGTTGTGTTTTAGACTTACTATTATACTTTAAATTTTATTTAAAGGCATTAGCCCTTTACTTGAATATTTTGGCTATTTTTGGTCATTTGTAGATTTTTTTTTATTTTTCTCATACATGGATTTAAAAATTTCTACTTAAACAGATTTTCTCCACCAGATAAAGTAGTATTTAGGCAACTGGATATGTTGATTGTCCATCATAAATATTTGCACAGTTTTAATTGATTTAATGGTTTCCTATTGGGTTTGTTAGTTTTTCTGTTGCTTTGAGAAGCTGAATATTAAAAAAGACAAATTATTTTAATTCTCCAAAGTAGCTGTAGCTATGTAATGTGCTTAAAGAGTTACTTTAGTGTCTCCCTGCGAAGAACACAGCCTGTGGTATTACACTGCCTGTGAGTATGAAATGGCAGAGACTGGAATAGCTTTGACTTGATTTGAAGAAACCTCTGGCAGATGGTAAAATAGCATAAGAAAGTTGTGATGATGAATTCAAACCTGAAATATCTGAGAGGAAGATTTGGCCATGAATCACTACCCTAGAACAGTTTTGAAACATTGCCTTCATCTAAAATTCTGTGGTTTCAGTAGTAACTGTGAGTAGAAAGTTGAACATTTACAGTAATGACTGATGTCAGCAGTTGGCTGCCTTTATGAAATCTTTCCTTGATGCGGCTTTCTAGCTAACCTGCTAGGTGTTGGATGAAATGATGTGTTCACACGTTTGGTGGTGTCACTCGTTATCCTGTTAAGTGTTCAGTGTCCATGCGAGGGCACTGTAGTATGTATCACAGATGTGAATGAGGAGAGGCTGAGAGAAGCAGCAGGGCTTTAAAGACATAGGTGAAGATCAATCTAAATGTCTTATGTTATTAAATTCCAAAACCAAGGCAAGCTACTTTTATTGCTTTAGCAATATGGACAAGTTAAGGTAGGCAGAGACTTCACAGTAATTTAATACTAATACACACTTTGCAACAATTAACAAAAAAGGTAGTTCAGGTTTGAAATATTGCCTTTTTTTTGTGTTACTGGACACTGAAATTACATAGGCATATATATTTATATAGTTTATCTTATCATTTCAAGATTGGGTGAGGTGTACATTTATGGGAGTGAAAGTTAAATGAATACATTAAATGCCTGCCATCCTCACCACTTTTTCCCCGCCCCTAACTCACTGATGGGCAGAATAAAATGGTGATTTTTTACTCTTCCTCATTTTTTCAGAATCCAAGAAAACAGTCTTAAAATGCAAAAGCTAAAATTCAGACACTGTAAGTTTAAATTATAGCAGCAGCTGCAGAACTAGTTTTTCTGGATGGGTAAATTAAACCTAATCACATGTCCCGAACCCCCGAGGGGTGCCATAGCAGCGCCAGACACAAGCAATTTCCATACTGTGGGGCTTTAAAGAGTTCTGCTGAGGTGCAATTGAAGCCAGTACCCAGATTTTTTCCTGGTGCTTTCCTATATTAGCTCTCCAGAGAGTATCTTAAAGTGCTGAAGCTGAAAGGCTTCCGTTTCTTCAAGAGCTGGGAGGCTATCTAACACGAGAGTGTTATTTGCGCGCCAACCCAACTGTTTCAATAACCAATTTATCGCTGGGGAACAGAAATGGAATTTTAAAATTTGAAGATAGATCAGCACTCTTACTGTCTAAAAGACAATTCACGATTCCATTAGGAAGATGGTGTAGATACTGAGTAGTTACAGGATTTAACCCTGCTGTTTGGAGTAACATTTATTAGTATGCTTTTATAAATCCTGTTAAAGTTGTAATAGTACCTGTTCTGGTGTACTCTGTAGCATGAAACTGAAATCTGCGTAAAAATACTGGAAACTGTGTTATCACTCTTATTAGTTTAATGTAATAAAATTGTCTTATCCCTACCTTCATACTCACAGTCCTTTGGCAGACTTAGCAAACTGCCATGGAAGCCCGAAAATCATATTATTGTCTCTCAAGAGGTGAAACAATATCTCTGTTTGTAGTGTGTGATGCCGCTCTAACTCTATTCCAACCAGTTAATTTTCTGCATGTGTTTATATTAATTTGGGCAGAGCAGGAAGTATTTAAGGTAATTGCCTGAAAAATCTGAAATATTATGTTACTGCATATCAGTGTAATGGAATATTTTTTTGGAATTTCTTTTGGTAAAATAGCTAATTTGTTTTAACTGCAACAAGGAGATGTACTCTTCTGGAGCTGTTTTTCTTACTCTGAGAACTAGGAATTCATAGCGTGTTTCAAAGGCATCTAAAACCACTAAATTCAGAAGACTTTAGTGCAGTTTTGAAACTGAAATTTTATAATCCCATATGGAGTGATCAGAACAAGATAGCAGCATTTATACCCAGTACAATGTGAATCTTCCAACTGGGACCACCACCCCCACCAGAGGGGTATGAGGCTGCTTCTGGGTTTCCCCCACATGAGTTTGTTCAGCCACCTCCTTGTAGATCTAAACTCCTTTTTGTTTCTTCTTTCTTGGTTCTATGTATAGATTCATGAAGGCTGGAGAGGTGTGGTTTTTATTTTTTTCTTTTTTTTTTTTTTTCTTTTTTTTTTTGTTGGTTAAGTTTGTTTTTTTTTAAAATTTGATGTCTTATTCTTTGTGGGCTTTGAGCATACAAAGGACTCTTTTAGAGGCAAAGAAGTGGCTGCAGTTCTGCAATTCGCAACATTTAAAAAAAAATTGGAAGGCGTTGTATCATATTAGAATATTAACATATTCTGAAAAAGTAGATTTGAATAGTTTATGAAGCTATCAGTTACAGCATGCCAGTAATTAGGGGAAGGGAAGTAGGGTGAATTCTTCAATATGTCTCTAATACTTAGCATGGATTACTTTGTTGAGTGTGTCGTCCAGAACACAGGCTGTAGAGCAACCTGCTGACAACATTTCATGTGTGGAGCCATGAGTCTTAGCAGAACTTGCCAGAGAGAAAAAAATAGAACGTGAAGGATATTTTCTGTTTGTTTATTTTCATTTTAAGCATGAAGGGATTTAATGCCATAACTGCTTTATTCTGGTTAAGAGAAAATGGAGTGAGTGCCCTTAATGGGACATGAGGAATTTATGGTATGGTGTTGAAACCAAGATCGTGACAAGCAGCACTTCACACTATGTCTGCGGAAGCAGTTATGTTTTCAAAAAGGATGTTATGTGGGAGGTCACGTCTTTGCATCCCATCTAGATTCTTGTACAATGCAGAATGCAGTTTGTATTTTTAAAATTAGTATCAAATGTTGACTGTCCTTAAAGTGCGATGGCTGATTTAAAAATTATTACTTCAGTTCCTGTTTTAGAAACAATTTTTTTGCATAGTTGCAGACTCCTTGAGTAATACTGTCCAGATTTAAAAAAGGTTGTGCTCATACATCCAGCTGGTTGAACTGGGAATATTTCATATTTCAGTTTTATTCTACACAAATGATCTTGTTTACCTGTCATGGTCTGCTGTGTGCATCCTCATTGCATCCTACATACAATTAGGAAATTGGTAAAATAATTGATAAAATAATGTCCTGAATTCAGTATCACATCCAATCAGATATGAAGTCACTAATTTCCCCCAGTTAAATGGCTGTGGTGGTTTAACCTGAGCCATCAACCAAGTACCATGCAGCTGCTTGCTCTCTCCCCCAGCAGTGGAACCAGGGAGAGAATCAGAAGGGTAAAAGCTGGAAAACTCATGAGTTGAGGTAAAGACAATTTAGTATGGAAAGCAAAAGCCATGCATGCAAGCAAAACAAGGAATTAATTCACTGCTTCCTATGGACAGGCACATGTTCATCCATCTCCAGGAGAGCAAGGCCACATCATGCGTAACAGTTCCTTGGGAAGACAAATGCCATCAGTCAAAAGGTCCTTCCCTTCCTCCTCCTTGCTCCCACTTTATAGACTGAGCATGACACATTAAGGTATGGAATATCCCTTTGGTCAGTGGCGTCAGCTATCCAGGCTGCGTCCCCTCCCAAATTCACTCCAAGTCTCCTCGCCAGTGTGGCAGTATGACAAGTAGAAAAGGCCTTGGCTCTGTGTGAGCTCTGCTCAGCGATAACGAAAACATCTCTATATTATCAACTCTATGTTAGGCACAAATCCAAAACATAGCCCCATACCAGCTACCATGAAGAAAATTAACTCTATCCTAGCCCAAACCAGCATAATGGTTTCATAAATATTTTGATGAAAATGTGAACAAGAAAAACCCTAGAGATGAAATCATATCTCCATTAAACAAAATTTCACTTTATTCACATTTGAGTTCCGCAATTCATATCCAGTCTAGACTGGATAAGTATGTTATTTTTTACAGATTTCAACCCCGTTTTCTCACTAGTTCTGAGGTAGATACATAAATTCTTTGCATCTTTGAAAAGTAGTCCAGTTTGATTTCTTGACCTTCAATATTAACACCAAAATCTGACAACTTTAGTGCCTGACAAAGAGGCTTTGATTCAGTGGGTAAATTTCCTCCTGTCACAGGGCTGTATAAACCTTTCAGTTCTTAAGTCCGAATTCAGGAGATGTTTTCCTAGTGTGATATAATTTAGACCTTATATCATTGAGATTGAATATATAATGGACTCTGTATTACTTGAGAAATAAACTTGCGTGAGATAATTCTTCACCTTATTCACCCTTTGCTGTTGTGTACGAGCCTCATAATTTCTACTTCAATATACAGAAATGTGTTTATGTGTAGTAACATTTTCTATGTTAGATATGTAGATTCTATATTTAGGGAAGTCTTTCAGGATGCTTCCTGCACATCTACTGTTTACGTATAGTAATAGACCTCTTCTGAGATAACCATCGATTATAAACTTAGGAATTTCATAGTGCAACTAACAAATATGTGGACCTTTCCCTTCCATTGTATTCAAATGAAATGACTGAGAACATATTTTCCCACAAGAATGCTGTAGAAAATTTGGTACAAGTTTTTCCACTTTTCCTTTGTCAACTGTCTTGATTTCTTAAATTTGAGGAATAACCATATGCTTATGCTAAATATCAAAGGCCCTTTGTATTCAAATGAAAAAAATTTCCTTTTCCTTTCTGCTAGAAAGTGAAAGGAAGTCAAGTTGTCAGTGGTCACCAAGCACTCTGAATTTGCCTGTAGGTCTGTATCACAATTTAGGAAATTAACATGTAGATTCAGCATGATTCTAGAGTGCTGTATATCCTTCTTGAATTTGTCTATTCTGGTATGTGCCATGATAGTTTCATTTATTATTTGATCCAGTTACAGGCTATTAGATATCATGAGATCTCTAGTTCAGTATTTTGTTAATTGTAGCTGTGGTCTGCTTTTTTCTTTGACAGCTGATATAATTCTGCATCCATTGCAGTGGTACTGTTGTGCTCCTTTTCTTCTCTGATGTTTGATATGCTGGGATGCTTATCTGAGATCACTGTTATTTATTAACTTTGGCACAACATCATTCTTTTCTTAAAAAGAAAAAACAAAACACAAAAAAAGACCCAAAAAACCCCAACCCCAAAAAACCAAATCCCAAATCATATTTGAGAGAGTGTTTCTTAGGTTTTCCTAGGTTCCTCATTAGTGCAAATGGTCCCGCAGAGCCCTGGGATTTAGCAGCAACAGCAAGTCGAAACTGCTCTATGGGCTGGCAGAAATAAAGCCATGAAACTGCCAGTGAAGTGCAGTGTGCTGTGATCCGGAGGTCCTGCTGTCACGAGGTGGTGAGTCCAACAGCTGAAGAGATACAGAGGACAAAAGTATTACATCTTGCTGTGAGAGGGTAGTTGAATTGATTTAGGTATGTTCCTAGTAGTTCGCTCTTTAAAGAAAACTCCAGAGAGTGAACATAACAACTCCCAAACCTCAAGCAAACTAGGATACGAATTCTTTTTTTAACTGCAATTTTTTTTTTTCCCCTAGAGAATGAAACCAAAATATTCCATAACTGATTTTCATGTATGTAATTGCTGGTGTATTTTTTCATAATGCTGTGTTCTTCCTGATTTATTTGAATCTGTTTCATGGTCTTTGTGTTAAGATTTGCCAAGTAGAATACAGCTAGAAAGGACTGTTGTAACCAAATATATGATAAATGAAAATCGTGTAGAGTGGAACAAATCCCTGTATTTTAACCTGTAGACAGAAATTGTTCATCTCCTTTAATATTGTGATAAGACAATTGACTCTTAAGTGGAAGCTAATGCCCTAAAAGAAGGTGTCTCGGTGTTTCTTGTCATATTGACTTGAATAAATGATTATGAATTTTTTTTTTTCCAACTTGACTGCTATTTGTGAAATTTTTAGTTTGAAGTAGTAACATAGTAACATGCCAGAGCATAACTGGCTCTCCACTTAACTGTAGCACCAGAAATAATGATCAAGACATAAATTCAACAAAGTCTAATTTTTCATTTGGTTCTAGTGTTTCTTTTTAGCTCAATGTACTCCTGTCCATAAACACTAATTTCAGGTTACTAATGCTGTAGAAACCTTGGAGTCAATCAATAAACACAACAGTAATCAATATAAAACCATGGCAGTTGATCTGTTATAAAAATATCTTTAAAGTTATCGCTTATATATATATATCTATATATCTGTGTATCTATCTATCTATATATATATCAGAATTTACATGACTTTTTATGGGGAGGGGGGAGAGTGGAGCTAATAGTAAAACAGAGAAGAGGGTAGCTTACAACCAGTGATGTGACAATAGTAGTAGCTCACTTTTGCAACAATTCTCAGTCTCAAAAAGTACATAGATATGATCAAAAGGACCAAAAGCTGGTGTATGCAGGATGTGTAGGAATCAAGTTAATGAAGCCCTTTAACTTGCTGTAAAAATAGAGATTTGTAACAAGTACCACCTCCTACATCATCCTTACAAGTTCATAAAAGGCAGCTGCTGACAGCTTGTACCTTGTGCTTGTGCCTCTTTGGCATGCATTGTATGACACTAACTCTTAATTTCATGAGCTTGTGTTTTGTTGTTTTTCTGCAGGGCCTTTGCCTCCTTCAGAGCATCAGCATAAACAGTGCTCGTATTTAAAAAGGAACTAAACCTCTTACTATGTTTTCCCCTTTTTACATGACAGTATATTTGTGATATTTTTAATTTTCAAACCTAATGACAATATTAAGATCAAAACTTCTAGTTCTTACCTTTAACTGATTTCAACACGTATCATAATATATTTTGTTGCATCTGTGAGCTTACAGTAGAAATGAAGAATTTAGGAATTATGGGCTCAGTTGGCTTCTGAGAGACAAATTACATTTCACTGTGGTCAATTTGCAGTGTAAAAATATTAAGGGTGTCTTTGATGCAAACATCTTCCAGCTATTATGACAACAAAACTATGTTAGTGTTAACTCAGACTTAAACCTAGCTTAGAAATTAAAGATATCATGAGGAAGTCATAAGGGGCTTGACTGGGCACCAGATACCCTTCAGTTGATTTCTGTAAGTTTTGTTGCAATTTCTGCTTCCATTTGATAATGTGAGAAGAGATTTATGGCTGCTTTTACTTGAGAAGAAAGTGGAAGGTACCAGTAGTAATCAAAATTGGTTAAGCAGAGAACATTTTTGTGTTTATAGCGCCTTATGCTGCATTTCTGTGTGGCTGTAGAGGTGGTCATAAGATCTGGAGGCTTCGTTGTTCTTTTCCATGTGTTTACAGTGAAGAAACCACAGGAAGCTGATGAGAGCTGCTGCTCTTCCACAGAGAGCTAGGGACAGCTGAGTAGGCTCCAAGCACATTTGTGTTCATTACTGGTCTACACTGGCCTCCTAGTTTGGATGCTACTTTTGGTCTATCGTCCTGCATTGTCTGACTTCAACTTCCCATGCTATTAATAAGATGTGACCCCCTATTAGTTAGCTGTAATCTTACAGAAGAGGTGGAATCTAGGGGAGCATAGAGTACATCATATTTTGGAGTTCTTAATCTCTCTTTCATTTCTGTTTCTCACCATGCTTCTCTGTCATATATCCCAGTGCTTTCTTTAAAGCGTGATGCTTTTGCTTTTTGATACAGAAACAGGAAAAAGAGGCAGGAAGGGGATCAAAAATGTTAAGAACCAATGAAAAATAGTTGAAGGGTTTTCAAAAAAATCTGAAGAATTTTGCAGGGAAATTAATATTTAAGTTATTTCCCATGGGTTACATTTTATACTTGGCAAGAAACGTGAAAAAAAAAAAAGTAGAATTAGACTGGCAGTAGTACAGTGTAAGAGACCTTATTCAGGCCTGATTATTCATGTGTCTGTAATGTTGTTCTCATTTGGAGTTTAAGGGTTAAATGTCTAGTTACGTAACCAGCTATCTGGTAACAGCTTAGCATTTGAACAACAGGAGCCAAAAATATGAATGATTGATTTAGTACCTGATTACATTACATTTGTTGTAACCTTCCTAAAAACTAAATTCCTTGCTGCCAAGAGGATCTAGATTGACAGCTTTGGAATCTGATTAATCTATCAAGAGAGAATGTTTCTGACAGCAGGAGTCTGAAACCTCTCTTACTGCCCCAAATCTCAACCTAGCAGGACTCACTGCAGAATATAATGATGCAATTTTGTCCTCAAACCATTTAAGACTCGTTTCTCTGCAGAGGTTAGAAGTTTTTTGCACTGCATAGGGAATGCACAGCTGCATGAAAGTTGTTGAAGTTGTGTGATGGAAGAGCACCAGATCATTATCGTGCACGATTGCTGAGTGTGGAGCACAGAAAGTGACAGTCCAGAGCTGTGCCTTCTTGTAGATGAAGACTGTTTTCAAAAAGTGCTGAGAGATTGTCTTGGTTTGATTGGTGTCTGTGGAGCATCAAGGAGTTGTGCTTTGAGTGGTCTCTGCATAGCCTGCTGCTGTACTTTTGGAGTTGACTACTGGCTTTCCCATTCAAACGGGATAATGCAGAAAAGTGAAGGAAGGAAATAACATTCCATCATTGATTTTATCTGAGCAGCTAAAGCATGAAAGAAGTTCAGAAGAGCCTTTAAGATGCTATTTTCAAACGTGAATGATGGAGATATGCAGAAATTGTGGACTTCAGATAAAGTTCAGATGGACTGAAATGTATTTATTTCTGAGATAGTAACTAGGGGAAATAGATGGAAAATATTTAGATTAGATAAGGATTAGATAAAATTGCAAAATACATTAAGGCACTGATCCTGAATTGGTAGAATGGAATAGATGACTACTGCTGATAAGTTATTTTTTTGATCTACATATCTAAAATGTGCAGAGAGTTTTATAAAACTTAATTTTTCATTTTTACAAGAGAATTTTTAGTGCTCATTTCTACTGGAATAGAGTCTTATCAAGTACATCCCAGAATCCTTGGCATTTCAACCTGAGCTTTGCTAGCACTGCAGTAGTGACCAAGGTTGTAATAAAAACTTGGTGTTTGAGTCAGTGGAGAAGAACCAGCAGATTTAAATCACAAATTTGTTTTGTAATTTGGCTCCAATAAAGAAAAAAAAAATCCTTTTTTTTAAAGTTCTGGCTTTTCTATAAAGACTGTCTGTCTCTTCCAGAGCTATAGTAACTTCAAAGGGTTTCCCAGCATTAGCACAGCTTGGATAGAAACAGCTGATGGGATATGGAATGTTTATACAGCCTTTCTAGTTCCACAAGGGACTAAACACATTTGCTGTTTTATATTGAAATAAAAGAGATGATGATATAAGATGAAAAGAAAGAATAACAAAAACTATGTTCTTCACATCCTCTGCACTGAATATGTCAAAGAATTGCTAGTCATAATTGAACGTAAGTGCACGTCTGAATACAAGTCTTTTATTAGTTAACTTCAACGTTCAGTGGAAGCCAGTCAGACTGAGTTTCTTTAAAACTTTGTTTTGTAGTTTTTTAGCCTTTTACATTATAAGGCGGCATGCTGTACTGTCATAATGTAATACAGAAATTGTTAATGATGAATATTGCTTGTAACCTATTGGAATTATATATACATAAAAATTTAGTTTGTATAGCATGGGGTCAAGAGTAAAATTATTCAGGGTGTGAAAAAATCCCACAAGGTAACCTTAAAAGCTACTTAAATAGGTTTTTGAAAGGGGAAATACCATAACAGGAGTTTGTCTATATTTTTTTACTATATTCTGCTAAAGTTCCTTAAAACTGGCTTCTTTTTTTTTTTTTATTAATTTATGAGCAGGAAAAAAAATGAATCACTTTTCCAAATAAAAAAAGGGAAAGTGTCTTTTTAAAACATTTTTTTTTTTCTCCAGCCATTTCCAAAGGAATGCTTTGACTGTGCAAAAATCTCTTGTTTCTACTAAGTAAATGTTTGAGCACTAAGTAATTTTGATTCTGGCCAGTGTTCTTAGTATCATTCAGTTATACTCAAAAGTGTTTTGTGTGATTTCTTCGCAATAATGATTTCTCAATTTGTCAAGTATGTTTTTGTTGGAGGATGCAGCAAGGCCGTGGAGCCTAGCAGCAAAAAAAGAATGTAAATAAGAAGTGAACATCCAATCGTATGTGAAGGCTAGTAGTAAATTATAGATAACAGAGCTAAGAATAGTTCTGGTATGTAAGATTCTGTAGAGTCAGTGTGTGAGTGAGATGTGTGAGAAGATGTAATATACTAGACGAAGCAAATAAAAGCTGAATGTAGGCCGTCATCATAAAGTGCCCAGTTTTTATTTAATGGTCGTCCTCACAACAACATGTTTTTAATTTTTTTGTGTGTGTGAAAGGTATTTGGTTCAATACATTAACTACTTTGTTGGGTTTATTAGAAGTAGCACATCTGTGCTCTTTGCAGTCCATAAATACTCAAACTCACACCACGTGAGTGAGGTAGGAAAGGGGTATCTCCTCCTTTTTACAGGATAGGAAATGAGGCATGAAGAAATTGAGAACTCAGTGTTAAGGAAACTTCCCAGTCTGCCCATTCACAAGACTCTTCGGTAGTCGCATTTCCAACTCCAGAGAATTTAAATGCTGGAACCGAAGCCCCTTCACTGCCAGTAGCTCCACTTAATATCACTTAAATACCTTTTTGAAAATGATCATCTGGCTTACTCTGAGGAACTCATGAGAGGTCCATGGTAGACTACTGAGTTACAAACTTCGGACTTCTAAATCTTGCCCCATTTCCCTGATTGCTGCCTTGCCTTTCTTCTAGGGAAGTTTTAATGTTTTTCTTTTGTCTCATCTTTCTCAGAGACATAGACAAAAGGAAGGCTTTAGTGGTATCTCTAGCACAAGCTGTTGGGGAGCAGGGCAGGATATGGGGAGGAGGAGGGAGAAAGAAATTATTTCATATTCCTGTTTTAAGTTTATTTTAATTCTGACACAGAAATCAAACGGTAGTTTTCTTCAGACATGTATGCCTGAATTCTTCACACCTCTCTTTGTCAGAGTTGATTTGACTTAAGCATCAGGGTAATGCTTTGCCAGCGGTTAGTATACTTAGTGTTTCTGTGACCATGAATCAACCTTCTATAAATATGTTACAGCAGTTGTACATGGCTGTCTGAAGACGTCTGTCTATGAAGATTTATTTGCAAATGTCCTTTTACCCTTTTCTTAACAAGCAGCTTTCAAAGGCTGTTTATATTTTTGGCAGAGCTGTGAGCTTTCTCTCGGGGCTGCTCACATTTCAGTGGACGGGTGACTTGCATACTTTTTCTGTATAAATTATGAGTAAATTACATTGCCAGTCCAATATAGAGCAATCATAGTTGACCGTGCAATTTAACAACCTTTGAATTTCTGGTTGGTGTTTGTGTGGGTTTTTTTTTTGTTTTAAGGGTTGGGGATTTTTTGTTCATTTGTTTTGTGCTGTTTTCTCTCCACTTGGAGACCTCAAGAGTCATTTTAGCATGTTAAAAATGTTGTTTTCAAATACAGCTTCTTTCTTCGTGTCTTTTTTTGTATTTCATATGTGTTCTCTGAAGGGGATAATTCTCCTGTATTTGCTTAAAATAATGTTCACTAATTATTCCCTGTTACTAAAGGAGAACACACAAAGATTGCTAACAAATGATAACATGCAGGAACACACAGGAAATCACAAAGCATTTTATCAATCCAAGAAAATTACCTAATTTCTCAGCAGATTAAATGCTGTACAACTGATTATTTGTAGGATAGTTTTTAGTTTAATTAAATTCTGAGTTATTTGGATAGAAGTTTTGAGAGGCAGTATTAACACTATGCACTGGTTTGTGGCTCAGTGATGGAAAGAACTTGCCTTGTGGTGCTCATGGCTTAATTCCCTGTTGGAATTATCTGCTTGACTTTGTTGAAATTATGCCAGTGGATAATTTGGCCCCCTGGTATTCCAGGAAACGTAAAAATGGATGCTGAAACCTGCTAATAAGACTGGACTTTAACAAAATATCCTTTACTGTGGGAGTGGAGAACAACAATATTTTTTAAAGGAGTGGTGTGTCTAACTACAAGGTCAGGCAAACTGTGTCTTTTGATGTTCGTGTACCAGTCAAAACTTATTTCATAGAAGGATTAAGGCATTGTGTAATTTCTATGACAGTAAGTATTAGAAATCAGAAAGCCGAACAAAACAATTAAATAGAAATAAAAGGACAGATGCTAACACTGGAGCAAACTTGAAAAATGATACTTCATACAGTCATCTGAGAATTCAGATGCTTGCTGCAGGCTCCTCCAGCTCCAGAACTTTTGCATTTCCCTTTCACTGTCCAGACGTATATCGTTTTTAATCCTTGCTCGACCCCTGACCTCTCTCAGAAGGTATTGGCTCCTTTCCATGCTGTGATTAACTGCACTGCTTCTGCTCTGATTATGCAGAAGTCACGTTCTGGCAATGTCTGTGGTGAAAGTCTCTGTGCATGGCACAGGTGTCCAGGTGAAAGCCCTCTACAGTCACTTCCTCTTTCCATTTTTTGGGGTCCTCAGGCCTGGCATGGTGGAATTCCCCACCTCCTTTACCCTTTACTGTGGTGGTAGCAACAGAAGCCAAAATAGGCAGGAGCTAGTTCAGCAGCCCTGGCAGATACTTCTCGGCAGATGCCTCTACCTGAGAGTTTTCAGTGCACCCTCCAGCCTGTTTTATCGCTCTTCTCCCTTTCTACAGTTTCAGAGGATGAGAGGAAGTGAGAACATAAACTGCGCCTGAGATTGTCAAAAGGGCATGGGGTGCTCAGGCCATTAACAGCATTTAGGATTATAATCTTAAAGCAGAAACACACAATGATTCTGTGTATGCTAATATTAGCTGTGGAATGGTCATGAGAGATCGGTATCGGAGATCCCCAGACTATCAGTTTGCTCAGAATTGCTTTTGTTTCCTGTTCAGAGCTGGAGTTCCTTATAACATGAAGATAATAGCTGTTATCTTGCTATTTATACCGTAGCTGAGATACCAATGCCTAATGGAAAACAGTCAGCATGCTGGCAGCACTAGATTTCAAGATGACTGTAATGGAAGTTATCAGTGTCTCCAGAAACATGGAAGGGAAAAAAAGGAATTATTTTTATGAAGAAAATTTTTCGTTTGTAGACTATCAAAATGCCCAAAATAACATCAACATTTTCAGTATTCAAGTTTAGAACACATGTAGCAAACATATCAATGAGTTGGCTGATAATATATGTCCCTCATTAGCACTGTCAGAGTACATCATGGCAGCCTGGGCATTTTATAATTGTATTTCTTGATAGCACACAAATACATCTGGTAGAAGGGAATGGCTCTCTAGGTCTTTATGCAGAGAACCATGCATGTGTTAAAAGTGTGCAAGCAGTGTATGGCCCCAAAAGGTAAACCACAGTAATAATGGTGAAAGTAATTTTCAAATATCTCTGGGCACAGTCTGGTCACAATAAATGCATCAAACTGGTTAATAGGTAACAAACCTCAGTGCTGGAAGGCAAATCCAAGTGTCACTAAATTATGTTTTGAGCTTTGTTTTTACACGGGTGTGCGTTGTAGAGTAGCTCATAAACAGCTGCATGAACAGGTTTAGAGCAAATCGGTGAGGCTAATGTTTTGTCCTATGCCCTGAGCACATATGTGCCTGGTTCCTTCTGTGCATTAACCTTGGAATATGCTGTCAAAGGCCACGTGCAAGTGCTTTGTGTTTGACTCGTTGAGATTGAATCCAATAGTTGATTGGTGAGCAGGTGCAAAACAATATCTCTTCCTGACATCATAAGCAAATTTTGTGTTTCTTCCATCCATGTACAGTCATAGGATAATGGGACTTCTCACATTATCTTGAGTCAGTAACATCTCATAATTTTTCCCTGCTGTCTGTTTACCTGTTAGGTCAGCCATTTAGACTGTCAGTTCCTCGAAGTGTGTACCACTGTGTTCTGCTGTATGTGTACAAATTTGTAGTGCAAAGGCACCTTGATCCAGCTGGATAAGGTGCCTGTAGTCTAAATAGCTATTATGCAAATTTTAGCCTTTAATATCCTTGAATAATTGTTTTTCAGTAATATTGATTGGCAGCAGTTATCTGTGGTGTAGTAGGTTTGTATCCTGTAGGAAGGAGGACAGTTAGGTTTAGAAAAATCCTTGAAAGTGCCCTTTTGACTTTTGGAATACATACAAACAGCAAATCTAACATATTGTTGAAATGCATAAAAAAACCCATACGCAGTTTCTTTGGATGACTTGCATCCCTGCGTTGCTGTTTGCTTGCCCAGGGCTGGCAATCTGAAGTGCTCTCAAATATTCTAGCCTGTATTTATAACTTAAATGGAAGTAAAATTTTGTTAAAGTTTTAGCAGAGATTTCAAAATATAGAGGAAAGGATCTGAATTTAACTGCAGCTTAAATATCTTTTGACTCAGTGCAAATCAAATCCTATAAAGGTAGTTTTTCCCTTGTATGTGCGAGGGTCATCTTGCCCTGGTCTGTGCTGAGCTCTGTTATACTGCTGCATAGCTTTATAGTTCAATTTTTATTTCAAAGCTTATGTGCTGTATGACTGAGCTGTTGAAAAGAACAGAAGTGCTGTGAACCTGTTCAGGAGGTGAATCCAAACTGTGCCACTTTCCAGCGACTGCTTATTTCAGCACACTGTTTAACATAGCATCCAAGAGTTACCTGAGCCTCAAATCAGCATCAAAATGAAAAGAAGCATGGTCAAAGTAGCACACTGTGTTTCCCACAGCTTCAGAATACTTATTTTCTTTTCAATTTATCCTCCAAGCAATTGAGTCTTTAAACTGACATCATGCTAGGTGACATGCTTAGGAGGGTACATCACTAATAGCATTAAATTGCTGATTTCTCTTAAAAGAGAAATACAAACTACAAAGAAACTAGACAAAAATACAAAAGTTTTCTGATGTTAGTGGAGTCTACAGATGAGAAATGGGGAAATAACTGCTTGTACAGTCATTATCAGCTTTGACTTTCCTTCACCTACCACCATTCTTTGGAAGCACATAGAGCTTGTGGTTTCGTGAGAAGTTGTTTATATATTTGGGAAGCAAAAGGATAGAAATGGTCTGGTTGAAAGTCCTCTCATGCAGTACCCCTAAACAGTGCCATGAGATTCAGTTTCAGCCTTTCAGACGTGGTTTATCTTAGACACCTTAGTCCAGCAGCAGAGACAGTAGACATAAGGTCTCCTGTCAGAACTGTTACATGCAGTCCTAGCCCAGACCCCAGGAACTCAATTTCATTTTCATTGTTCAGTACTTTAAGATTAGGGTGTGATACTTTCTTATGCCTTAACCTCAAACATCTGTTTACTTCAAGGTCTCATTTCCCAATTCTCTTTGCTATTCTTGTCTTCCCATAGGAGATAAATGGAGAATTGGTTTCAACTTCACTTCAGGTATAAATAACAAGGATAATCTGGTACTAAAAGCTGAAATGAAGAAATGTCTTCTAAGAGAATTGTGCAGTCAAAGTGTCGGAATAGGAATTGTAACCCCCAAGAGATGGATTAACCTTGCTAGAGATAGTATTTTTGGAAAGAAAATTTGTCTGAAAGATGGAATACAAAAAATTTTTGTTTAAGTATCTTAGAAAAAATGTTCACTTAGGAATGGTCCTGAAGCAATTTTTTTCCCATGAGTTTTACTGGGCTTTGGAAAAGTACCCATATGAGTTAGGACCTTGCCAATAACTTATTGAGAGTTAGAGAACTAGAGGCCTATCTGTTTAGCTTCTCATTGTGCTCCTCTATTATATGTACATATTTTTCACTACATTAAAATCCTTCCCAGTTATATTTTGTTATTTTACTGGTGTGATAATTTCCACTAGTGACAACACTCATATAACAGTTTTGGTTGAAGTTCCTTGAGTTTAAAAAACAAGTAGTATTCATGGGGAGGTAGCAAAATATGAGTAGCAGTTTGTCGTGGTTTTGCTCTGGGTCAATTTGCTCTCACCCTCCCCCCCCACAATTATTATAAGTTGAGAGAAGGTTTATGCAGACAAAAGAGACCTGATTGGGGAAAATAATATGAACATTTATTACTAGCAAGATAAAAAACCTAAAGTACTATATCTACAACAATTCTAATCAGTTAAAAGTACTATATATTTACAGAAATACCTCTCCCCCCTTTTTATCAGTTCAATGAAGAGAAGCAGTCTCTTTCTCCATTCTTGGAGCTCCAGGTCTTTTCAATAACTCTGCAGCACTCTAAAGCTTTTCTGTTGTCTCTAGGACAACAACTCCAATTTGTCATAGCTGGAACTATTTTCTCTTTCTTTCTTTCTTTTATGTCAGCCTCAGGCACGGCTGGGCCGACCCCCCTCGTGGGCTAAGACTGGAGGCTGGGGGTTACCCAGGCCCTGAAGGTCTTCTCTTCCATGAACTGCAAGGGGACACTTGCCTACCATGGATCTTCCCCACAGAGTCACAGGGGATGATGGCTTTTGAGTCCACCCCTGTTTCCTGTGGGATCCCTCCCCACGGGAGAACAGTCCCTGATAGATCTCTCCGACAGGGGTGTAGCATGGATCCCTCACTTGGATCCTAACACCCTACCTGAGCCATTTTTGCTCCATTGTAGGTTCTTCTAGGGTCACAAATCTCCCATCAGCAGCATGGATCCCTTGCTTGGATCCCAACATCTTACCTGAGCCGTTCTCGCTCTGGCATAAGTCTCTCTCTCAGGGTTACAAATCTTCAGCAGCAGCATGGATCCCTCACTCGGATCCCAACATCCTACCTGGGCCGTCTCGCTCCAGCATAGGTTTCCCTCAGGGTCACAAATCTTCAACATGGCTCTGCTTCACCTCAGGTCTCTCATAAAGTCTCAGCTTCTTTATGCATCCACTAGCTCCTCTATGAGCTGCATGGGTGTCTCTTCACCCCAACAAACTTCCACAAGTGGCAGGGTTTTATTTTTCAGTCTTCTCCCTGATGAAGGGAGACAGAGAGAGAGCGAGACGGGGGGAGAAGCTGCCCCCCTTCGAACTTCTCTTCTCTCTCCTGCTGCAGCTTTGACCTTGAACACTTCGTTATCTCTCTGCCAGAATTCTTCTGCAGTGGTTTTTGTCTAAGCAGTCAGTCCTTTAAAATTTTTTTCTTCTCTACTCCGTTATAGGAGAGAAGGGGGGCTTCAGCACCACACCTGCCCCCGGCCCAGGGCCAGGGGAGGAGGGGGCCTGGCCCCCAATTGGGGCCTGCCACCTCTCCTACATGGCCACCGCTCTTAATTTCAACTGCGCAACAAGCTTCTCTTCCCTTTTTCTTAAATATGTAATTAGCAAAGGCGTTGCTGAAAGTTTTGATTGGCCTTTTTTCCGGAAATCTACTTGGACAAAACCATCCTCAGCCCCAGGGTCTGGCTGGTAGGCAAAACCACGACACAGTTTCACGGGGAAGACCCTCCAAAAGAACTAAAATAATCCTACCTGACCTTTGGAAACTAGAAATCTCTTACTTTTGTGCTATGGTGAGTCTATCTGAATCCTTAAAGTCAAAGTAAAACTGTAAAAATTAATCATCTAAATTATATTTTATATCCTCTCCTGGATTTCATTGGGTTTTTTCTCACTATTATCTTTCATGGCTTTGATAAATGGTTGTACAAAGTGTTTTGTAATGGTATGGGTAGATAGGATTCTGCATTCCTAGAATTCATCTTTTTTTTTTTTTTTTCCCTGAATATTCCTCTTTTTGTCAGTTATTTTACTCATTTGTGTGCTGTAAAGGTACTCTGTGTCACAGTAAAGGTACTCTACTCCTTGTATTTTGAGACACAACAGAAGATGCTCTGCGTGCAGACAGCTGCTTGTACTTTTGTGAACTCAATTGCAAACATTTCACACTGTTTTTTCCTGCTGTGTCCATTGCTGGCAATGAATTCAGTGCTGAGATAATCCAACTTCAATTGCCAAAGTGCTTAATTTTATCTGGTATCCTAATTTTAGTATGTTTATCACAGCCATGCCAAGAATTGGATATTGCAGCACTTGGAATTGTCCAAATAATAATAATGAGTCAATAAATATTTTTATTTAGAATATTGAAGTAGAACTTTAAAGGGGAAGACGAATTGGCCCTATTTTGTTAATGATTCTGTACAGATATATAGAAGTTGCTGTTGTACATGGGACTAGCAGCATTGTTTGACTGAATGTAAACAAATGCATAGGAAAACACAGTAAGTGTATATATCCTCTGATACTTGGCAGCTCAGGGATTGTCGAGGCCAGAGTTGTAGCATGTTTCAGAGGTGTTTTTTTTTCTTCCTTCTCTTTTCAGTCCCTCTTTGAACCCATGGAATCCTTAAGCACCTACAACATTTCTAGGCCAGGAATTTCAGCAGCTTAACTATGCATTGTATGAGGTACCATTTTCTGTTCTTCCATCTTGCTGCTTGCTTCCTTTGAAATGTGTGGGAAGAAGCAGTCAAACATCTAGCACAATATTTTAGGAAGGGCAAGTCTTCCTCATACTGTTTCATAAGTTTACGTTGGATACCTGGGATGGCAAGAGAGATAAATAACCTAATAGTTTATAAATGTAGTTTATAAATAGTTTATAAATGTCCTTGCAATATCTCTATGAATTAGGGTGCTATTAAGAAGAAGAAGCAGAGAGAGGCTGTGTCACAACTGGACGTGGGTGACACAGCTAGAGCCACCATATTGCAATAATAATGCAATATGACTTCTAAAAGCACATAACTTTAATTTTATCATCATCTCATT